>OZ012740.1:37989457-38589457 GCA_963859935.3 Lathyrus sativus | reverse complement strand
TTGTACATTCTCTATAGATACCACTCGATTAAGATTTAACAAATATGGTTAGTATAGCTGGGGACCAACCATTTTGACATTCCTATTTAGGGGATGTGTAAGGTGCTGACATTAATGTAAAAGGAATGTGAGGTTATGATATGTTGCTCCAAGCTTTTAGGGTTTACGCAAATTTCATTTATAGCCCCAATCAGTTCAATAATACAAACTCTCTTTATGCTTCAAGGTACATTTTTATTTCTTATTTTTACTAAATTATATAAAATTTTGTTTTTAAGAAGTGCTTACATTAATTATATTTTCAATTGATTACAAATGGAGTTTCACAAATATGAACTACAATAATAACCTTCGTCATTATCTTAATAGTTACTAGAATATGATAGATCACATACAGCCAAACAATATAATATATTTGTCTTGCTATTTCTCTATAAATTCTTAAAATAAATTTCATTACACTAACATATATAATATATATTGTAATAGTTTATATGGAGGTCATATTTTAATTTCGAACTAGAAAAATATGAAGATAACTTGATTTGAATGCAACGACATCTATCACATGTTTTTAGATTGTTGAAATGCATCAATCAGATATGGAGAAATTGGAATTTGGGTATCAACAAGATATAACCAAACCCCCAAGATGCCTCATCGAACATCATAAAATGACTATGTAGGAGTCATTAAATTATACTTATATTGATTTATATAGAAAAAAGGAACCCAGGTGGAAGAACCAACACCTATCTTGCTTGAGTGGATATGCATTTGATGGAAAAATGAAGTTAAGTCAGGAGTATATATCTTGGTTTCAATCACTTCCATATACATATACATCAAGCTGTCAACTTCTTAGTGACCCAAATCCAAAGCACTTACAACCAACCATATACACAAACATCCACATCCAAAGCACTTACAACCAACCATATACACAAACATCCACATCCAACAGTAACCCACATTCATACCAATTTTACCAAACCACACAACAACAACAATCTTAATACACACATCAATTCCAACTACAAATACAATACCACATACCAACAAACCTAACTACCCATACCAAACACAACAACAACCAACCAATTTCACATATCAAACACTCCAACAACCACCAACATACTACACTACCAAAATTTTAAATATGTGCAATTTGATATGTGTAATGTTTTAGTTTTTGGGGTGTTTGATATGTGAAAATTGTTTGCGTTGTTTTTGTGTTTAGTATGGATAGTTAGTTTGTAAAGATGGGGTGTATTGTGTTTGTAGTTGGAATTCATGGGTTTATGAAGGTTGTTGTTGTGTGGTTTGGTTATATTGGTATGAGTGTGAGTTACTATTGGATGTGGATGTTTGTGTATATGGTTGGTTGTAAGAGCTTTGGGTTTGAATGTTAGAGAATGTAGGTCGTGATGAGCCTAACATTTCATACAATGTAGCATTTATGTCAAGACTTGCCAATCCCTCGTCCAAACTTTGATTATTCCAACCACTAACAAAATTATAAAACCACATCATACCTTCAACAACCATCAGCCTCTAACATACTTAAATGTTATGTCGCATCTATATATAAAGTTTTGATCCAAACTCATACATACAATTACCTACCGATTTTCATACGAATTTGGATTTCGAGAACTTCGATCTATTCACACTTATATCAAACCAACTCCAAAATTTTAATACATTCTCCAAATAGTCTACAACTTTGGTTTCTCCTCCACCTACTTTAATACAATTATATAGTTGTGGTTCGCATATTCCAATTGGTAGACGATATTCATTATAATAACAAAGATGAGGAACAACGAGGAGAAAACAATTAATTTAACTTTTCATTTTTCAAAATTCATATTGTAATATTTAATATTATATTTCAATTTTAATTTTATCCAATGCCTACTAAAATTAAATCTCGTTTAATAAAATTTTGTTCATTATTTAATTTATTGTTTGAAATATATATATATATATATATATATATATATATATATATATATATATATATATATATATATATATATATATATATATATATATATATATATATATATATATATAAAATTTAATTAATTAATATTAAAAAACAAAGAAAAAATACAAATGTCATTACAGTTCTTAGATGGCGAGTGGTGGAAGGCCTATGAAAGACTTTTTTTTTTTAATTTTTAATTTAAAACAAAATTGAGTTATAGGGAAATGTTTTCAAGACGTGGCACTTTGTGATTTTTTTTCCACATGGCAATATAAGCAAAATCTCTACATCGGTCAAATTATATTTTTTATATAATTCTTACATATTTGATTTCAATAATAAAAATTGATACAAACATTATAATAATCAAAATACCATCGAAAATGAAGTTACAAAGAAAAATGAAAAGAAGCACGTGGGAAATGATAATGGCAAGGGTAAAGAAGTTGAAGAGGATCCTACAACATGGACAATAATAAAGTCAGAAGGAGTTAAGATATAAGGACAAAAGTGAACCAATTATAGACTGTACAAATGGCTTTGTTGTCCTGAGAATTAGGGAAAGCTCTGCAGCCAATGAGACTGTATCAAGATGATAAGTTGGAATGTCATAGGGCTCAATGAAAGAGCAAGATGTTAGATTTATCTAATATTTTATGGGCTACAATCAATTGTGGTTTAATTTGTAAAAAACGGGTTAATCGTGATTCTGATGAGGGTGCATATATAAGCCCTTTAATTAATTAAGTGATCAATTTTTAACTAATGGCTGAGTATCTGAAACCTGATTGGTGTGGGTAAAAGTGTGGGCTTTAACCTTGGGCCCATAATGGGTAGGGACTAGGGTTATATATATTATATGGCTAGGTCCCCTCTATAATCACAAAAAGAATCAGAAACATAACTGACGGCTCCATAACTTGTCCCATTGAAAGTTGTGAACAGGGAGTGTGAGATACAGAGGAAGATCCGGTCATTCATCCATTCGGAATTCCGAATCATGACTTCAACAAGTAAGTATTGATGTTTTAATCTCATATAATATCCATGAATTGATGTTTTAATCTCATATAATATCCATGAATTGATGTTTTAATCTCATATAATATTCATGAATATTTCCGCTTACACAAGATACATTGAGGTAAACACTCATCTCAAAAACCATCAGGTATCTTGCTTTGCGTTGCTAGAAACTAGAGTCAAAATAAAAAAGAATGTTAAAATAAGAAAGTTATTTGGTAATGATTTGGGGTGTATGGATAACTACATGCATCACCATAATGGTAGAATATGGTTGATGTGAAGAAAGGATAGTTGGAAGGTGAATACTATTAGTAACTCTGATCAGTTTATTTATTGTGAAATTTCTCACTTAAATGGAGGGAAATCTCACAGTCTCAGTGTGGGTTTTGCTCACAACCAGCTTAGTCTAAGAAGAAATCTTTGGACTGATATAAAAACCTAGCCAAGAATGTTCGTGGCCTGTGGATGGTAATAGGAGACTTTAATAATGTGCCTAATGTAGGTGATATAATAGGCGGAAAAGACATTTAAATTTTCGAATTCTATGATTTGGAAGAAATGATGGAGGAAATAGGGTTGCATGAGCATGATACCAGGGGTAGCCACGTCACTTGGTCTGACAAACATACAAGTGGTGTGATTTATTTTAGAATTGATATGGATGTTTGTAACAAAGACTGGTTCCTTACTTTTCCCAAATGTGACATTGAAGTCCTTCAGCCTCACATATCTGACCACTCCTCTCTGAAGGTCAGTATGTTAGAAAACAATAATGAGGCTTGTAAAACTAGATTTAAATTCCTGAACTGTATAGTAGAGAAATCTGATTTCTTGTAAATGATAGTTGGTGCAAAGAAGAGAAAGGGAGACCTATGTATGTGCTCTTGAGGCAGGGCTGACAATGAACCGAACCAATTCAAAAATAGTTCGGAATTCGATTCGACAATTAAATCATTGAACTAGGTTCATGAATCAAATGAGTTGAATATGAGTGAAAAACTATGTTCATTAACTAAATTAGTTGAACTTGAATTATATATAGCAACTCACAGTTGTGGATGGGTTCCCTGCTGGTTTCTATCAAAATACTTGGCTATTGGGGAGAATTTCTGTTTCTATATTCAATAGTTGTGGAAAAAAGATCTCTCCTTGGAAGATATTCATTATAGTGATATATGCTTGATTCCAAAAATCAATAACCCACAGTTGGTTACTCAGTTCAGACCCATTGCATTGTGTAACACTATCTACAAAATGTTTACCAAGATCACTGTTAACTGTCTTAAGCAACATATGGACAACATTATATCTCCCAATCAAGTTGGCTTCATTCCCAACAGGAGTTCTCATGATAATATTGTTATTGCACATGAAATCCTGCATAGTATGAACAGATCGAAACAAAAAGTTGGTTCCTTCGTCATCAAAATTGATCTTGCCAAGGCCTCCAATAACACGAGTTGGCAATTCATCAATCATGTTCTTAGTGAGGTTGGGATCCATTACAAGTTGAAAGATCTCATTATGCTAGCTGTTACTTATGTTAAACTTCAGGTTCTTTGGAAAGGAGGCAGCGAAGATTTCTTTGAAGCCAACAAAGGCCTTTGACAAGGTGACCCCTTGTCTCCTTATCTGTTTGTCCTTTGTATGGATAAACTTTCCCACCTGATTCATGATGCTGTGAAGAATAAGCATTTGAACTTCTTGAATACTGGTAAAAAGATCCCTCAGGTGTCGCATCTCATGTTTTTTGATGACCTCGTCCTTTTTGGTTCCGCAACTAAGCACCAAATTCGTGTTGTTTTGGACATCCTCTCCAAATTCTGCACTTCCTCTAGACATGTTAGTTTAATGGTAGAAAATAACAAATAGAGAGGCAGAGAAGTAGAGAAAACTGTCGGTTAAAAGAAAAGGAATATATTTTGATCAATAGAAGCGTTACAATAAATAATAGAAAGGAAAACTGAAAACTATCCCACATAACCAGGATTTTAGGGAATTGAATAATTAAACTAATTTGCTCCTAAAGTATAGCAACTACTACTAGCTTGCTCCTAAAGTATAGCAACCACTAATTGACTAAAAAACTGAAACAATAAAATAAAATAGTAATAATAAATCTAGCAGTTACAAAAGCACATTTAATACTCCTCCTTGCTTTAGGAACTGCAAACTCCAATCAGTTGCCTTAGATATTCAAATTTGCTGATAGATAATGGCTTTGTAAACATGTCAGCCAATTGATCTTCAGACTTGCAGTAAATTAAGTTTACTTCTCCACTTTGTTGCATCTCTCTCAAAAAATAGAGCTTGATGTTGAAATGTTTAGTCTTTCCGTGACATACTGGATTGTTTGCAATAGCAATTGCAGCCTGGTTGTCAACAAAAATTTCTGTTTTGTTCTTCTGCTGCAAAGATAAATCACATAAAATCTTCTTCAACCATAAAGCTTGATTTACAGCAGCTGTTGCTGCTATAAATTCAGCCTCAGCGGTGGATTGTGCTACAGTCTCTTGCTTCTTTGTGCACCATGAGAATACTCCCGAGCCTAGGCTGAAACAGTATCCTGAAGTGCTCTTTATATCATCAATGGATCCAGCCCAATCACTATCAGAGAATCCATACAACTTGAATCCATATCATCAATGGATCCAGCCCAATGGATAGTGCCTTGCATAAAACGAGACAAGAGACTTACCGCAAATAGAATGCCCGACCTTGTTGCAGTGAGATACATCAGACATCCAATCAAGCCTCTATAATATCCTTCATCAATTTTTTCAGCACCATCAACCTTGCTCAACTTCTCCTTTTGATTCATTGGTGTGCTAACAGATTTACATTTCTCCATTTTAAATTTTTTCAAAATTTCCTTTGCATATTTTCTTTGACAAATTAACACTTCATTCTCACTTTGTTTGATCTCAATTCCAAGAAAATAGGTCATGAAACCAAGATCTGTCATTTCAAAAGCTTGCATCATTTCTTGCTTGAACTCGTCAACTAGCCTTGCGTCATCTCCTGTTACTAAAAGATCATCCACATAAAGGGAAACTATGAGAAATTTTTTTCCCTTATGTTTCACATAAAGAGTGGACTCGGATAAGCTTTTTACAAAGCCTATGCTCAATAAGTGATCATTAATCTTGCTGTACCAATCCCTTGGCGCTTGCTTGAGGCCATAGAGAGCCTTTTTTAGAAGATAGACTTTATCTTCTTCACCTTGCTTCACGAATCCTTCTGGTTGGTCTACATATATTTCTTCATGTAGTTCTCCATTTAAAAAAGCTGATTTAACATCTAACTGAAATATTTTCCAGCCATTTTGCGCAGCAACTGCTAACACCAATCTAATAGTATCTAATCTGGACACAGGTGCAAAAGTGTCAGAATAATCAACACCAAACATTTGCGCATACCCTTTAACTACAAGTCTGGCCTTGTGCTTGTTGATTGAGCAATCTGCATTAAGCTTTGTTCTGAAAACCCATTTAACTCCAATGACTTTTCTATTTTCAGGCCTGTCAACCAGCTCCCATGTTTTGTTTTTTTGTATTATGGACATCTCCTCCTCCATTGCAGTTTTCCATTTCTGGTCCTTTTGCGCTTCCTCGCAGCTAGCAGGTTCACAAACTGCTACATGCTACATTACATCTTTGATAGATGTCAGATAACAGCCTTTTGCCTCTGACTGGAGGGTCGTCTTCTAATTCATCCTGTAACAGCTCTGATACCAATTTGTTAGTTTAATGGCAGAAAATAACAAATATAGAGGCAGAGAAGTAGAGAAAACTGTTGGTTAAAAGAAAAGGAATATATTTTGATCAATAGAAGCGTTACAATAAATAATAGAAAGGAAAACTGAAAACTATCCCACGTAACCAGGATTTTAGGGAATTGAATAATTAAACTAATTTGCTCCTAAAGTATAGCAACTACTACTAGCTTGCTCCTAAAGTATATCAACCACTAATTGACTAAAAAACTGAAACAATAAAATAAAATAGTAATAATAAATCTAGCAGTTACAAAAGCACATTTAATAAGACAACATATAAATACGGATTAATCTAACATCAAGTTTTCTGCCAATACTCCGATTGCTGTCCGGAAAAACATTATTGCTAAATTTGGATTTAAGGAAGCTTTCTCCCTTGGTACTTACTTAGGTGTCCCTCTTTCGGAGAAAAGTCCCAGAATTAAAGACATCAAGTATCTTATTAAAAAGATTCATACAAAACTTGCGCATTGGAAGTGTAGTCAACTCTCATTTGCAGGGCGTGTATCGTTGGCTACATCTGTGATAGAAGTTATTCTTAAGCATACTATGATGTTTGTCCCTATCCCTTAAGCTTGCATTAATAAAATCCATCAATGTCAAAGATCCTTTATATTGGGTGATTCTTATGAGAAGAAGCACATATATAGTATTCGTTGGAGTATTCTATGCAAAGGCAGATGCAATGGTGGCCTTGGCCTTCAGAACTTGTCGGTTATGAAAAAGCTTGTCTTGCTAAGCTGGGAATGAATTTGAAAAATAGAGATCACCTGCTCTGGGATAATATTTGGCACCTTCAAGCCCCTGAGCGTGTTCGCAACCTTATCTAGAAAATTTGGCACAAAGGCTTTATTACTAATGAGTTCCTCAGTAATCTCCATCTGAGAGACAACAAGTGTGATATTTGTGGTTCTCAACCGGATTCCATCATGCATGCTATTCGGAACTGCACTTTGCCAAAAAGATTTTGGAACCAGCTGATCAATCATAATGCCAAGGAGAGTTTCTTCTCAACTTCATTGCATGACTTTATTTCTTTTGATCTCTCTCACTCTGTTCAGCATACTGATCGAGATTGGCCATAGATTTGGGCTTTTGGCTGCCATCTTATGTGGACTTGGCGAAATAAGATGCTTCATGACCCAAACTTTGTGTTGCCGGCTAATCTGTCTCAGGAAGTGCGAAAGTTTGTTTCTATGTACAAATACTGCAAGAGCATTGCTTTAAAGATTCATCCTGTTAATAGATCTTCGGCCTTAATTCATTGATGTCCTCCTCCTTTGGGGTGGGTTTGTCTCAACTCCGACAGGGCTTCTCGCAATGGATTTATTGCCAAGTGTGGGGACATATTTCAAGACAGACAAGGAAATTGGCTTGGTGGTTTTCATAAACATACAGGTGTTTGCAACAAAATGTCGGCTGAATTATGGGGCATTCTCATAAGTTTGGATTTTGTTAGGAAAAGAGGCTTCAAGAAGATTTTGGTCTAAGCTGACAACAATTATGCTATTTCAGCGCTTTAAAAACGGGTACTTTCTCAGCAACAAGGTGTGAAGTTGGCTAGATATATTCTTCAGAGACATATTCTTCAAATCCTGCATCATTTTGACGAAGTGAAATTCAAGCATATTTTTAGAAAAGCAAATCAGTGTGCTGACTATTTAGCTAAACATATATTGTATAAGAATGATGCTTGTATCTAGTTTGACTCTTGTACGATAGGTTTAAGGCGTCTTGTTAGTTTAGATTGTTCCAGGTTTTTTGTTAGGCTTGTTGCCTAGTCTTTCCTTGTTTGGGCCTTTGGCCCTCCCATTTTACAAAAAAAAAAGTTAAGATTCATTTTATTTTTCATCCATTCTTTTTATACAATTAAATGTATCATTTTTCTCGTTCAATTAACACCTTTATTTTGTTTGTATCTTCATCACCACAAATTTAATTTGTGCAAAACCAACATTAAAACAACCTTGTGAACACTACAGATGTTTCCCTCAAGTGTAAATTCAATTTTAGGATAAGTTTCTTTTAAATAATTTTGAAATTAACATTTGTTGTACTCGACGAGAACCATTTTACTTGTTCTTTGTTCAGATTGGTGTTACTATCTAGATGTTACTTGGGGAATGGGAAAAAAGGTTTAATTAAAGTGTGCTCACGGAGGATTGGGGCCCTCGTTCCTACGTATCCTCATAGTGCAATGATAAAATTAGAGCTCCGTAGTTTGGAGAACTAAGGGTGAAAATGAAGGAAGGTTGCTCGCCAAGATCTCGCAATCTTATGCCTACGTATCCTCATAGTGCAACGAGGAAATCAGAGCTCCGTAGTTCATGTGAAAGCTCCTGAGGTTTGATTAAAATTTTGGTAAAACTTAATGAAGAACAAGATGATCAAACATAAAGAATTATGTAGATAATAAAGATGTCGAATGACATGTCCTAGCATGAAGACTCGGCATCCTGGACTAATTTAGAAAGTTGCTTTAAATCTGTTGCAAGATTCAAGGAGCGATCACAGCAGTGGATCAAAGAATCAGTTGACAAAAGATTCTAAGCTCATGGGTAACAAAAGATTATAAAAGGAAGACCTAGGCCTAGGACTGAAGAACTAATTTTGGTGTAATACTTGTAAAGTAGGAAATAAGGGTTTAACATTTTAAGAGTCGTTGGCTTTCTTGTGTTGTAAGTCTCCCTTTGTATTAGTTTGATACATTGTGGTAAACATAGGTTTACAGATTCAGAAGCTTGTAGGTAATGAATCGTGTATTGTTATTGGATAAAGCTTTGAAGCAAATCTAATAGAATCTGAGTAAGATTGTTAGTCAAGGTTGCTTGGCTGAACTTTGTATTGAAAGAGGAGTCTTTCAAGTAGGATGATGCAATTGTCGTTGATTGTAACTGTTAGCTATCATAGGTTGTGATTTAGGGAGTGAGATGAGTTTCTCTTATCAATTAGATGTGACTTCTAATGATAAAGTTTTCATTGAGTAGTGATAGGTAAACCAGAGGTTGTTTACTGTAAACTAGAGGCTGTTTACATAAAACTATACTACTGATACTGGATTCTTCTTCCTGGCTTGGTAGCCCCTAAATGTAGGTGATTTGCATCGAACTAGGTCATCATATTCTATGTTATTTTAACATTCTGTAATTTGCAGTTCAGTATTGATTAACATATTGTAACAAATGTTGAAACATCTGTCTTGCTTCTGTTGTTGATATTCAGAGTATCAGCTTGTTTATTTTGCCCTTGTTTTAAAAGTTATACATAGAACAATGTCGTGGCATGTTGTTAGGACATCTGCAATATGCTTGCTAGAATTTCAATTGGTATTCGAGCAGACATCCTGTCTGTTTCTGGATGAGATCTTGGGAGATACTTTCTGGTGATTTAAAGGAGGAGGTGTTAGAGAGATCAAATCATTTATTCTGATATACTCAAAGGTATTGATGGTTGAGATGAGTGTTATGGATCAAGAGGAATAACTATTGATGGTTGTTTAAGGTTTCTGAGGAGTTTCTACAACAACTGCAGAAGGAATGGCTAATTCTTTTGTATGGTGTCCTATAAGATGTTTTAACATCTTGTTTAGGGCATGTTGAAGACGTTCTTTGGTGGTTCCGCTGCATATTTTTCTGATGGAAGAACTCTGGTAGTCTTGTTATTCTGGATTTGCGATTGAAGAAAGATTGTGGAAGATCTTGCTTTTGAATAAATCTTCTCATCAGTGGTAAAGATAACATCGAATAAATCTTCTCATTAGTGGTAAAGATAACATCCATTAGAGCAGTCATTGTTTTAGAAGTAAAATTGAACTTGAAGAAAAATTTGATATTAAACCAACATTCTTACATGGAAACCAAGATATAGATAATTATATAGAGAAATATAAATGTTTCGTTGAACCAAGACAAAAATACCTTGTACATACTTTGAAGAAAAAACCTTAATAATTTAAAATAAGTTTTAAAATAATGGTGATTGTCAGTTTAAGAATGATTATAAAAACTGTGAATTTGTTAGACTTTTGTTGTATGTCGATGATATGCTTATTGTTAAAAAAAAATATTTAATAAAATAAATGAACTTAAAAAGATTTATGCAATGAAAAAACAAACTTGGTGGAATGGGGAAGAATTGTAAAATAACAATCATTTAAGAGTATTCTAAAAAAAATTGTGGATGTCAAAAAAAAAAAACTCTATCAAGAAAGTTCTTGGGAGATTTAACATGCATAATTTTAAATGTGTGTGTTCCATTACATGGTCATTTAGAAATCACCATTAGGCCATTAGGCCAAACCCTGTGAGTCATGGACATCCGGATACAAGAAGTGTTTGATTAGAAAAAATTGAAGTAAGGAAAAATCCATACATATCTTAATTGCTATGATACAACGAGAGTTTCTAATTAAAATCCTTCTCTCATAATAAGGAGGTTTTGTGAAGAGTTTTATCATCTCATTCAAGAGAGACAATTCAAGGTGATAGTGTGAAATAGAGTTGTAGCAATTATTTTTGAGAAAGAGTGTCTTATTACCATCATTGTTTTGAGAGAATTGAGTGTAGCTTTACTATTCTATTCTCTTTACTTTTACTTCAGTTTTTTTTGTCAATTTTGATTGACAAAAAAAATTATGCACACATTTCTCCACAACAAGTGATCATGTATTGAGGAAAGGTAGTCCATTGGATCAATATATAGATCCTTACAAACATATGGAATGTTTCATATAGAAATCTAAGAGTTCTAAAATATATAAGCATTAAGAACCACATTTACAAGCAAACACACCTTGATTGTCTAAGTTACTCTCACACAAACACACATAACTATCAACAAACGATATATGAATTAAAATTTCTCCTATGTATGATTTTCATTTTTAGTATTAGATCCTATCACCAATGAAACACCCTTTTCTTCATCCAACTTAGACTCAATCTTAGTATCTAGTTTCTCCTTCTCCTTTTGTGCCTTTGCTATGTCATAAGATGCATGTACACCTACAAACAAGTAATATACCACCAAAATTGCAGTCCAAACACCAAATCTCTTAAATGAGGCCTTATCTAATGTTCCAAGAAGGAAAATGTTGATGCCAATGGATGCGGACGGCAAAAATGGCACAAGCGGTACACCCCAAATCTTCGGCTTCTTTGCAAGCGGAACAAAAAGCCAGATGCCGAATGTCCCGACAAACCAAATAGGTACTAATATCGCGTAACCAATCCACCCTTTGGTGGTTTGAGACCAATAAATCGAACATCCAATCGAAGCGGCTAAAATGAGAAATAAGAATCCAAGAAATTTCATGACATCAAACCTAGAAGTAACACCTCTAACACAATACCTTCTAACCAAAAGGGCCAATGCCACAAGTGAAAAAAGGAACAAAGTTGAAATAGAAAGTAAATTAGCAAGAACATCAAGACTTGTGAAAAATGCAACAATACCAGTTGCAATAAACATAACAATAGTGGCATTAACCGGTGTCTTAGTTTTCTCATTCACTTTTGCAAGCCATGAAGGTAACAAATTTGTTCTTGCAATGTGTGTGAGATACCTTGCTTGACCAACAGCACCAACAAGTAGAACACTAGTCATTCCTTTTAATGCACCAAATGCAACAACGTACTTAGCCCATTTCATTCCAACGGCTTCGAATGCAACCGAATAAGCAGCATTTTCATCAACATCCGAATATTTTTGCATCAAACAAAGTGTCACACCCATCATGCAATAAATAAATGTTGTAAGTGTCATTGATCCTATTAGACCAATAGGTATATCTTTTCCGGGATTCTTCGTTTCCTCGGCCATTGTGGAAACGGCGTCGAATCCAACATAAGCGAAAAACAAAACAGCGGCGGAACTGAAGACTCCTCTAACACCATAATGTGTGAAATCAGAAAAATTTTTAGCATCGGCTTTTGATAAACCAGCAACTATGATGAACATTAGGACAATGACATGTATTATCGATGCAATGTAGTTTAAACGCGATGAACCCTTCGTGCTGAAAACAGCAAAGGAGAAAGTAACTGCTAGAACAAAAACAGCAATAGGGTCAAGCTTGTTGTAGTCGTGTACAAGGGAATGCGCTACGATGACAAATTTGTCTGATCTTTGATTGCAAAGTGTTGCAAAATAGGATGTCCATGAGCGCGAGACTGCAGCGCCGCCGATTACATATTCAAGAATAATGTTTCCAGATGCTATGAATGCCACAAACTCACCAAGCTCAACTCTTAAGTAAGCAAAGGAACCACCTATATATAAAGACATGAAACCAATATTTTATCTGTCAAAAAATAACCAACATGTTTCAACCGTTGCAAAATATTTTAAGCAAAAAATACTTACCAGCAACAGGAATTTCAACAGCAAATTCAGTGTAACAAAAAACAGACAACATAGCAGAAATTCCAGAAACAAGATATGATATAACCACAGCAGGTCCCACAGTGTTCTTAACCTCAAGTCCTGTTAGCACAAATATGCCTGAGCCAATCACACTCCCCATGCCAAACCATATCAGATCCCACCATGTTAGTGTTTTCTTCATTTCATGTTGACTTCGTTTCTTTATATCCACCAACTCTATTTCGTCGCTGGACCGGGCTGTAACCCGGTCCAGTAATCGACATGGAGTGTACAAGAGTGCTCTCGCGTAGTTTGGAAAACTCTCAAATGACTCCAACTTTACTGATGGAGGAGCAACGTTTTCTTCTTTTATTCTTGAATTGTCGTTAGCTTCTTCCATTCTGTAAAACATGCATTTATATATGTTCAATCATTTAACTACGATTGAATAATCAAACTATGCTATAACATAAACTCTTTACCTGTTTTTCCCTAAGACTTTGCACACAAGCTTCAAAGTTCTAAGTATATTTTCAACTTTAAAACAGAGGATGTAGAAAACCACATTCAAAACCTTTCTTCTGTTGCTACATATATATATATATATATATATATATATATATATATATATATATATATATATATATATATATATATATATATATATATATATATATATATATATATATATATATATATATATATATATATATATATATATATATATATATATATATTATAAAAGGTTCTGTGATTTCGATTGATTCAGACTGTGGTTGTCAAGATATAAATTAATCAAAATTTATATTATAACAAAAATACGGCCGTATGAATATCAGCGTTGAAACCGTTATGGTGTGTCACAGACTTTCTTTTAAATTATATATACGAGTGTTTAGACGGGTATTCTCGTGTCCGTCCGTCTGTTTTTATTAACGCACAAACATATAAAAAATATTTTTTTGTGTATTTATTTTTTATTTTAATTAAATTATTTATAAAATAATAACAAAACTAATAAAATATAAGAGATATGCAAACTATCATATAAAAATTAATAAAAAAATAAAAATGTAAAATAAAAATTAAAAAAAAATATAATTGAAACAAAAGTAGGCTACGCCCAAAAATAAATTTTGTGGTGGCATTATTGATAAATATTATTATATTAAAAATAAAATCAGGAAAGCTCTTTTGGTATGTGACCAGCCGGCAATACACCAACAAGATATGAAACGACAAAAACAAATGAAATGGTAGCTCTTTCTCTTCTTAGAAGTTGAGTTTAGAAATTTATTTATTTCTTTTTTATAACATATTTTTAATTATCTATTGGGTGTGTTTTTATCAAAACATCCTTATTAGAGGTGGGTGAACGGTGATAAGTTCCGATACAAATTAAATAGTGGAGAAATAATTAAGTAGAAAGATCAAAATCATAAGTCTCAGTCATTTGAGACGTAATGGTCACTTTTGAACGAAATGGAAATTTATTCAATATAATATCAGCTACCTCAATTAGTTCTTATTACACAATAATTAAATAAGAAATGGTAGGAAGGCACCGTATCATACTACTTTTTATTATAAATATATACCTATCATTTTTTTTATTGGATAATCAAGTCCGTATATTATTGATTTTAATTATATGTTTTAAAAATTAATTTTAAGATTCACAACACTTTTTATATAAAAATATTATGCTTCATTTTCATGTGATTTACAAAACACGCACAACTAAATGAGAATGCTTTTAAAAAAGAGTAGTGTTTTTATTTTTTTTTAAAATACTATACATGTGAATTTTTAAAATCACGTGAAAAAAGAATAGAGATTTTAATTTTTTTTTACTAAACAAGAAATATATTGATAATGATTAATGAATATAAGAGTATTCTTTCCTCATACAATTCAATAATTTACAATAATTTCAATCATAAAAGCTACAATTTTTACTCTTATTAGAGTCAAGGATCAGCCATAACCTAGAAATGACTTCATTAAATAGTACGACATAAACATTATATTTCCCTTTTTCAAAAATGGCTTGTTGGAAAGTTATCTGTTGGGCTGGGCTTATCTGTTCCCCGGATGATTCTGGTGTAGCTTTTATGTTTTGGGCTTCGACCCTCTGTTCAATAAAAAAACGCATTTACTTGTCATCCTCCATAAGCTTCAAATTGTTGCCAACCATATCGTACACTCCATATTTTTCCGTATGTTTCCTTTGGAAGCATGAAAGAACAACAACAGAGAATGACAGGGTCCTCCACCATACATCACCTGCTGCCAAACAGAGATCGAAACATGGCAATGGAAGAAAAGATGAAGAATGTCTTCATCCTGTTCAGAACAGAATGTGCACTTGTTGTTTCAAAAAGTGCAATAATTGATCTTTTAATTAGTTAGACCTTTGTTGGCAGTCTGTCCAAAATGAATATCCACGCGAAAACCTTGACCTTGGAGGGAACCTTGGCCTCCCAGATAACTTTAAGTAAAGCTATTCTACATTGACCCAAGGGTGAAACATCCCCAACCTCCATCATAAGCTTATAACGCGATTGCACAATAAAATCTTTACCTATACAATCACACCACGTAAACTCGTCCCTTTTGTCTTCATAAGGATGAATATTTTCTAAAATGTTTTTCAAACAACCAGCCTCTACATTTATCATATCTTCAGTACCTTCCCTGCCCTAATTTAGTTGTATATCTCACACCCACCTATCATCCCTCGTAGTTCGTGGTAACAATAACAAAAGTGTTTGTTTTGATTGATTTTAAATGAAAATATGTTTCGTCATATTCGAGTGGAAACTCAACTTACTACCCACAATTAATGAGGAAGGAGCATTTGCATCATCTTGAGATGGAGGATTTTTGCTTGGATTGAAATCAACAAGTCTATCACTCAACATCTAAGTGGAAAATGTCACCACTTCTCTACATTATTTGTGGAAGTATAGGAGTTGCATCATTACAAGAACACAACTAATGACTATCCTTAAGAAAAGGTTTAAAGGGAAAAGGTGCACAAAAGCACAAAAGATTTGAATGAGTATTGTGTTTTTTAAGTCTTTTGAAATTGTTTTGATATGCTTAAGATGTCTTAGCATTTATTTAAGAAAAAGATTTTGAAAACCACTTGACAAAGTCAAAGTTTATTGAGAAAGTGGTTCAAGTTTGAAAACAAGAAGGTTTTGGAAAAGGAATAAGATTTTGAAAAATAAAGAAGGGGAGGAGATGAAAAGACTATCCTAATGCATAAAGTATATAGACAGAAATAAAATGTATCATTGTAAGGTAACCCAAGAGGAAGCATTTGTATGTGCATTATGAACTAACAAGCATAGGAAAGCATCTTACATAAGTCAAAGCAAACATTCCATTCTCTTGGATTGAGCCACAAGTAACAAGTAATCACAAAATAAGACAAGCATGGGATGAAAGAAGAAATCAAGCCATAAGGTCAAAGTTATGTATCAAAGTCAAGTCTTTAAGAGTCAACCAAAGGTCTAAGGTCTCAGAACAATCCAATAGCATAGGGAAAAGTAACCAAAGTCCATGGGTCCAAAAGTCAAACTCCAAGTCAAGCTAAGGATAGTAACCATTATTCCAAATATTAGAGAACCAAGTTTTTTAGGGTTTTTCCTTTATTAATGTCTTTAAAGGCAAAAGAAAATGCCCAAGTGGACAAAGGAAAAAGAAGCATAAACATAAACAATATGAAATATAATGCTCAAAATAAAGGCATAAAAGTAAATGGCAGGAAAATTGAATGACAAGAAAATTAAATGACATAAAGTAAAGTTATCACAATAATAATGTTTGTATTGATGTTAACGTTAATGAATCGATCCGGGACAAATTTAGCGTTATATTAAGCAATCATAGTACTATATATTAGGAAGATCATACTATGGGAGGTCGATCAATAACAATTTATGTACCACACATGTTAGAGATATGATAGAAATCATACTTCTAAAACATGTAGCACAAGTAAAAACCAAGGAGGAATCAAGCACTAAAGCAAGGAGATTGGTCCATTATATCAGTCACTCTTCATGATAACTTAGGACAAACTTATAAATCAATCTAAAGTACCTCAAATGATCCATGATCAATTGGAAGGTAGATTTGAAATAATGAAAGTTCATCAAGCATCAATCCAAACTTCATGAACAAGATGGACACTAAATCATCCAATTGATCAAGAGAAAAAGAAAAAGAAAAGAAAGAGAAAGAGAAGGAGATGAAGATGAAGAGAAAGAAAACCCAAATTGAACCACAACTTTGATCAAGTTATCATCAAGATCAACCATCTATCTTGGTGGATTAGATTTTCAACCTATCAACACCCAAGGTCCATTAATATTGATGAAACTTATGATCAAGTGTGGTGATCCAAGGCACCAGAAGTCAAACATAATATAAAATGCAATAATAAACAATTAATATGCATGGAAAGTGATTTTTAAAATGATTTTTAACTAAAAATAATATGCAAATGAAGTATCTAAACATAAAAAAAAAAAAAAAAAAAAAAAAAAAGCTTAATAAAATCATGAAAAGTTATAAACAAGTCAAGAAACATATAAATATTTTTTGAGATTTTTTAATGCATGAAAAATATTTTTAAACCAATTAAAATGCATGATACATGAAAAAAGTTAAAGAAAAATATCAAAACACAAAATAAAATTATAAAAATATTACACAAGGCATAAAATAATAGAATATAGTTTTAGAAATTTTTTGTATGAAAATCTGATTTAAAATAAATTTTTAAAAGAAAAAACAAATAAAATGAAATAAAAGAAAAAGAAATAAATCAGAAAAAACAAAGCGCGTTGGATCTAGATTCATTAAATGATGTGGCACATCAGATGACTTAGATTTGGAAGCTCGACAAGGATCTTCAATGAAATAACGCATCAGATCCAATTTAAATCAATCACTAAGATTAAAACACATGGCGTGATCAGACTACCACCTCTGCACCTTCGGTCATCTTCTTCGGTGAGATGCTTACTGAAGTTTGGCAAATGGCAAAGTTAGATCATGAAAACTATGCCATTATAACCGTCTCATTAGTGCGATCTCAACCACATGTTTCACTTTCATTTATTAAAAGCTAGTATGGAGAATTTTGGAGAAAACTCAGTGGAAAAAAAAACACGAAAAGTAAAATTAAATGCCATATACGATCAACCAAAGCAAGATAAGTTAAGGGAAAGAATCAGAGAGTATCAGGCTACATTATGGTAACTTGTTTCAGTTCAAATGATGCTTAGAACTACCTTTTCCAAATAGGATCAGAAGGAGGTGAACAATGGATTTGGTTAGCACAATTCATAAGATCTCGGAGCTTGGTTCTTGTTGTTATAGCTTCAGAGGATGCCGAAGGTGCTAATAGAATCAAGAAATGGAGTTGAAAATACTTAGAATTTGAAAACGATCTCTCAAAATTTTAGTGGAAATTCTGAGTTTGAGCAGAGGTTTGAGGGGCTATCCAAGCTTGAATTTTAGTGTAAATGAGTCTCTTATTTATAGGAGGAGTGTATGCAGCTCATACGTGTGAAGATTTGTTGCAAATCATGTGAAATCAAGTATGCCAAAAGTGTGATCATTCTTGGTTGTAAAGTCAGCCAGAACGCAGTGAAATCCTTTCAATTTTGGGTCATTTTTTATCCTTACACATTAATTAACATCTCCATGTGTTAACCACGTGCAATGTTTGGCTCAATTTAGAAAAATTGATCACTTCTATTTTTTGTTCCATGTGCAAAAATAAGTTCCAAGTAGCGATGTTCAAACCATTTTGAAATTTTGTAAACTTGACCTTCTCATTCTTTTTGCTAAATGATCACATGATAACATAGAGTATAATGCAAAAAGAAAGGTTTCATTTAGATGCTTGAGCAAAACGTTATGAGCTGGTAAAGTTGGAACCATGACCTATAATGTCCTCAAACATTTCATAACTTTCCAAGCATAATCACTAATACAAAATACACATTCGGTAACATAATATTACTATGGTCATGCCCTCCATCGTTGTAATATCTGAATCTGGATGTGCCTAATGCTTATTTATTTTTTTTAAAGTTATTTAATCACGGTTGATAGACACAACAGTTATTTATAACAATTGTGATTATATATAGCGCGCTTTCAGGTTTTCTACCACAACCATAAGACCGTGATTGTAAGTAGTGCATATACAACCACACCATACGTAACAAAGACAGGTCACGCGTGACGCTATCCCTTTTCCAACAGTTGTTGTATATGTTTTTCGTAGTAGTGAATTGGCCAAGCAGTGTCCTGATCTTGACTTCTCTCTCGTTCTCTTCAGAACCCAAGTTGATCAGTTCAACAGGCTCTTTACATGGATGAATAGTCTTCTCCTCGTGCTCAAGCAGCCAAGTAGTTTCTTCTGGAATATCATCGTCTTCCTCACTTTCTTTTTCTGCTTCAAATATAGGGAATTCAAAGTTGGGAGAAGGCGCAAGGTCATTATTTTCAATGGGTTTATTGCTTATTAATCTGCACATGATTTATGCTTTATTTTAGAAAACAGACAAATGTGAAAGTGATATGCAAAATGAAATTGTGTTTAACAGGTTTTTTAGTTACCATTTTCAAGAAAAATGCAAAAAGAAAAACACATTGGATAACAACGCGTCTTTTATAAATGATCTTAAAACTTGAAACAAAGGATGCCCGAAAAATGTTGCTTTCACCTTGGGAAGAGTGAAAGGAATTATTTGAAAAACAAAACAAATTACTTTGACAAATGAACGACACTAGGAACATCCACGGCAATCCAATTCAAACTAGTTTCTCCATGCGTCACAAAGCAAGGCCATTCTGGATTTGAATCACCTTCACCAATGGCCGCAACAACTTGATCTCCAGGGTGAATAAAGCCAGCACTGTGGAACACCTCCTGGATAAGTCTGATAACAACTTAATGCTTCAATACCCTTCTAGTTGTATAGGGCGAGAACCCTAAACCAACTTTGTTCTTATTCTAGGGAAGCTCAACAATTTGTCCCCAATCTTTTGCTTGACCGCTCTTCACGACCTTTTGTGCATCTTTCAATGAAGCCATAGATGCCCCATTCTTTTAAACAACATTGACTATATCAAAGGCTTAGAACTGAGTCCTAAAAACTTCCACATTTGCGTACATATATCGGAAAGAAGAAAGGTGACTGACCAGCAGGCCCTACTCACCGTAAGTGACTACCAGCTTTCCATTCTTAACAAACTCGAGTCTCTAGTGAAGCGTTGACGTTACTTCCCCAGCATCATGTATTCATGGTCTTCCCAATAAACAACTATATGTCGGGTAGATGTCTGTCATACCCCAAATTTGTCGTACTTGTATATCATTTTCATCTGTACATCTATCCACCAACCATTATTCATAAAACCCCAAAGAATGTGTTGTTTCTGCTTGTTGTTCAAGGTTGTGCAAGATTGAATTCAAAGTAACCAAGGCATGATTGAGTGAAGTTCAGTGGTTTTGACCTATTTGGTTGGGTCAGGTCTATTTCATAATTCAAGCCAGAGTGCATTAGTTTAGAGGGTGTATGGTTGAGAATCCAATTAAGGTTTATGTGTCAGTTCAAGACGATTGTGAATGGACCAGGTTATTAGATCACGTCAAGTTATTTGTGTTTCATGATTAAAGATCATCAAGGGCCGGTTCCTCTTCCAATTAGGGTTTTATGCAGTGTCTGGAGGTTCCTGCTTCAAGTCATGGCTCTATGATTGTAAGGCATGTTCTTTTTCATTTAGTCCATAGTGAAGAGTTTGGTATTATGATTCAAGGGGAAAAATTCAGAGAGTGATTCATTAGTGATTCGGGGTTTTAATGCATTCACAGATTAAGGTTGATTTATGGATCAATTCAAGGTTCAATTCAAGTGAAAATTCAAGAATTGTGGAATTTGATTTATGAGACTTATGGATCAAATTTTGGATATTCAAGTCATGAATCAAACTCAATATGCTCATGGTTAGGCGCAATTCAAATAAAAAATGGAAGGGTGCGAGCAAAATTATTCAAAATTTACAAATAAAAGGCCATTCATTACAAAGTTTCTACAAAAATGTCAAGCTCATTCACATTCATTTACACCAAAAAATAAAGATCATAAATAATATTGTAAGCCCATGTCATATAAGCCCATTACACTATAAAATTGTATCAACAAAATTCCAAAAAAAAAAAGAGAAAAAAACAAATGTCCATTATCATAAGTGATTTTATACACTAAGTCATCATACACTCCAAATTTTTGTAGCAAGTCTTGACATTATTATCTACCACCTAAGCAAGTTGAAAAAAACGTCACTTTATATTTCATCAATTGAATTCTAGTTGCACAGCACAAATAGTAGCAACATGCCAAACTATATACCTGCTGTGAAACCATAAGGGGTACCGTACACACCTCAATACAACACAACCAAGCCAAACGAGCCTCCACAAGCTTTACATACTCACGCGAAAAAGGCCAGCATTCAACAAACCTGTAGCGCATTCCACACTTGCCTACTCCACGCAAAGAAGTCGGTCTTACGTAACTTCTGCGTCCTGCGCATAAACAACGTAACCCACAAATTGCTAACATCATACACAAAACCTTATCACTCAATACGGACAATAGTTCACATCCTGTACTGAAAATAAATCAAAGCCAAGTCACATACCTAGAGGTAGCACGAGTTGTGAAGTGAAAAAAATGTTAAAACCAACTTAGCACAAAACGAATCCCGAGAGAAATGAAATTCCAAAAGAAAAACGGTTTCCCTATATCAAGACTAAATGCCAATTTTCACCCCAAGTTACCTATATAAACAGTTCCCTGTTCATTCCCAAAAGGGGGAAGCCCAGAAATGCCAAAGCTATTATGTCAAAACTGAGTCTCAAACTTTCCTCAAACTCCATAGACATTTCTCATAATCAATAACCCACAACCATTCCAAATCACAAGTTCACCCTATCAACTCTCCTTCAAATCACCTCATATTCTTCAATCATCTCCCAAACCATTTCACCTTCATCAATACAAAACAACCCCAACTGAAACCCAAATCATACACATCAACAGAACCTGAAATACTCACAAACCCAAAGAGAAACAGAGACGAGAAAGATGGAGAGATTTAGAAAAGAAAGATAAATTCAAATCCGAACGAACTTGTTTGAACGAATCGAAGTCGAGCAGAATCAAACAAGTGGGTGCGAGAGGGTCAAGTAAATCGATTGAAACCGGGAAGGTTGGGTCGAAATGGATTGTGTTCTTAACCCTCTACATCATCGTGAGATTCGTTTCCCCTCTTTCAAATTCGTGAAATTTGGTCTTGTCCTGTCTCCATGTTGTTGACCGAGGGTATTAGTATGTTGCTGGTTAACTTTGTTTTCTTAAACCTAGCCCCATCGTTTTTTTACATTCCTTTTTTGTTGTTTTTTCTGGACCATAATTTCTCATGTTGGTGGAATGATGGGCTTGATTTCAAGCCCCCGTATGATTTCTACACACCCTTATTTGTGTTTCATCAACCCCTCTTCTTTTTTTTAGTTTTCGCAAATTTGTTTTAAATTTTGTTTATATTTTTTTTTAAATGATAAGTTGTTAATATTTCATTTTTTTATGATTTAGTATTACATTTTGTTTACTTTTTCATTTTTGATTCATTTTTGGTCGATGAAAATCTAAAATCGTGGATGGTCGATTTGTTAATCAAATTCCATGATTAGGATGAGACCATATTCTTTTCTAACATTTCTCGTTTCATTTTGTCCTATCTTTGTCTTTTCATTTCGATTCTTGGTCAATGGAGTCTTTAGATTCATAAACATTGATTGTTGAGGTTGTTAACCTTCATTATGTCAAATCTGTAGAAAATGATCATCGAGATCATTTCCTATACTTTGGGATCGTGATAGGTTACTTTCAATTAATTAACACAAGTTTGTGATTAAGACGAGACCGTCACCTTTTTTATCCTTGAATATTCGAATGAGTAGCTGTCTGTTGCACCCTAAAATTTGACCAACCGATTCTCCTATCTGACTCGTGGTTTAAATTCATATTCGCAAATTAGACGCATGATATTTGTGCACAGACAGAGGATATCAGAGTTACAGCTTGATTTTCGTCTATCAGATACGGCAGATCCAGTCCAGATCATCAGGGTTTTATTTTCGGGAAATTTGTGCACTCCTCGGTGATTTTTAGCTTGCATAGTGATTTTGGGGATATTCTGATGCCCGGGGCTCTTTGTTCGATTCGATCTGGTCTCGTGCACTCTTTTATAGGGGTCATTTGCATTTGTCTGCATTTTTAGGGTTTAATAGCCTTTTGCGGATTTTTAATAGGCTTTATAGATTTTTCTGGAATTTAAATAGGGTTTTTTGTATTTTTTAATAGTTTAAATCATTTTTAGAATTTTATATAGATTTTAAAATAGGTTTAATAGTTTTTTTTAATCATTTTTTAGAATAATATAGAATTTTATAGATTTTTAATAGCTTTTAAATCATTTTTAGGATTTAATAGGTTTTTTTATAGTTTTAAATAGTTTTAATAGTTTTAATCTTTTTAATATAGATTTTTTCTAGAATATTAAATAAATAGTTTTTTAGATATAATGTTTTAGAATAATAGTATAGAATTTAATAGTCTTTTTTCTTTTATATAGAAATAAATAGGTTTTTCTTTTCTTTTATAGAATTTAAATAAATAGAATAATTTTAATAGAGATTATTAGGATTTTATTAGTTGTAGGTTAATAGAGGTTTAAATAGAGTTAATTAGAGTTTTAATCATTTTTAGATTAATTAGGATTAGTCTTAATTAGATAATTAGGTTTAATATTTTTATTAATCAGTTTTCAGTTTTTTTTAGGGTTTTGTCCAGTTTTTTCGTGGGCCAGAGTACAGTTTTTTGGAGGCCCAGCATGCTATCAGTCCAAACTCGTTTTTGTGCAGGTTTTTGGCCAAAAAATGCCACTTGTCCAAGTATAAAGGGCGCCACATGTTGCACTCTGGGGGACCCCACCACACACTCAGAAACTCTCCTGCTCACGCCACGCCCCCCTCCAGCTGGCCACCACTTTCTCTCTCTCTCTCTCTCTGTGCATGCAAGCCACGCGTTGCACCTGCAAGCCTACCCTTCACCACCTGTCATCACCACACGCGTCACCGGAGACGCCCTTGACAGGCATGCAAAGCCGGTGACCACCACACCGCCGGCCACTCTAACCGTCTCCGGCCACCGTCCTTGCCGGAAATTGCAAAAATACCAGAAACCCTCCCTACGCCTCCGATCTTCACCCTTACTCCTCCGTTCCCCTTCGTCTTCACCTCGCCGGAGAATTCATCTGTGACCGGAAAATTCAAAGGTTTTTCCAGAACACGTTCATCCATCTTCATCGTTCTTCAAGAAGTTTTCCAGAACATCATCAAACGTTCATCGCTCATCTGGAATTTCCAGAAACCTTCATCAACCAACGAACGATCCGTCAACAACCTTCAAACAACGATCACCTAATATCTCCCCAGATCTGTGCAAGATTCGTCAGTTCCAAGACTTGTAAGATCTTCATCAAGATCTCATCGTTGTTCATCACTACGAGTTGTTCTTCGCGCCATCAAATCTTCAGCAAATATCCAGAAATCTTCAAAGATCGCTGTGAGCTCGTTTGAGGTTCTTCGAAGATCCATCGTTCCCCTTGCGTAAACCCAGGTTTGTCCCTCTTCGTCATATCTCCATTGCCATTGATGAAAGTGGCCTCGATTAGGATAAACTGATTGGTTAGGGATTAATAGTATAGGGTGATTTTGTTTGTTCTTGTGTGATGATGGCCGTGAGGGTGAATGGATTGAGAGAGGAAGATGAGTTGCAGAGAGAAGGTGAGAGGAGCGAACGGCTAGGTTGGTTGGAATGAACAGTGTTTAGGGTTTGGAGAAGGAATTAGGTTTTTGTTGTTAGGGTTAGTTGGATTAGGGTTAGGGTTTGGGCTAGGCCCAAACGCGTTTGCTGAAACGCGCTCCCAGTTTGCTCGTTCACCCCCCCTGGCGTGTGAGAGACAGATGGTGGTTTGGGCCTTAGGCCCAAGTGTTAATCACACCCCCCTGGTGCGTGAAGCCCTATAGAGAATAGCCATGAAAATCTGTTGACTGCACCCCCAGCGTTTTTGTTTTATTTCTGTTTTTCTAAAACGAGTTGGGCCTAGTCTTTATTACTAGGCGCACCCCCACCAATGTGAGCCCACCTGGAAATGAACTAGCTTGTCCTGCTATTCTCACCCCCCTCCCCTCATTTTAATTCTTTTAATTCCTTTAATATTCTAGCAACTTTAAAAAATTCATATAAAATTGATAAATAATGATTTTTTGTTCATTCTTTTTGCTATGTTTAGATAATCTTGTGTAGAAAAATATAAATATAAAAATGGAATTTTATTTTTAATGTAGGAGTTTTGGTGATATTTTCTTTAATATAGTGTATTTTCTTTCTTTTAGTTGATACCTTATTTTGTAAGAATTGTTTAAGGACCTTCCTTTAATCTTTTTAACTCATTCTTTTTTGTGTAATTAGATATTGAATCATAGTTCCCCATAGGATTTAATTCTTGATTTTTAGATCAGAATTTGGTTAGTTTAATTAGGGTAGCTTCAGGGTATCCTAATTAGGGTTTAGGTTGTGCATAGGTAAAGAAATTCATTTTCTTTAAATAGATTTGTCTTGATTTTTGGGTAGAGGCCCATGTGGGTGTTAGGGGTAGATATTGTAGACCCTTGTGAATAATTGATAGATTTTTCCCCAGTGGTTTAGTATTTTTAGGTATTTTCTGAGGTTGCCTGCTGATTTTGTCTGTCTTGTGGTTATTTGTTCGTCTCTGGGGTTTGTTTTGGGGAATTTGTTGTGGGGCTTGTGTTGTCTCGAAGATCTTGTTGGAGAGCATGATGAAGAGAAGATTGAAGATCAAGACTCAGAGACCCAGAGTTTGGCTTGTTCCCTGTCTGTGAGGTTTGAGATCCTGAAGTTTGAAGGAAGTTCCTAGTACTTTCCTGAGGAAGGCACTATGAATGACTTTCATTCTTTCTTCTCACCTCTTTCTTAAGTATCCAACGATGTTGGAGCCAACTTGTGAGTTTAATTTCTCCTGAGGAGGAATGTAAACTGATCACATGTTGTTGAGCCACATGGGATACGATTCCTAAGTGGCAGCCTCCTAGTACTTTCCTGAGGAAGGTCCTATGGGTCTGTTCACTTAGTTTCTCTAGTTCGTCTAGGATTTCTCAAGTATCCAATGATGTTGGAGCCAACTTGTGAGTTTAATTCCTCCTGAGGAGGAATGTAAACTGATCACAGTTGTTGAGCCACGTAGGATACGATTCCTAAGTGTCAGCCTCCTAGTACTTTCCTGAGGAAGGTCCTATGGGTCTGTTCACTTAGTTCCCTTAGTGCATATAGGCTTTCTTAAATATCCAGTGATGCCGGAGCCTTCATGTGAGTTTAGTTTCTCCTGAGGAGGAATGTAAACTGATCACGGTTGTCGAGCCGCATAGGATATGACTCCTGAGTAGTAACCTCCTGGTACTTTCCTGAGGAAGGCACTATGAGTTTGTCTGCTTAGCTCCTTTTCTTTGGTAAGCTTGTTCTGAAGCTTGGAGACTGGGATTGATTCCTTTTGCTTAAGGGTTTTGATTGGAGTTTTGCTTAGAGTTTTGTTTAAGTATTGCATAGGGTTTTGTTTAGAGATAGATTAGGAGTTTGTTTCAGGTTTGTTAGGGGCCTTGCCCAGGAGTGGTTTCTTGTTTTGTAGATAGAGGCTTGTCAGGTTAGCTAGCCTTCTCTTTGTATTGTTTGACTTGTGTGATGTTATGTTGCATTAGACCTAGGGATTCATCTAGATAGTTCTGAGGTAGGTGCATCTTAGAAGTAGACTTTGTGTGCATGAGAAGTTGAGGTGGTCCTCCTTCTGCTTGTTTGTTATTGAGTGGCTTTGCTTGTTGGTATTTGGTAGAGCTGAGCTCCCTTGCCTTTGTGGTTTGCGGCCTTTGTGCCTTGTTTGTCTAGTTGTTGCATTCATGCATATTTTCAGTATTCCTTTACTTCGCAGTATTTCTTGTTTGCCGTTTAGTCCTGTTGCCATGATCCCTTAGGAGCTCTGACTTCTCCGCTGTGGAGTTGTTATGATAGACATTAGGATGGTCCACCAGGCGTGATAGCAGTAGGTAGATTCCCCTTTTCCAGCTATAGTTTAGGGTGTCTTTTCCCTTTCCTTTCAATAGGAGTTTTTGAGTAGCTTGATCCGTAGTTAGCTGAACTACAGCTGCTCTGATTCCTCGTACCAGACGAGGATATGTAGGCACAGGATGCGATATCCTAGCGAGCACACTAACAACTAACCCTTTGTTCTCTCGCGGCTGTGCGATCGAGACTTTCCCGCTGACGACTAATTGTTATCCCTTTCTATTGCCCGAGTGCATTTGAGACCAGATTGTAGTTGTAGGTTCCCGGACCTTTAGGATCAGTTTGTTTTCTCACTGCTGTGTGAGAGCCCCTGTTTAGCCGTAGTTAGTCGAACTACGTTTGCTCTGATCTTCCATGCTGTGTGGAAGTACGTAGGCACAGGACGCGATGTCCTGGCGAGCAACCTTTCCCCGTTTAGACGTAGGTAGTCGAACTACGTTGACTCTGACTTTCCCATTGCACGAGGGAATACGTAGGCCCAGAACACCGTATGTTCTGTCGAGTCCTGTCCTTTTCTTTTCTTATCAGACCGACCATTAGCGTAGATAGATAATACACCCTTTTCCTTATAAACACCAAGCGTGGATCCCATCGAGTACGATGGACGTGAGGGGTGCTAATACCTTCCCCTTGCGTAACCGACTCCCGAATCCAGGTTTTGGTTGCGATGACCATACCTTTTCCCGTCTTTGCGAGGTTTACTTCGAGCGTTTCCTTTCCCGCTCTGAGGGATAAATAACGCACAGTGGCGACTCTCCTGTCAAGTCGGCGCTGATTTTCGCAGTAGCGACAGCTGGCGACTCTGTTGGGGATTTATAGCATCTAGGGACTTTTCCCATCCCTTATGCTGGGACCGTTTCCCATCCCCTACGCGAGTCAATCCTAGCGCTTGGATGTTTATTTGTCGGGTGTTGTGCATATGTGTTTTACCTTTCTGCACTTTACTTTTCCGTACCTTTACCTTTCCGCATTTATTTTCCAGCATTATATTATTGTGATTATTGCTGTGGGAAAGGGAGGTTACTGTGAGTGAGAAGCCGGACCTGGGCTTGAGTATGCACCTAGATATAGTTGTGGAGAGTAGTAGACGAACCTGTCAGCTGAGCAGGCACAGTTCCCTACGAAATCTACGCTCAGACGAGATTCTCGCAGAGGTGCTCCTTTCCGGTCCTGAGGATCTGAGGGGAGTCCAAACGTGAGGATTGTCGACTCTGGGGACCGATCATTTGGAAGTCAGCTAAGTGAGGCCTCTTCATGACTCGATGATGCCACTCCTTCTGGGAATCGTATCGTCATTCATGAAAGTCTGTGACACTGATGACCGCATAGGATGCCGTACCTTTGTCCGTGGATTAGGTCTATCATGCCTGTGAGAGGGATTGGGTTATTGCAGGAAAACTGGCCTTCAGAAACCATGATTCAGTACCTTTATCAGATGGTGTTCTTGGTTCATCTCCAGGTGTGTTGTTTGGATCAGATGGGTTTCTTATCTGAGGGTGATTCTATTATCAGATGGTTTTCTCGCCAGATACAGAGGTTCAGATGGTTTTCTTACCAGGGGATTGATATTTTGAGTATCAGATGATAGTTAGTGTCATGAGATTCTGGTGACCGTGGTGGTTTTCTGTTCTTGATCACAGAGATGTTCCTCTTCAGGCTACAGCATAGCCCCTATGTTCACAGATTGCATTATTTATCATATTGCATCATTGCATTACCATTTTGCATCCAACTAACGTGTGTGTATTGCAGGTACATATTTTCCCTTCCAGTTCTGGTGTTTGTTTTCTAGCAAGACATGGAGGCCACGAAGAGAATATTGCCCTACAAGTTTCCGTCTCCGGATATCAGTCTTTTGTTAGAATTGATTACTATTGCTAAGAAGAGGGTAATGGGTGACTTCAGAAAGAGATATGGGAGGATTCTGACCTATGTTTATCAGCCATCGGCCTACGAGATCAGCGGCATTTATACCCTGTTACAGTTCTACGACGCGGAGCTCAGGTGTTTTGTACTTCCCGACTTTGTTTTGGCTCCTACCCTGGAGGAGTATTCTGCACTTCTGGATATACCGATCCGCGAGCAGATGCCTTTCTATCGTACGGACGCTGAGCCTAATCTGGCTGAGCTTTCTGCCATCCTGCACTTGAGAGAGTCTGAGCTGTCTGGGAAGATGATCAGAAGAGGAGACGTATGGGGATTTCCGTTGGATGTCTTGGTAGAGAAGGCTCGGGAGTATGCCCAGAAAGGTGGCTGAGGTGTTTTTGATGCCATCCTTGCTGTATGTGTTTATGGCATCGTGTTGTTCCCAAACATTCCTGATTTTGTGGACTCAGATGCCTTCTATATTTTGGCTGCGAAGAACCCAGTTCCAACTTTGCTGGGAGATATCCACCATTCAACTCACTACCAGAATGAAAAGCGGCGAGGAAGGAATGTGTCTTGTTGTGTACCTCTCCTGTGCAGGTGGTTCACCAGTCATATGCCTAAGTCAGGCCCCTTTGTCACCTCTATTGATTCTCTAGGATGGCCCGAGCGTTTGATGGGATTGACTGCTGAGAACGTGGTATGGGTCAACGAAGAGGTATTCGGAGTGGAGGTTATACTCAGGTGCGAAGGATTCCCGAATGTTCCTTTAATAGGAAGGAAGGGGTGTGTCAATTACAACCCTTCCTTATTGATCAGGCAATTTGGGTATGTACCTCAGGGAGCGCCAAAACCCGAGGAGATACAGGAATCTCTGTATCTCACTGGGGCAATAGGGAAAGAGATGCTGACCAAACTTGAGAAAGCCTGGAAGAACCTGCACAAGAGAGGGAAGCCTTCAGGTAGCAGAGGGGATATTCGAGTTCCTGGCCCGTATGTGGAATGGATTCGTGAGCGAGCCACGAAATTCCTCATGCCTTATCCAGCGGTTCAGCCATTGCATCCTTCTCCGGTGGAGGAGCCTACCACTGTGGACATACAGGTATACAAGCAGCTGATGGCGGAGAAAGAAGAGCTAGCAAAGGCTAAAGAGGCTTTAGAGCAGGAGAATGCCCAGCTTCGTCATGAAAAGATTGAAACAGGGTATTTTTCTAAGCAACAGGCTGAAACTCTGAAACATCTGAAGACTACGCTATTAGAATTGACTGAAACCAAGAAGCGTCTGGAGTTAGATGTAGACTCAGTTAGTAGTGTGTTGGCCACTAAGAAGCAGGAGCTGGAAAGGGCCTACACGAAGCTAGCCAAGTCCAGAGAACACTGGGATCTCACTATGACCAAGCGCAAAGAGCGGGAAGAAGAGCTGAAGACACAAGTAGCTCAGTTAGAAGAACAGGTCAAAGTGAAGACTGAAGAGCTTGAAGAAGAAGCCTGCCGCAGATACGAGGCCGAGCGCAAACTGACTGATGCCATGAAGAATTTAGAAGATTTTCAGCATAGAGCAGACGCCAAGAGACCAAAACCTGGGGATGGTGCCAATGATAAGGCTTGGGAAGACTTTGTCAGAGACATCCAGGGGACGGTCAGGAAGAGGGATCAGTTGATAGAAGGCTTGATTTATCGACCGGATCACGCAGAGACAAGGAAGATGGTCGAGGACTTCCGCAACCGTACCCGTACTTGATTTTTCTCTTGTATTCTGTATGTTGGGATCACCACCAGGCATGTTGGCTGGGATCCTCTTTGTCATATCAGTTGTATGGAGCATAGTTATGTAACCTCTTGACAAGACTGTTGTTCTAATGAATATATGAGGGTTTTTCTAAATATTGTCTTTATGGTTTATCTCGTCTTGCTACCACTGACACTGGAATTGGAGGGGAAATATCTCCAATGCACACATGCACGTTAGCATTTTTGTATTTCTGTTTGCATAAATCATATTGCATAGCATTACTCTAGCAGGCCAAAGCACTTATCCAGCCTTTGTTCTCATCCAGAGGGGGATTCTCGGGACTGTTTGAGGCAAGAGTGGAGTGTTGAAGACGACCAAGGGGATGAAGCAGATTTGAGCAGAATCAAGCAGTGTAGTCCATTACCGGTAATTGGTAGCTATGGCTGAAGGCAATTTCCAGGCTCCTAACACCTTGGCAGGGTTTACTATGGCGTCCAACCATCAGTATGATTCTATGGAAGGCTTCCCGCAGGCGAACAATCTTACTGCAAACCAAGTTGTACAGCCTACTGTTGAGAACCGAGATCGACTTGAGCAGTTTGTTGCCCGAAATGAACGTTATCCGCCTGCTAACAATCAAAGTGTTGCTTTCCCTGTGATGAATTACCGGAGAGATATTCCAATGGCCGGGATGGTAGATCCAAGAGCTCTTGAAAATGGTAGAAGACTCCGAGCATTGGAAGAAGGTATAAAAGCCTTAGAAGCGAAAGATGCCGTCAACTTGGATGCTGTAGGCATGTGTTTGGTCCCTGACCTGGTGTTGCCTTACAAGTTCAAAGTACCGGAATTCGAAAAGTACACGGGAGATAGCTGTCCGAAGCTGCATTTGATGATGTTCTGTCGAAGGATGACTTCGTTTGTGCGAAATGACCCACTAATGATCCATTGCTTCCAGTATAGCCTGACTGGGGCATCCTTAAGGTGGTATGTGCAATTAGAGAGTAATCAGATTCGATCGTGGGTGGATTTAGCCAGAGCTTTCATGAAGCAGTACGATTACAACCTGGATTTGACTCCTAGTCTCGTAGATCTGCAAGAATTATCTCAGGCGGAGAATGAATCGTTCAGAGGGTATCTGCGAAGATGGAAAGAATTGGCTGCTAGTGTTCAACCACCGCTTCCGGAAAGAGAAATGGTTGACATCTTCTTGGGTACTCTGAAAGGCCATTATTTTGACAAATTGTTCAGTTGCACAAACTTTGTGGGCCTGATGAGACTGGGAGAGCTTGTTGAGAGAGGACTCAGGAGTGGAAAGTTTCGAGATGTTCCTTACGTCCCAGTTGATAAGATTGAGTCAGTTGTCAATTCTCAAGAAGAGTGGGAAGAAGGAACTGACGCCACCTCAGAATCTCTAGCATCTCAGGGTCAGTTTTCAGACACTTCAAGTCAACGATCATCCTATCGTCGAGCGCGTCAGCACGCCCCACGAAGACCAAGGAAACCTGAAAGGCAGTTTACTCAGCTACCAGTGTCGTACAGTCAGTTGTTGCCAGATCTGGTCAGGAGTGGATTGATAGTGCCGAAAGAGACTAAGCCGGTGATTCCACCGTATCCTCCAGGTTTTGATGCCAGCGCCCGCTGTGAGTACCATGTTGGGGCACAGGGGCATTCCACCAATGATTGTAAGGTGCTTAGAAGCCAGGTTCAAGATCTGTTAGACTCTAGCCGTATTTGCATCACTCCTCAGGGTTTTGTTCAGATTAATGATTTTCCATCCTCCAGTTGTGTGGGTTCGTCAGTTAATGTCATGGAAGACTCCGCAGGAAGTGTGTGCTCTGAAGATTGTCAATCAGAGAGTTCAGTTGAATATGGGAGAAGTTTCTAGAGGTTTCCGCGCCGGGTGTCATATCTGTTTCTCTGCCTAACCTGTTTAGTTTTTGTGCACTAGTGTTTGCCGACCACCACCAGGATTGTTGGCTGGGGTCATTGTATTCGTACTCATTTGTGCTTACGTGCTGCTTTTGTTGGTTGTACATGTGTGGGAGATGTTCGTCTGTGTGCTTATAGCTTGAGTTTCTCTTTATCTTGTATCGAATATGTGTTTGCTTTCCGCATTGCATTATGATTTAACAGGTACATCAGAACCGTGGGTCTTATTTCCTCGTCGTCCAGTTTGTTGCAGGAATTCCTTCAGAGATATGGAACAGAATCAGTTCGAATTGATTGAAGTCCGAAGCCAGCTGGGGCAGATGATGAGAGACATGCAAGAGATGCGTCTGGAGCAGAAGATTCTCAAAGAGGAGAACAGTCAGCTGAAGACCCAAATGAGCTTGACCATGGAAGTAGTCAAGAACGTGCTTAGGAAAGAGGACGATCAACTATTCGAAGCCGCAGTGAAGAAGCTCGCGCCACCGGTGCCTATGGAACCTGAGCAGCAGCAACCAAAGGTGCATCCGGCTCAACGGAGGATTCAGGAGGGAAAGCCAAAGAGAATATTTGAGGCACCGCCTATGACATATGCTGAGCTCTTGCAGACTTTATTGAGGTTTAGCCTGGTTGAAAAGAGAACGTTGGAACCACCCACGAGAGCGCTTCCTCATGGGTACGATGCCAGTAAGCAGTGTGAATTTCATTCTGGGGCACTCGGACACGACATCGAGGGTTATCATGCTTTTAAGCACAATGTTCAAGACCTGGTTGACTCGCACGATATTGAATTCACGCCGAGCGGCGTAGTTGTACGTATTGCTCCTGTCTCGATCGATGCTAAGATGACAGATGTTTCTAAAGCTGCAGTGGGTCAGAAGCGTATCCTGGACTCCATGGTGTCAGAATCTCCAGGCCCACAACTGTTGCCTATTCCTGGGGCAGATCTGAGAAAGAAAATGGCTAAGGAGGGCGTTAATCAATACATTGAAGGTTAAGAAACCGATGTTGCATTTGATACGAAGGGTGTTCAAGAGTCGACCCGATACCAGCAGCAGCAGCCTCAGCAGCAGAACCAGCAGGGGTATAAAAGATATCAGAATCGGGCTCCTCTGGCAAGCCGTCATTTTGAAACTCCTCCTATGTCGTATGCACAGCTTTTGCAAACGTTGCTTCAGCTCCAATTGGTTCACAAGAGGACAATGGCTCCCTTAACAGGGGCACCACCACCGGGGTATGATGCCAATGCTACTTGTGAATTCCACACTGGGGCACCTGGCCATACGATTGAGAATTGTAAAGCTTTTAAGCACAAAGTGCAGGATCTACTTGATAGGGCAGCAATCAGCTTCGGGCAGGAAGGTCCCAAAATCATCTGAATAAAGGGGGAGGGGCTCTATAATTTGGTTGTGTCGTTGCAAGCAGATCAGGACATCATCAGGATGCCTCTAATAATTGACTGCGAAGATAGCTGGTTCAGCAGCAGGACAGATGTGAAAGCCCGGTTCTCGGAGGCTAGCATATTTTCTTTGTTTTAGCTTGTCATTTCTTTACATTTGTAGTTGCTTTCCTGTTTGAATTTGTAATCTTGTTTGTAAAACTTGTTGTTTTCATTCAATTGATGATAATGAAATAAATATGCATGTTTTGATTAAATCCATTAGTGTTCACTAACTGTTTTTACAAATGTCCAACGCTTGGTTAAGACGAATTTGGGGAGGATGACGAAAATGACCGACATACAACTGCCGATATTGTATGCTTTTGAAATAAAACCTGCTGATGATGTACAGGCATTGTTTCAAATCCCTAAACACCGGAGATATAAGGAAGATAATCCCTTGTCAACCCCTTTGAGCCTTGTAGTAGGAGTTCTTTCTGAAAACGAAAAACCCTCAATCTTAACCTAGGGCAGGGTAGGTGTTAGCTAATTTGACCGAGCGTTCAAGTGGCAAAAGGAGTGTCCGTTCGAGGATCAATCACGTCCCTAGAGGTCGTGCCTAAAAGACCACAATGGTTCAATCAAGGGTGGGGCAGTCACATCATTCCCCAAAGACTCAGACAACCAGTGTCACACGACTTATTCGAAAGAAAAAAAAAACGAAGAAAAAGAATCAAAAGCCCGCTAAGTCAAGAAGACTTCAAAACAAATGACTTAGGCAAAAATGAGGGCATCCCGCTGGACTTAAAAAAAATCAAAAGAAATTCAAAAGGAGTCAGTCCAGGCAAAAGTTAGGGATATGAAAAGAAAAAGATGAGAAGGATCAAAAGAAAAATCCTCGATGGAAATACGAGTCGTGTGACCTCAAGTGTCAAAGACGAAAAGTGAGTGGCTGTCACTCCGAAAACTCATAGTTTCTCGAACCATCATTCCTATCTTTCAACCTCTGAGAGGTGAGCGCTAAGGTTGAATTAGCTGAACGTAGGATGGGAGAACATCAAGGAGAATGGGTGGGTTAAAATAAACTTTGAGCCTTTATCCTTTCTTTCAAAACCGTGAACCTGACCACGTTACAACCTCCAAAAGTCCTAATTGAAGCAGGTTGTTTCGAAAGCATACTCCGGTAAAGGTCGCGTCGATTCTGACTCTTAAAAGGGTTCCTCTTACCATGTTGATACTAATGTTGATAAATGTTTTGTGCATTATATGCCATAAACTGTTTTTTTCCTTTTCCCAGTGAACAGATTGGATGTCAAAGCTGTCATATGTGTTGCATTAATACATTTGTTACGCAGAACAACTTGTTTTACTTGCGAGTAAGCGCTTGACAGCAGAAAAGTTTCCTACAGTGGAAAGGTATAGTCAGGACAGAATGCAGAGCGCCCGAATGTTCCGAGAGCAGGGGCAAGCTATTACCGTGATCCCCAGTCAGGTCAGCTTTCCGAAGTCAGTTATCCTGGGGCAATCAGGGTGAGATTCAGGCAAATACGGCGTAGTCAGGGGCACTACTCTGAATCAAATAATCAGGGGCAACGTCGATGCAATCAGGGGCAGACTATATTAAGAGCGCAGAGGTTGTTCTTTATTCGAGGAGCATTTGATGTGAGACATCTCTCCGAAGTTCAGAACGCTGGGGCATGTTATCTCAGACCATCAGGATACATATCTGCAGATTTCCTTTCAAGGACTATCCCCACGAAGATCCCATAGGCTGGAGCATATCAAAAGCAAAGGGATTGGTCTCCTCCGTATCAGCAGGGTTATTCAGAGTTACTCGAGCAGATTCAGTCAATTATCGAAAGCAAGCCGAATGCGGGAAGTCGTGTCAACTAAAAGGCTGCGTATTCAGACAGAGTGTTCTCCAGCGTCAGTTGTACCTGACCCATCACAGGTAGCCTAAAAGCATAGATCCGTGTTGGCGGTCACTGTGAGGCCCATCCGTGTTGGCGCATCGGTTTCCAGATCCGAGCTTCATCAGTACGCAGGAAAACTCCGTCCATTTTCTCCAGCAAAGTCCAATTCATCGTCGGTACAGGTGAGCTATCCCCAGAGGAGTCCAATCATATTCAGCACGTCTGTTATTTCACAGCGGAGTTATATTCCCCAGCAGGGTATTACTTCGTCAAGGTGTTCGGTTAAGTTCCCAATATCCCCAGCAGATTTGATTTCACTCTCCCAGCAGTTATTTTGCTGGGATAATCCTGTGACATCCGGTTTATCCCCATCGGAGTTGGCTTCGTCTTCAGCATTTATGTTGCTGAAGTGGTTTTCTGTACCCAGCTTTCTCCGGCAGCTCGAGCCTGCATTAGCATATTGCATGCATTATCATATTTGCATCATACTTGCATGTCATTGTCAAAATGCGTAGCATTTCCATCCTGAATGGAGCATTACGCTGTAGAAAGATTAAAGCATACGCATATGCATACGAAGCATAAGTCAGGTTTTCTATCAGCCTCATATGGCGCGTGAATTACTCTGTGATCAGCTCAGGGGGCATTTATCCAGCAGCAGTATTCAGACGATTCAGCGGATTATTTGTATTCCAGATCATACAATAGTTGTGCTTTGATCAGTCGGTCATCTGGTATCGGCAGTCTTTTCTTCCCGTCAATTCATATTGACGATGTGCTTCTCCAATAAGTGGATTTCTCCGTCTATCATTAGACGTCTTGAGTTTGAACGTGGTTTTCTTTCCGTCTATCCTTAAACGATGTGAAGTTTTGGGTGATTTCCAGTGGGTTTCAAGACAGGGTTTCTCTAGCAAGTGGCTTTTCTTTCCGTCTATCAGTAGACGATGTGAAGTTGCGGAAAATGTTTCAGCAGGTTTCTTGTTGTCAGATCATGCAGATGGGGTGTTTCCCCAACGAGTCTTCTCTGGCTATCTTTGATTGTTGAGGGGTTTCAAAACGATATTTCGGATAGTGGTTTTCTTGCTGTGTATTGGATGAGATGACGTTTTAAGAGGGACTTTTCTGACCGTCAATCCTTATTGATGTTGAGGCTCTTCGAAGAATGTTCAGTTTTCGTGATTGTCGATTCTTATTGACGACATGGTTCTTTAAAAGTGGTTTTCTTCCCGTCGGTCCATACTGACGATGTGGCCCCTTCAAGGATATTGATCTTTCCATCAATTCCCGTAGACAGAAGGATTCTGAAATTCGAGGGATGGTGTTGAATTGCGTAAGAATTTCTTCCCGTCTATCCTTAGACGATGTGAATATTGATTTGTTTCATCAATCAGGATGATCCCGTCTATCTTTAGACGATGTGAATATGGAGATTAATGGTGTCTTTCCGTCTATCATTAGACGACGTGAGTATGGAGATTATTTCTTCCCGTCTACCCTTAGACGATGTGAGTATGCGATAAGAATTTCTTTCCGTCTATCCTTAGACGATGTGAATATTGATTTGTTTCATCAATCAGGATGATCCCGTCTATCCTTAGACGATGTGAGTTCGGAGATTAATGATGTCTTTCCGTCTACCCTTAGACGATGTGAGTATGGAGATTATTTCTTGCCGTCTATCCTTAGACGATGTGAATTGATTTGTTCATCAATCAGGATGATCCCGTCTACCCTTAGACGATGTGAGCATGGAGATTAATGGTGTCTTCCCGTCTACCATTAGACGATGTGAGTATGGAGATTATTTCTTCCCGTCTATCCTTAGACGATGTGAATAATTGATTTGTTTCATCAATCAGGATGATCCCGTCTACCCTTAGACGATGTGAGCATGGAGATTATGAATTTCTTCCCGTCCATCTTTGGACGATGTGAGTATGGAGATTATTTCTTCCATTCAAGGTGTCTTCCTGTCCATCTTTGGACGATGTGAGTATATTTCTCTTCCTGTCTATCAGTAGGCAATGTGAAAGGATCGGGTGTTTGTTACAACCCTCAGGGTTTGTTATCACAGGTAATCGGCATTAAAAGCAGGAGTTCTTTATCAGAGGATTGATCAGTTTGGTGCCGTAATGACTGGACTCGGTTCTCTGGACTTTATTCCCCAAGCAGTTTACAGTATATGCTCGCGGTTGGCAAATTTTCGGGTTTTATTTGTATTCAACCGTCTCGTACCTCTGAATGTTTGAAGGCTGAGCGCTCTTCAAACCCTTCAGGTCCAAGTCGCTTGAATAGGGGCAGCTGTTGCACCCTAAAATTTGACCAACCGATTCTCCTATCTGACTCGTGGTTTAAATTCATATTCGCAAATTAGACGCATGATATTTGTGCACAGACAGAGGATATCAGAGTTACAGCTTGATTTTCGTCTATCAGATACGGCAGATCCAGTCCAGATCATCAGGGTTTTATTTTCGGGAAATTTGTGCACTCCTCGGTGATTTTTAGCTTGCATAGTAATTTTGGGGATATTCTGATGCCCGGGGCTCTTTGTTCGATTCGATCTGGTCTCGTGCACTCTTTTATAGGGGTCATTTGCATTTGTCTGCATTTTTAGGGTTTAATAGCCTTTTGCGGATTTTTAATAGGCTTTATAGATTTTTCTGGAATTTAAATAGGGTTTTTTGTATTTTTTAATAGTTTAAATCATTTTTAGAATTTTATATAGATTTTAAAATAGGTTTAATAGTTTTTTTTAATCATTTTTTAGAATAATATAGAATTTTATAGATTTTTAATAGCTTTTAAATCATTTTTAGGATTTAATAGGTTTTTTTATAGTTTTAAATAGTTTTAATAGTTTTAATCTTTTTAATATAGATTTTTTCTAGAATATTAAATAAATAGTTTTTTAGATATAATGTTTTAGAATAATAGTATAGAATTTAATAGTCTTTTTTCTTTTATATAGAAATAAATAGGTTTTTCTTTTCTTTTATAGAATTTAAATAAATAGAATAATTTTAATAGAGATTATTAGGATTTTATTAGTTGTAGGTTAATAGAGGTTTAAATAGAGTTAATTAGAGTTTTAATCATTTTTAGATTAATTAGGATTAGTCTTAATTAGATAATTAGGTTTAATATTTTTATTAATCAGTTTTCAGTTTTTTTTAGGGTTTTGTCCAGTTTTTTCGTGGGCCAGAGTACAGTTTTTTGGAGGCCCAACATGCTATCAGTCCAAACTCGTTTTTGTGCAGGTTTTTGGCCAAAAAATGCCACTTGTCCAAGTATAAAGGGCGCCACATGTTGCACTCTGGGGGACCCCACCACACACTCAGAAACTCTCCTGCTCACGCCACGTCCCCCTCCAGCTGGCCACCACTTTCTCTCTCTCTCTCTCTCTGTGCATGCAAGCCACGCGTTGCACCTGCAAGCCTACCCTTCACCACCTGTCATCACCACACGCGTCACCGGAGACGCCCTTGACCGGCATGCAAAGCCGGTGACCACCACACCGCCGGCCACTCTAACCGTCTCCGGCCACCGTCCTTGCCGGAAACTGCAAAAATACCAGAAACCCTCCCTACGCCTCCGATCTTCACCCTTACTCCTCCGTTCCCCTTCGTCTTCACCTCGCCGGAGAATTCATCTGTGACCGGAAAATTCAAAGGTTTTTCCAGAACACGTTCATCCATCTTCATCGTTCTTCAAGAAGTTTTCCAGAACATCATCAAACGTTCATCGCTCATCTGGAATTTCCAGAAACCTTCATCAACCAACGAACGATCCGTCAACAACCTTCAAACAACGATCACCTAATATCTCGCCAGATCTGTGCAAGATTCGTCAGTTCCAAGACTTGTAAGATCTTCATCAAGATCTCATCGCTGTTCATCACTACGAGTTGTTCTTCGCGCCATCAAATCTTCAGCAAATATCCAGAAATCTTCAAAGATCGCTGTGAGCTCGTTTGAGGTTCTTCGAAGATCCATCGTTCCCCTCGCGTAAACCCAGGTTTGTCCCTCTTCGTCATATCTCCATTGCCATTGATGAAAGTGGCCTCGATTAGGATAAACTGATTGGTTAGGGATTAATAGTATAGGGTGATTTTGTTTGTTCTTATGTGATGATGGCCGTGAGGGTGAATGGATTGAGAGAGGAAGATGAGTTGCAGAGAGAAGGTGAGAGGAGCGAACGGCTAGGTTGGTTGGAATGAACAGTGTTTAGGGTTTGGAGAAGGAATTAGGTTTTTGTTGTTAGGGTTAGTTGGATTAGGGTTAGGGTTTGGGCTAGGCCCAAACGCGTTTGCTGAAACGCGCTCCCAGTTTGCTCGTTCACCCCCCCTGGCGTGTGAGAGACAGATGGTGGTTTGGGCCTTAGGCCCAAGTGTTAATCACACCCCCCTGGTGCGTGAAGCCCTATAGAGAATAGCCATGAAAATCTGTTGACTGCACCCCCAGCGTTTTTGTTTTATTTCTGTTTTTCTAAAACGAGTTGGGCCTAGTCTTTATTACTAGGCGCACCCCCACCAATGTGAGCCCACCTGGAAATGAACTAGCTTGTCCTGCTATTCTCACCCCCCTCCCCTCATTTTAATTCTTTTAATTCCTTTAATATTCTAGCAACTTTAAAAAATTCATATAAAATTGATAAATAATGATTTTTTGTTCATTCTTTTTGCTATGTTTAGATAATCTTGTGTAGAAAAATATAAAAATAAAAATGGAATTTTATTTTTAATGTAGGAGTTTTGGTGATATTTTCTTTAATATAGTGTATTTTCTTTCTTTTAGTTGATACCTTATTTTGTAAGAATTGTTTAAGGACCTTCCTTTAATCTTTTTAACTCATTCTTTTTTGTGTAATTAGATATTGAATCATAGTTCCCCATAGGATTTAATTCTTGATTTTTAGATCAGAATTTGGTTAGTTTAATTAGGGTAGCTTCAGGGTATCCTAATTAGGGTTTAGGTTGTGCATAGGTAAAGAAATTCATTTTCTTTAAATAGATTTGTCTTGATTTTTGGGTAGAGGCCCATGTGGGTGTTAGGGGTAGATATTGTAGACCCTTGTGAATAATTGATAGATTTTTCCCCAGTGGTTTAGTATTTTTAGGTATTTTCTGAGGTTGCCTGCTGATTTTGTCTGTCTTGTGGTTATTTGTTCGTCTCTGGGGTTTGTTTTGGGGAATTTGTTGTGGGGCTTGTGTTGTCTCGAAGATCTTGTTGGAGAGCATGATGAAGAGAAGATTGAAGATCAAGACTCAGAGACCCAGAGTTTGGCTTGTTCCCTGTCTGTGAGGTTTGAGATCCTGAAGTTTGAAGGAAGTTCCTAGTACTTTCCTGAGGAAGGCACTATGAATGACTTTCATTCTTTCTTCTCACCTCTTTCTTAAGTATCCAACGATGTTGGAGCCAACTTGTGAGTTTAATTTCTCCTGAGGAGGAATGTAAACTGATCACATGTTGTTGAGCCACATGGGATACGATTCCTAAGTGGCAGCCTCCTAGTACTTTCCTGAGGAAGGTCCTATGGGTCTGTTCACTTAGTTTCTCTAGTTCGTCTAGGATTTCTCAAGTATCCAATGATGTTGGAGCCAACTTGTGAGTTTAATTCCTCCTGAGGAGGAATGTAAACTGATCACAGTTGTTGAGCCACGTAGGATACGATTCCTAAGTGTCAGCCTCCTAGTACTTTCCTGAGGAAGGTCCTATGGGTCTGTTCACTTAGTTCCCTTAGTGCATATAGGCTTTCTTAAATATCCAGTGATGCCGGAGCCTTCATGTGAGTTTAGTTTCTCCTGAGGAGGAATGTAAACTGATCACGGTTGTCGAGCCGCATAGGATATGACTCCTGAGTAGTAACCTCCTGGTACTTTCCTGAGGAAGGCACTATGAGTTTGTCTGCTTAGCTCCTTTTCTTTGGTAAGCTTGTTCTGAAGCTTGGAGACTGGGATTGATTCCTTTTGCTTAAGGGTTTTGATTGGAGTTTTGCTTAGAGTTTTGTTTAAGTATTGCATAGGGTTTTGTTTAGAGATAGATTAGGAGTTTGTTTCAGGTTTGTTAGGGGCCTTGCCCAGGAGTGGTTTCTTGTTTTGTAGATAGAGGCTTGTCAGGTTAGCTAGCCTTCTCTTTGTATTGTTTGACTTGTGTGATGTTATGTTGCATTAGACCTAGGGATTCATCTAGATAGTTCTGAGGTAGGTGCATCTTAGAAGTAGACTTTGTGTGCATGAGAAGTTGAGGTGGTCCTCCTTCTGCTTGTTTGTTATTGAGTGGCTTTGCTTGTTGGTATTTGGTAGAGCTGAGCTCCCTTGCCTTTGTGGTTTGCGGCCTTTGTGCCTTGTTTGTCTAGTTGTTGCATTCATGCATATTTTCAGTATTCCTTTACTTCGCAGTATTTCTTGTTTGCCGTTTAGTCCTGTTGCCATGATCCCTTAGGAGCTCTGACTTCTCCGCTGTGGAGTTGTTATGATAGACATTAGGATGGTCCACCAGGCGTGATAGCAGTAGGTAGATTCCCCTTTTCCAGCTATAGTTTAGGGTGTCTTTTCCCTTTCCTTTCAATAGGAGTTTTTGAGTAGCTTGATCCGTAGTTAGCTGAACTACAGCTGCTCTGATTCCTCGTACCAGACGAGGATATGTAGGCACAGGATGCGATATCCTAGCGAGCACACTAACAACTAACCCTTTGTTCTCTCGCGGCTGTGCGATCGAGACTTTCCCGCTGACGACTAATTGTTATCCCTTTCTATTGCCCGAGTGCATTTGAGACCAGATCGTAGTTGTAGGTTCCCGAACCTTTAGGATCAGTTTGTTTTCTCACTGCTGTGTGAGAGCCCCTGTTTAGCCGTAGTTAGTCGAACTACGTTTGCTCTGATCTTCCATGCTGTGTGGAAGTACGTAGGCACAGGACGCGATGTCCTGGCGAGCAACCTTTCCCCGTTTAGACGTAGGTAGTCGAACTACGTTGACTCTGACTTTCCCATTGCACGAGGGAATACGTAGGCCCAGAACACCGTATGTTCTGTCGAGTCCTGTCCTTTTCTTTTCTTATCAGACTGACCATTAGCGTAGATAGATAATACACCCTTTTCCTTATAAACACCAAGCGTGGATCCCATCGAGTACGATGGACGTGAGGGGTGCTAATACCTTCCCCTTGCGTAACCGACTCCCGAATCCAGGTTTTGGTTGCGATGACCATACCTTTTCCCGTCTTTGCGAGGTTTACTTCGAGCGTTTCCTTTCCCGCTCTGAGGGATAAATAACGCACAGTGGCGACTCTCCTGTCAAGCCAGCGCCGATTTTCGCAGTAGCGACACTGTCGAGGCACGCCTCTTGAGTTATTTTTCATTCAATCTTTCGAATTCAAAACGCTCAACCCTTTCTTGAAACCTTTCTAATCAACTCCAGAAAGAACTGAGTTCCTGGAATCTCGCATTCCTTGGATTCTTGAGTGACAACTCTCGAGGCACACCCATTGGCTTGTTTGTCATTCAATCTTTCGTTTCTCAATCAAACTTCAACTCAATTCAACCCCTCACTTTTTGTGGTCACCGACACGAACTACAAACGCTCTGATTCTTCATTCTGGTCTGAATGTAAGATACATAGGCACAAGATTGCGATGATCTTGGCGAGCACATTTCCATTTTTCTCTGCCATTCCACGATGCCCTCCATCTTCCGTTTCCCCCCTAACTTTTCCCGTAGTCGAACTACAAGAGCTCTGATTTCTCATTCTTGTCCGAATGAGCATACGTAGGCACAAGGGCCCCAATCCTTGCCGAGCACCCTATTCTTAAACCACCTGTTTCCCCTAGCATCTTTTTCCTTTTATCATAATGTTTCGCATTTTATCATTGAGAAGAAAACAAGAAAGCTTAGATAACACCCATCGCAAGTCGAACTAAGAGGTTCCCGTTGAGTAAAACGGACGTGAGGGGTGCTAATACCTTCCCCAGGCGTAACCGACTCTTAAACCCAGAACATGGTTGCGACGACCATCATTCTTATCTTTCTTTTAAAATGTTTTCTCGATATTTTCCTTTCCCATCTTTTTGGGATGAATAAAGTTCGGTGGCCACTCTGTCGAAATGCATTTTCGCGCCTTTAGCGAGAGGGTCGTGTTTTCAAAATATTAATTTTTCTAGGTGCGACAATGTCCATTACTTGAAAAGTGACTTGGAAAACCTGTTGACCTATCATCATTGTCCACTTCACCAATTATTGTCCTCTTGGAGCCATCAAAAGCTTTGACTACAAACCCATTATATCTCATAGGAGCACCTTGATAATCCAATTTAGACAAAGTTGATTTTGGCATAACATTGAGTGAAGTACCTGTAACAACTAAGACATTGGACAGGGAGTCCTCTCGGCACCTTATAGATATATGTAAAGCATAATTATGGTTTTTACCCTCCGACGGCAACTCTTCATCACCTAAACTTAAGACATTAGAGGTTGTAATGTTTTCCACTACATCGTCAAATTGATCCACTGTCACATCATGATCTACATAGGCTTGTTCTAACACCCTCATCAAAGATTTATGATAAGCCTCGGAGTTCAGCAACAAAGACAACACTGATATTTTTAATGGAGTCTAAAGGAGTTGATCTACCACCTTGTAAACACTTCTTTTGATTAATCTTAGCGGTTCTTCAGCATCATCATTCTTCTTAGGCTCATTATACGGGACAATAACCATAGGTTCTTGATTAACCATAACAGGATCTTTACCATGCACTTTCTTACTTGCCGACAAATAATCAACCTTTTGGAGAGATGTTGGAGTAAACATACGACCACTTCTAGTCATTCCTCTGACATATGCTATATTTTTGGCTGATCGCGCTAATTCAATCATTACCTCTTTAGCATCTTCCAACACAAAAGCATTATACCTCCGAGGAACAACTTTGCTATATTCATACGGAAACGGTTTCGGCAAACAAACTATCAAGGGATCCACAGAATTTCCTTTACTCTGGTAGGTGACTTCCAAAGGCTCTGGAATATCAAACTGAGGGACGATAACAACTACCTCATCTTCCTTATGCTTAGCACTGACCTGTAAAATACACTGGTCCATCAAACCCTGGATATCTTTCTTCACTAATGCACATCCTTTAGGATTCTATACACACAACTGGAAATTTGTAGATCAATTTCGAACAAACCAACCTTGCATAACTTGGCACGCACCTCAGCCAAAGGAATCTTCACCAAGTTAACGTCAGAAATCAAATACTCTCCTGGAAAGGCTTTTACCATGCTTTTAGAGGGTTCGCCATCTTCTGGTAGAGGATTAACTTGCACATTAGGTCCAACTTCTTTTGGAGATAGAAACTCTCTCAGTCACTATACTTTCAAAAGTTGCTACAAAAGAATACAAAAGAGTTATGAGAAAATAGTCAATAAAGTTCCTAAGAACAATCCATATTTTCTATCCAAGTGTTTATCAATTTCTCCAATTCTTTATATATGAACACACAAGCCCGATGTCTTTAGAAGTGTTTCTCAATCCCATTATATACATCAAAGGCTTTCCCAAATTTCAAGAACTCTAAGAAATGTTTACCCTTGCCTCTCTAAGTTCCCCAATAGGATTTCTAATTATTCTCTCTATTTTCAACTTTAAAGTTATGAAGGTGGTAAAGACAAGAATGATAGAGATGTATGTTTATAACTGTTGAAGTCCATCGAATCCTTAACAGGCCCAAAACACAATCCGCGAATTGAAATAAAAAAAATTATGATACACGTGAATCAATTAAAATGAACCAAATACCCAATGGATAGATACTTCACCGGATCCAACTTGCGGCCCAGACCTCCATCTAGTATGTCGTCGCCGTTAGTGCTCCAATGTCAAACGATCGTACCTCTGTTGGACCATTGTTTCCAAAATTCTTTGGCTCTGCCACCATATCGGTTCTGACGTGGTTCTGGCGTCTTTCGTCGACATTTTTTTCAACTTTCTGATTTCTGACAATCTCTAAACATGTTATCTTATTTTTCAACTTGTTGTTAAGGCATACTTCTATAGACATCATATCTTACCATAAGCTATGCAGTTTAAATATCTTTGGTACATAGTACAAAACAACGAGGAAATAGAAGGAGACGTAAACCATCAAATTTAAGTTTGGGGTTTGAAATGAATGGTGGCTTCGGGTATTTTATGTGACACCGAAGTATCAACATGTTGTACATGACAGAATGTTTGGCACTAAAGAACCATCATAAAAATAAAGGAAGTGTATCATGGATGAAGATGTTATATAGTGTTGGATGTGTTTTAAAACTAAACGAGATAAAATTAAAAATGACAATATTATAGAGAATATTGTGGTAACACCTATAATAAAAAAAAATGATAAAAAAAATAGAATTAGATGGTTTAAACATGTAAAAAAAAAAGGCATATGAATTATATTGTAATGAAACAATATCTAGAAAAGGTATTAAGAGATATTCTAGAATAAGGCTTGGATGTTTGTGTTGTCATTATTTTACATATCAAGTTTGGTTTATGCGTTCATGACTTTTTGCAAAATTCAAGTTTACAACAACATTTGTCTGCATGCATATAGGTTAGAAGTTGTAATTTGATGTTTTATTGAAAGCTTGTATTTAACTATGTTGAAGTAGCTAATTTAGATGTATGAGTTGTATTTGACTGAGTCGAATATAACATATAGTTGTATTATCACAATGTAATTTGTAGTTTTATACTTTGTGTTATGTATATTTTGAACTTGAATCAATTTATATAGTTTTGGGCATGAGTTTTAATTACCTATATAAAGACATTATATGATGTAAATTCTAACAATTCACTTAATACAAATTCTAATTTTTATAATTTAGTTTATATTATTTCCTCTATTTTCTCTCATTTTCTTTCATTCTTTCTTAAAAACTCTTTTGTTTCAATTAGTGTATATAAAAAGAAATGGTGTGAACATAGTTAGTTCTTACCTTGTTAGACTCTTATCAAAACTTAAGTCATCCATAAAAAATAAAACATGATGAAACTAAATGGTTGGTATTTATTTAAATAAATCTATGTGAAGACAGAAGAAGGGTAACGATACCGCTGATGTGTGCGCATTACTCATGAAACTTGTTTTTCATTTTTTAATTAATTTTTTAATACGTCTGGAGAATTATTTTATTTTTGAATTATTATTATTGTATCTTAAAAGTTAATTAAAACTAAGCTTATCTGATATACTTAATTTTATTATTTAGTCAAAGACTTATTTCTCAATAACGTGCATGGAATATTATCTTGGACTTAGTCATTCTCTATTTTTCTCTCAATTATTATACCCACTTGTTACACATAATTATGAACATATAGTTAGTATTAAATATCTCACGACTCAAATTCAAATGGAACGTATTAAAAAAGAAAAAACTATCATTCCTGTATTTTATATGGTGTAACTTTCAATGGTGACGAATTGGCTAATGTGTATACATTAGAATTCCTTGAACGTCAATGCGAAGTGATTATTTAATAAGAACAAATGAAATGATATTGACTTGATGGAATCTTTTATACTTTTCATTATCAAATACAGTTGTATTGCCATTTGCCACGGACATGAATGACAAGCCATTAAGACCAAATGGAATAAAACAAATAATACAAGAACCTGAGTTCTTATGAAAGATACATGAACAAAGGTTAAATATGCAAGAGACAAAGACTTTTTTTTGTTTAACTTTAAAATTAGCTTTATCTCTAACCTATTTCATTGACTATTGTGCTTGAAACGCGCTTAGGAAATAAATTAAGCACACAAGTAATGATAACAAGTTATTTCTCTAACTATCATGTTTAGTTTCCCACTACTAATGTATTTAGAATTGTTCATGAGGATGCGTCAATATGTGATTATGTTAATTTAGACATTCAAATCAACTCAAACCACATGTCCCTTGAATCAAAAATGGATGAGATGGTAAAAACTACGACGAAGCGAAGTTTTCTAAGCGATTTTGTGATACGACACTTTGGATCTAAGGTTGCAATCTTAATGCTTCTAGAATCGGTGAAATTGATCTTGAATTGACATTGCTAATCTCCGATATAATGGACCTAAGAGGAATACCTGCATGGTTAGCAATCCAATGTTCAAATCAGTTAGGGTGCAAGATAACTATAGTGAAAGTGGAGATTAGAGATTGTGTAGTTGAAAATCCTTCGTTAAGATATTTATACCATGGTCTTAATATAGCGGACATAATAAGTGGGACTTATCTTATTGAATCTTTGGTCGGTATAAAACAGTTACCTCCAAGACTCTTTAGACACTCTGGATGTTGGGGATTCTTTTAGCAGTCGTGGTCGGCCCTTAGGAATGACTGCTTGGGCGTTGGCGGGCGTGCATCGCTTTGGTTTTTTCAAAGAGTAATGGGGAACATGAACAATAAATGCATTTCCATTATGGAAGCGTTTCGCCAAATTTTTTCTTGACGTGTGACCTGAAAAGGTAGATAGTAGCATGATGCTTCTTAATATGCACTCGAGTGCACTTGATTCTGGTTGTGTTCTCAAGATGAAATTTGATCGTTGATTCTCACCTGCTTCTTACTTAAAATTTGACTCACTTGATTGTCTTTGCCTATATAAGGGTAAAGAAAATTTGGGGGGATTTTTGCAGCCTATTAGATTGAATATTCCCTATTTCCTTTGAGTCTTTTCCTTTTCTCTGAGAGTGTTTTTCCAAGATTAATTGTCATCAGGCATTCAAAGCTCTCAAGCTCCAACCTTCAGTCTTCGCATCTTTGTCTTTGACCTTCCATTTTTAAGGTACACTCTTCCAACTCAAGCTTTTTCACGTCAATCATTTGTTGTTTCTTTATTAAGATGAGCGATAACTCTATTATCATAGAGAGTGATTCAGAAAGTAATACTTCTTCTTCAAAAAGGGGAATGAAGTTTGAATTGCATTCTCTTTCTTCTACCATTGGGGATTTTAAGTCGGGTATCGTCTCGCTGGTTGGTGATTTGCAAACAAATGGAGTTTTTGGATATTCCCTTTCAGACAAAGTTACTTCCAAGTTTCTTCAGAGGTGTTATTCTCAAAGAAAGCTGATGGAGATGAGATTTCTGTTGAGAAGTCGCTGCCTCCTCTTGTCTTGAACGAGGCTGAAATAGAGGTTATCTATCAAAGGAAGGAATTCGTCGGTAACTTTGTCCTATTATATATGCAAATGAATGGTCGTGAGGCCACCGATGTTGAAATTGCACGTCATTTAAATTATTGAGTGTAATCTAACATTGTGTCTTTGATCAGTCTCGTTGATCACTTTAAACCCGGTGATCAGGCCCAAATGGGACTTCGGTTAATTGAGCTGGATAAAACCAACATATACCGTTGGGTGACCTCCGAAGTGGTAGGGACTCCTTCTGCCCTGAACACTGTTGAGGTTATAGCAAATGTTGTTATTACGGTTTTCAACCCCTCGGAGTGGTTGATTCTCCCAGTAGGCCTAGAAGAGGAGATATGCAGCTCTTTTGAGGCTTATAGGAGGCCTCTATTTATATGAGAAGTTAACAGATTGAGGGTTTATCATAATGTAATGGTTTGGAGCTTTGGTTTGGTTGAGATCAAATGGTGAAGTTTCATGCATTTCTATGGTTTCAAGACATAGTACAATTGTTGTAGGGTGGTTGAGAGGTTAATTATGATCTTGAGAAAAGGTTTATGTAGAAGAAATAATCACAAAGCTCCATACAAGTTGACGTTATGATTAAATCTTCTTTTCAAGAATGAAAGTGTGCACTTTCTTACCAAATCTTCCCAAAATGGAATGAACACTTGGATAATAGCTCAACTCTTTAGGTAATGCCCAAAAGCTTAAGTAATCTTCTGATTAAGGGGAGATTTGCAAGTTACAAGACCTATAATCAAGGGATTTGCAGATTTGGATTGGATTTGCTTCAAGTTCTTGACATGAAAATGACCTCAAATTCAAGTTTGGAATGCCAACTTCTTCTCTTCGAATCTCATAGGTCAAACATGGGGGAAAAAATGAGTTCTTTGACTCTTTGAAAAGCTTGAAACATGCTCTATAAATTTCATGTTTGGAGTTTTCCTTGAATCAAAATGGATCATAGTGAAAAATGGCCCTAAAGTGAGCTACTTTTTCAAGGCAGATTTGTATCAAAATTTTTCTAAGTGTCCAAACTTCACACTTGAATGAAACACCAACTTCGTGGTTTCATAACTTAAAATCTATGCACTTTTTGGGAATTCAACCTCAAGGAAAAAGTTGTAGTATAGAACAAACTCTTCAAATTGGTCTTTGGAGCAAAGAAAGCGGATGCTTGGTGTAATACCCCAAATTTTGCCCTAAGATTTGTCGTCGCATTTCATTGCATTTTTATTGCATTTAATCAATTACTAACAAATTTGTGTAGTCATTTGACTTTTTGCAGGTAAATATCATATGGCATGCATTTTTTTTCTAAAAAGTAAAAATGGTACAATTGGCAAGAGGACATGTGTAAGGAGTTGTGAGTGTGAAAGGTTGAGAGTTCGAATCTCACCTTTGTCACTTTTTTGTTTTTTATTATTTTTACTCTAAATTTTTCTATCTTTCATTAAAAAAATAACAAAAAATAGTTTTTTATTATTATTTAATTATTATTTTCGTATTTTAATTAAATCATTTTTTAAAATATTATTTTTTTCACTTTTTTCTAAATTATTCATAAAAATATCCAAAAAATCATAAAATAAAAAATATTGAAAAAAAATTTGTTCTTTTTATAATATTTTTGATTTTAGGAATCAATAGGATTATTAGTTTTTATTTTAAGTTTATTTTAATTATTTTAAATTATTTAAATTTTATTTTTTTCTTAACTAATTATTTAGTTTGGGCTTTAAAATGGGCTTTAGGGACATTATTGACAATTTGGTGTTAACCCTAATTTGTTCCCTATATATACATGTGTTGCCTTGTTGAAAAAGAGGGAGAATGAAAAAAACCTAAGAGGAGTGAGTGCCGTTTACCGTTATTTCTTTTTCTTCATCTATTACTGTTGTTTCTTTTTCTTCATCGTTTACCGTTATTTCTTTTCCTTCATCTATTACTGTTGTTTCTTTTTCTTCATCTTTTACCGTTATTTCTTTTTCTTCATCTATTACCGTTATTTCTTTTTCTTTATCTATTACTGTTACGTTTATATATTTATAATTTTTAAATTGTTAGAGTTTATATATATATATATATATATATATATATATATATATATATATATATATATATATATATATATATATATATATATATATATATATATATATATATATATATATATATATATATATATATAAGATTAATTTTTGATCGAATTATATCGATACGATGTTTGCACATTTGTGTGCATGACGCGTGACATTTGTGTTAGTTCGATCTGGTTGCGATGATCGCATTTTTGTGTGAGCAATAATACTGTTTTTTTTGCTTAATTTCTTTTTCTTTGCGATAAATTTTGTTTCGTCCGATTTAGATCTGATTGCGCTGAGCGCATTTCTGCATTAGCAACATTGTTGGGTTATTTGGCACATTTAAAATTCATTATTGCTTTATTATTATTATTATTATTATTATTATTATTATTATTATTATTATTATTATTATTATTATTAGTATTATCATTATTTATTATTAGTATTATTATTAGTATTATTATTATCATTATTTATTATTATTATCATTATTATTATTATTATTACTATTATTATTATTATTATTATTATCATTAATTTATTAAAACTTGTTATAATATAAAAATCTGTTTTTTTAAATAAATAACATTAACATCTTTTCCAAATTAATATGAAAACCTATTAGTTTTAAGAAGAAAAAAAATTTTAGATAAATTTAAAATAATAACTAAAATCTTTTTTTAAAATAATAACTAGAACCGTTTTTTAAAAAAATATATAATAATAACATTAAACCTTTTTTTTTAAATAAAACCTTTTTGTTAGATAATTAAATTAAGACTATTTTTGAAAAGTTTTTTTTAATAATATTAAAACCTCTTTTTTAACTTAAATCAAAAGCTTTTTTATATATCACAAATAAACAACAAAGAATATCTATAACTTTCGCACTTCCGTTTCATAACTCGTCTGATTACTGTCTGACTCTGTCTACTAACGTTGTGTATTCAATGTGCAGCTTGTTACGTTGCTATTAGCTATTTTAATGTGTTTTTCAATTCAAGTTGTATTATAATTGTATCTGTTTCTCATTTGTAACTTCGCGAACAAATTATCGCGTTTACCTTTCCGCACTTTAATTTCTGCTGTTTGTATGGTTTAAATTCTCGCATTTGCATCGTTAATTTGTCCCATTGCATTCCTCCGAAGGATTAGGTCTAGCCGTTTGGCCGCCGCGCCAATAGTCCTCAAAATTTCAAACCCTTACAAACCCTAACTTTTCACAAATGTCTCGCCATGGACAAAATTACAAAACTACCCCTAGCTTTAGGTCAAAGAGTCGCCGCACTCATTTTAGGGTTTCCCGCCGCGGAATCCCTAACCTAACCCTAATGCACTTAACAATTTATAACATAGAGATCGGAGTTTAAGACTCCATGTAAGCGTGTCCTTAAGATGCGTTTATTCCCCTTGAGACCTTGACCACAGTCAAGAAGTCTCTAACCTTCCCTTTTGAGGGGAACTACAGTTACTCTGATTCCACTCCCGTAAGGATATGTAGGCACAAGATGCAATGTCTTGCCGAGTAAACTTAGAATTAACCCTAGGTCTTTTTAATTTTCAATCCTTTGTATATACCCTAAAGCAAAATAATTAATGAAATAAATAAAAAAATAAATAAAAGGTTCCCGTAGAATACTACGGAAGTTTAGGGTGCTAATACCTTCCCTAAATTTAACCAACCCCCGAACCTTAGATCTCTCCCTTTTAGGTTTTTCCTTTCTTTAACCTTTCCTTCGGATAAATCAAAGACCGGTTGTGAATTGAATTGTGGTTCAAATTAATTAATAGTTTGATATCCTATTTCCACCGCAACAGAAAATGGCGACTTCACTGGGGAGTCCTAACTATTGAGGGTTATCCCTATTTTGTTTATTTTTCTTTATATATTTGTTTTATTATATATTTTGCTCACTTGAATGTATATATTGGGGTACCTTACTTGGAGTTACTGTGTTGTGAGATAAGTCCTACACCCGGACTTGAGCGACCTTATGATAGGATGGCTGATATATTCGACGAGGCTTATAGGGAGTGAGTCCCGACTAAGCTAAATCGAGAATCACCGCTCAGTTGAGACACTTTCAAAAATGGTTCGGTTGATCGAGTGTAGTCGTGAAAACTTTTACCGTTATCGATTGGAGTCTGTGATACTGGGAACCGTAGTACCTTTACACCATCTTGACCTTATATAGGACGTAGTGCGGGAACTATATGGGAGTAGTCCTACAATGGTTGCTACGCGATGCTACACTTAAAAGAGGTTCTCTTGAGAATATTATTGACCCTCGAGTCAGTCGGGAAGTCGATAATATCCGAAAGATGGACTGATGACTTTGGGCACTGATTTAGAACCCTTGTTCTGCAGGTACAATCAACCTAGAGTACATACCTCTTTGGGAAGGGTAGACCTTGACTCCATTCATTGTTCCTCTAACTTAGGACCTTTTGTTTGCTTATGTGTATTTGTGCTTTGCATCCATAAAGCATCGTATCATTTCTAGTTTCAAGGAATTCAACGGTCCTTTGCAAATTCAAAAGGGTCCTACATTTTAGAGTAAAAAAAAATTCTTTCCAACTTTCCTAAAAGGGAATATTTGCAATCGACCGTTGAAATTCTTGGAACCATTACATGGCATCAGCATCACATTTTTGCATTGCATTTGTCCCCCAGTTTCTCCTTCTTGGTCCTATCGTTTTCTAGTGTACCTTTGAGTCGTCAAGCTGATTCCTCGACACAGATATCAGACCAGAAACGGAACAGGAGTCACTTTGATCCTATTCTCATGACTTACACAGAGCTATATCCTGACTTAGTCCGGCAAGGACTGATTACTACAAAGGCTTTACCACCTCCTCTTAATCCTCCGGCTGGATTTAGGGCTGATCTCCATTGTGCTTCCCATGAGGGTGCCCCAGGCCATGACTTGGAGCATTGTTTTGCATTGAAGGCTAGAGTATGTGAATTGGTTAGAACTGGAATACTTGATTTTACAGACAGTCATCCGGATGTTCAGAAAAATCCCTTGCCAGTACATCAGAAATGAAGTTTTGTCACTAGGCCTTTTGTTTCTCGTTGTTTGCACTTTCCTTATTTTGTTTAAGTTGTTTGCTTTTAATTATGTTTGTACTTTCATTAATGAAATAAGCATTGCGACTTTTGATTCAGTTCATTTCCGTCCATTTATTTGCATCTTTATGCTTTATTTTTCAAATGTTTACTTCTTGTCCAAAATTTTGATATGCTAAGATTGGAGGGAGGATGATGAAAACATTATACCCATAATTGCTGTCAGTATGCTTTTAATCAAACCTTGTTGACGATGTAAGGCATTGTTTCAATTCCCAAACACTGGAGAAATAAGGAAGTTAATCCCTCGTTACCCCCTTCGAGCCTAGAAGTTGGAGTTTCTTTCGTTACAAAAAACCCACAATTTTAACCTTGGGATGGGTAGTTCTCAGTTAATTTGGTTATGTGTTCATACGATACACCTTTCATTAACAAATTTTCCTTCGCACACGTCAAATAAGTGTCGAAGATGTTTTCTAATCAAAAGGTCGATGATGGTTCACCGTAATCATTAAAATCAAACAGTCACTTTCCTTCACACAAAAAAATAATATAAAAAAATCAAAAGAAGCTCGCTAAGTCAAAACCTATGAAGGAGACTTAGGCAAAACTGGGGCATCCCGCTGACTGTAAACTCTAAAATAAACAGTTCAGGCAAAATTTAGGGATAATACAAAGAGATTTTTAAATCCTTATCTTGAAAATCCTCAATGTCAAAACAATCAAATGTTATAGGGGAGTAGTGGCTGCCTTTTCATAGGTCCCTTTGACTTCTGAGTCATCATTGCTACGATCAATGAAATCCCTAACTTATGGGAACCTGAATGCATAGTATGAGTTAACTGAGCATAGGACTGAAGATCATCACGTAGATTGGGTGGGTACAAATAAATTTTGAGCCTTTATCTTTTGTTTCATAAACCGTGAACCAGGCCACGTTACAACCCTCAAAAGACCTAACTGAAACAGGGTTATTTTGAAAGTATACTACAACAAGGTTGCGTAACCTGACTCCAAAAGATCCGTGCGAATCATTTATTTTGGCAATACACTTTTATTTTAAACTTTGAGTGTCTTGAACCGCCTTGTTCTGACTAACGACTCATGTATTTTCCATCTTTCAGAAATAATTTTTCAAAAATCGCATGAACTTTGCATTACCATGTTTATATGAATATTTTTGTTTGCAAACTGGCTTTCCTCTAAGGAATTTTCAAACAATGAGAAACTTGGTCAAGTGATCTTATCAGGGGCAAGTTCCTTTTACATCCTGTCAAAGAATCAGTTCAAGATTTGTTCAAGGCAATATCTTCTCAGATTTGGTTTATCCAGAGAATTGTTCAAGACTCAGACTGGGGCAAGCCCTCCGAGGATACAGCAAAACAGTCGATTCCACGAATCAGACAGCTGAAGCAATTATCAATTTATTTGACCTGGGGCAGTTTACTTGCATAATCCCCAAGCAGTTATTCATCATTCCTACAGTGACTATCAACTTGATACAGTTTAACAGAATGACAGGATCTCCGTGTTGAGGAATCAGTCCTCCAGTTTTGTCATCTCACAGAAAGAGTCGAGTCTTGTCGTCGACGTCTGCATTTGCATTTGATCATATGTCATAGCATAATTCCTATACATGTGCACATCTTGGGTGCTTTACTCCCCATTTACATTTCTATCTTGGGTGTTTTACTCCCCATTTACATTTCTATCTTGGGTGCTTTATTCCCCATTTACCTCTCTATCTTGGGTGCTTTACTCCCCATTTGGGTGCTTTACTCCCCATTTACATTTTTATCTTGGGTGTTTTACTCCCCATTTACATTTTTATCTTGGGTGCTTTACTCCCCATTTACATTTCTATCCTGGGTGCTTTACTCCCCACTTACATGTCTATCTTGGGTGCTTTACTCCCCACTTACCTTCTATCCTTGGGTGTTTTACTCCCCACTTACCTTCTATCCTTGGGTGTTTTATCCCCCATGTACCTTTATTCCGGGTGTTTTATTCCCCGTTTACCAGATATTCCTGGGTTTACCTAACATCATGGTGTTTTACCCCCATTTACTTTTTTTTCCCTGAGGTCGTGTTTTACTCGTGTCTTACCTTGTGGGCAAAATTTATTTACTTGGCATCATGGGTGTTTTATCCCCATTTGCGTTTTCCTCCTGAGCTCGTGTTTTACCCGCGTCTTACCTTGCGGACAATTTCTAATTTACTTGGCACCTATCAACAATTTTGTGTCGTGTCTACCCGACGTTCTTCCAGATATGACATGTCTTCTTCCCTAGTGCAATTCCTCGATGGGTCGTCCCCTGTGACGTTGTTTCGTCTGTATCCGTGCATTTGTCATTTTCATCATACGCATCATATCAGATTCATATCATATTTAGCATTATAGTTCGTTTTGTTTTGTCCATATCATTGCATAGCACTGCGTCTAAAGGCAAAATTTTCGGTTATCTGTATTTAAATCCCTCCACCATGATTTCACGAGTCTCCGTTGCTCAAATCACCCGGTGAAGTTATTTAAATAGGGGCAACTGTAATACCCCAAATTTTGCCCTAAGATTTGTCGTCGCATTTCATTGCATTTTTATTGCATTTAATCAATTACTAACAAATTTGTGTAGTCGTTTGACTTTTTGCAGGTAAATATCATATGACATGCATTTTTTTTCTAAAAAGTAAAAATGGTACAATTGGCAAGAGGACATGTGTAAGGAGTTGTGAGTGTGAGAGGTTGAGAGTTCGAATCTCACCTTTGTCACTTTTTTGTTTTTTATTATTTTTACTCTAAATTTTTCTATCTTTCATTAAAAAAATAACAAAAAATAGTTTTTTATTATTATTTAATTATTATTTTCGTATTTTAATTAAATCATTTTTTAAAATATTATTTTTTTCACTTTTTTCTAAATTATTCATAAAAATATCCAAAAAATCATAAAATAAAAAATATTGAAAAAAATTTTGTTCTTTTTATAATATTTTTGATTTTAGGAATCAATAGGATTATTAGTTTTTATTTTAAGTTTATTTTAATTATTTTAAATTATTTAAATTTTATTTTTTCTTAACTAATTATTTAGTTTGGGCTTTAAAATGGGTTTTAGGGACATTATTGACAATTTGGTGTTAACCCTAATTTGTTCCCTATATATACATGTGTTGCCTTGTTGAAAAAGAGGGAGAATGAAAAAAACCTAAGAGGAGTGAGTGCCGTTTACCGTTATTTCTTTTTCTTCATCTATTACTGTTGTTTCTTTTTCTTCATCGTTTACCGTTATTTCTTTTCCTTCATCTATTACTGTTGTTTCTTTTTCTTCATCTTTTACCGTTATTTCTTTTTCTTCATCTATTACCGTTATTTCTTTTTCTTTATCTATTACTGTTACGTTTATATATTTATAATTTTTAAATTGTTAGAGTTTATATATATATATATATATATAAGATTAATTTTTGATTGAATTATATCGATACGATGTTTGCACATTTGTGTGCATGACGCGTGACATTTGTGTTAGTTCGATCTGGTTGCGATGATCGCATTTTTGTGTGAGCAATAATACTGTTTTTTTTGCTTAATTTCTTTTTCTTTGCGATAAATTTTGTTTCGTCCGATTTAGATCTGGTTGCGCTGAGCGCATTTCTGCGTTAGCAACATTGTTGGGTTATTTGGCACATTTAAAATTCATTATTGCTTTATTATTATTATTATTATTATTAGTATTATCATTATTTATTATTATTATTATTAGTATTAGTATTATCATTATTTATTATTATTATCATTATTATTATTATTATTACTATTATTATTATTATTATTATTATTATCATTAATTTATTAAAACTTGTTATAATATAAAAATCTGTTTTTTTAAATAAATAACATTAACATCTTTTCCAAATTAATATGAAAACCTATTATTTTTAAGAAAAACTTTTTTTTAGATAAATTTAAAATAATAACTAAAATCTTTTTTTAAAATAATAACTAGAACCGTTTTTTAAAAAAATATATAATAATAACATTAAACCTTTTTTTTTTAAATAAAACCTTTTTGTTAGATAATTAAATTAAGACTATTTTTGAAAAGTTTTTTTTAATAATATTAAAACCTTTTTTTTAACTTAAATCAAAAGCTTTTTTATATATCACAAATAAACAACAAAGAATATCTATAACTTTCGCACTTCCGTTTCATAACTCGTCTGATTACTGTCTGACTCTGTCTACTAACGTTGTGTATTCAATGTGCAGCTTGTTACGTTGCTATTAGCTATTTTAATGTGTTTTTCAATTCAAGTTGTATTATAATTGTATCTGTTTCTCATTTGTAACTTCGCGAACAAATTATCGCGTTTACCTTTCCGCACTTTAATTTCTGCTGTTTGTATGGTTTAAATTCTCGCATTTGCATCGTTAATTTGTCCCATTGCATTCCTCTGAAGGATTAGGTCTAGCCGTTTGGCCGTCGCGCCAATAGTCCTCAAAACTTCAAACCCTTACAAACCCTAACTTTTCACAAATGTCTCGCCATGGACAAAATTACAAAACTACCCCTAGCTTTAGGTCAAAGAGTCGCCGCACTCATTTTAGGGTTTCCCGCCGCGGAATCCCTAACCTAACCCTAATGCACTTAACAATTTATAACATAGAGATCGGAGTTTAAGACTCCATGTAAGCGTGTCCTTAAGATGCGTTTATTCCCCTTGAGACCTTGACCACAGTCAAGAAGTCTCTAACCTTCCCTTTTGAGGGGAACTACAGTTACTCTGATTCCACTCCCGTAAGGATATGTAGGCACAAGATGCAATGTCTTGCCGAGTAAACTTAGAATTAACCCTAGGTCTTTTTAATTTTCAATCCTTTGTATATACCCTAAAGCAAAATAATTAATGAAATAAATAAAAAAATAAATAAAAGGTTCCCGTAGAATACTACAGAAGTTTAGGGTGCTAATACCTTCCCTAAATTTAACCAACCCCCGAACCTTAGATCTCTCCCTTTTAGGTTTTTCCTTTCTTTAACCTTTCCTTAGGATAAATCAAAGACCGGTTGTGAATTGAATTGTGGTTCAAATTAATTAATAGTTTGATATCCTATTTCCACCGCAACACTTGGATTGGAAGTTATGGCCTTGGCAAGTTAGCACCAAATCAGAGTTTTCTCATAACTTAGAAAATTTTCTAACCTCCTCATTGTTGCCCTTTTTCTATGTAACTTAAATTCTCTTGATTTTTCTTGATCAGATTCATCAATCAAACATATTTTCATGAAGTTTATCTTGAGAAGTTCACATTTGATCAAAGAACCCCAAAAGTCAAAGGTCTGACTTTGTAGTGAATGGCTTGTGTATCAAATGAATTTCCACTTCTTAATCTTCAATGATTTCCATATCTTGAGCTATTTAGACACCATGGATGGATTCTAAGGATGTATTTAATGTATTTAATCATGACTCAAGGCTTGAGCTCATGTCTTGATCAAAAGTCAAAGATTCAGTTGACTTTGGCTGGAAAAACCCTAATTTATGGCCAGATGAATTTGAATCTTGAAGAATTTATAATGAATCCATATTGCACTTGATTATTGATGGAGGGATATCTCTTGAATGTATGAGAACTTGATATATTGATGATCAATCCAAAACTTTGACTGATCAATCCCTTAAGCTTCTTGGTGCAAAACCCTAATCCACATAGCAAAGCAACACAAAGCAATATCTTGATAATTGGTTAGCTATGCATGACTGATTGACCTAGAATGTTATGCAAATGACAAAGGAATCTAGGGGTAAAATTTGGGGTATGATAGGTAGTGATTAGGTGAGAGTTTATAAAACCAGAGGTTGTTTAGAACTTCAAACTAATACTATTATAGTGGATTTCCTTTCTGGTTTGGATGCCTCTAAATGTAGGTGATGTTGCACTGAACTGGGTAAACAACTTCCTTGGGTTATTTACTTTCTGTAATTTTATTTAAATTGTTCATTGTTAATTTTGCTGTCACAACGTCTTGACATCGCATTCGACATTCTTGAAGAGGTTTGTGCAAAAACCTCTTTAGGTTATTATTGTCAAATTTCAATTCTTATGCTTTGTTATTTTTTGGAGTTTTATGTAGGGATGGCAACGGGGCGGGTCGGGGGCGGGTTTAACTATACCCGCACCCGCACCCGCCTCCATGTAACAGACCCGCCCCCGCCCCCAAATCCAATCGGGGGTAAAAATTTACCACCCAGACCCGCCCCCAGTAGAAAACGGGTGCACCCGCACCCGCCCCGCCCCACCCGCAAAAAAAATATTACTTTTTTAATTATAATAAAAATTAGTAATTTAATTAAAAAATTGATTATTTTAATAAATTAATTAATTATTTAATTAAAATTTTAATTAATAAATAAATATTAACTTGATTAATTTTATTATTTTAATTGCAATAAGAATATTAATAACTTAATTAAAAGTATAATTAATAAATAAATATTAAAAAGAATAAAATAAGGAAATCAAAATAAAATATATTATTTGGGGCGGGGCGGGGGCGGGTGCGGGCGGGTCTTAGTGTCTACCCGCACCCGCACCCGCACCCGTACTTAAGAACCGGGTTTCACCCGCACCCGCACCCAATTAAATCGGATTTCCCCCGTTAATTTTGGGGCGGGCCCGGGCGGGTGTGGGCGGGCCCGGGTTTGTTTGCCATCCCTAGTTTTATGGAAATGAATGTGTGAAATTCAGGTTTATGGTGTTCTTGAATCTGGATGATGTTTCTATGAGATATGATGATGATAACAAGTTGGTTTATGTTTTAAGATGTTAAATATGTGTGTTTGATGTGTTAATTATTGTATGATTCGAGTACTATGTTTTTTGTGCGTTTTGGGAATTTTGGAACTTAAATAATCGAGTTGTGGATTTGTTTCAATAGTGAGAAAAATCAAAAAAATCGCATAATGTGGTTGGGTTTTCAAGGAGTCATTATGTGCCATGTTAGCCAACACAGGCAGCTGAGCAACCCTCTGGTTTTTGTACCAGAGGTGTGTGTGTGTGTGTGTGTGTGTGTGTGTGTGTATGTGTGTGTGTGTGTGTGTGTGTGTGTGTGTGTGTGTGTGTGTGTGTGTGTGTGTGTGTGTGTGTGTGTGTGTGTGTGTGTGTGTGTGTGTGTGTGTGTAAGGGAATGACCCTAGGACAATCTTATGGTGATGTCTCAAGATGTTTTAAATGTGTGAATTGAGTTATTTGACTCGGTTGTTCGTGAATGGTTTTGACTATGTCGACTATTTGATGTTGTTTCATGAGTGTTTATGAGAAAACTATTAGTTTTAATTATAATGATGAGTTTTATGATGAATGCCTAGTGAGGAGGAAAAGTGTTGAGTTATGCTGATACATTTTTGGTTCAGTGGAACCATTTACGTGGCCTTGTATTGATGATAATTATGTTGTGTTTTTGGTTCAGAGAGGAACCCGTGATAAGTATCGAAGTTGGTAGTTTTGAGACGAGTATTGCATTTGTCTGTTGCATTCATGCATTATATATATCGGAGATAGGTAAGACTTGGGTCCCATGACGAGTTTAATGGTTCATAGAGGAACCATGTTCAGAGAGGAACCAATGATGAGTCTAATGGTTCAGAGAGGGACCAAGTTCAGAGAGGAACCAATAACGAGTGGATGAATCAGTAACATGCCTATGATATCCAAAACCTTGGTACCACATCCATTAAAGTAGATGAGATGGATACATTGCATATATAACTGCATTTGTGATTGATTATTATTGTGGATGATTTATGTGAATGATGATTGATATTAATTGCATTATCCTTGATGTTTTATGCACATCTAACATATATGTATGTATTCTCACCCCCTGTTTGTTTGCTTGTGTTGTTCTTTATGCTGTGCAGATACTCAGGTAGAGGAGTCGTAGTTGCCGTTGTATTTTTGGAGGATTCCGTAGTGGCCTTTTTCATCATTTATTGCTTTTGAGTTTATTTTAGTTTCTGTGTGTCGCTCTGATAGTGTAACACTAGGGCGGGTTACCTTTCTGTTTTTTATTCTGAGAGTTATTTAACTATTTCTTTTATGATTTAAAATGAAGTTGATTTTTATTTACAAGACAATTTAAGTTGAGTTGTTATTATTTATTTCCACTGCTATAATATGATAATTGAGAAAAAAAATTGTGTTGAGAAAATGTGACACCCTGTTTTTGAGTAAATTATATGCATGTTTTTATAAAATAAGTGCTTGCGGTTTAGAGGTGTTACACAAATCATCTCCGGCAGCACCCCTAAAATATTTAGGTGAACTCGGCGCTGTGGGGATTTGATTGCTTTATTCGAATGTGCATAGCATCTTTGAAAACACCCCGGAAATCTTTATGCACGCTCGGCACTATAGGGGTTTTATTACTTTAGTCGAACGTGCAAATCATCTCCGACAGCAACACTGGAATCTTTAGGCGTGCTCGACACTGTGGGAATTTGATTGCTTTAGTCGAATGTGCAAAGCGTCTCTAACAACACCCATGAAACCTTTAGCTTAAGCATCAACTGCACTTGTTGCACCCCGACATGTTGTTATGTGTATTCACATTGTATGCCCTAAATAGGGGACAAGACAGAGAGCAAAGTAGCAAGAATATAATAGCAATATATATAGTTTGCATTTAATATTTATATAAGTAATTACATCTAGGAAATACATTGATTAAATCTTGAGCTCGACCGCAAGTGTATAGCGATCGTTCGCCCTTAAATGTGTTGTCTGGGGGGTGTGACCTTTTGCTATTCTGGAGGAATGGGTCTTCGGCTTGGGAGAGGCTGGACTGTGATGGATGTGCCCAATTCTACTTCCTGGGGTCGAGGTATATTAGTGTTAGTGGGATCGAAGCTCCCTTTGATATATCTAGGTTGCTTGGTAGTTTGACTGGGGATTGTCAGATTTTGGCTCATTCATTCCCTTCACAAATAGAACGTGGAAGCTTCTGTAGTGAATCTGTCCAACTAGAATGTTAGACAGTGGTTGGATATGGATATCAATAAGTCTTTTGGTGGCTGTAGTTGAGACATCTTTCACAGGGAATTTCCAATGGACCTCAACTTCGATATCCGGTCGGCGGAAGCCTTAGCGCATCCCACGAAAACCCTATGGCATCCGCATGATATCCCCTGATATTTGATCAGTGCCCAGTGTTAACTACAAACTTATGATACCTTGGCCCATTATCAACGAACTTGTGATACTTGTTTGATGCAGCTTTGCGACCACCCCGATCGTGATGAAAAGTGTGGGACTCTCCATCTGATTGGTGGTTTGGGAGTTTTACGCCTGGTTTGTAAGAAATTGTCCTCGAAGGCTGGTGCGATCTTGGATCTGGACCTGAGATCCTTTCTTCCACTGACTCGCGAGATTTTTTTAGGAAATTGTAGATCTCGACGGTGAGTATCGCGATTAATCGGCGAATTTTACCGTCTGTTATAGATATCGACGTTGGACTCTTTACGCTATTCAATTTTGAGATCTGAAGGCGTGGTGGGCGATGAAAGCGATAAGTAAACGTGACTCGCAGTCAGAATCTGGATCTAAAATTCACGCGTTAGTTCAACGGTGCTTCCAAATCGATCATGACTTTCATGTAAATCGTAGGAATTTGAAGTTAATTTCCACAGACGGCACCGTTGTTCTATTGCGGAACCAAAAATAGTTGAGATTGTAGAAACTACGGCGGAGTGAAGCTTCCTAAGATATTATGTGATGCGGCACCTTGGATCAAAGGTTTCAATCTTGATTCTTTTAGAATCGGTGAAGTTGATCTTGAATTGGTGCTGTTAATCTTCGATACGGTGGACCTATAGGATACTTGCATGGTTAGCACTCCAACGCCTAAGTCAGTTAGAGTTCAAGATAATTGTAGTGAAAGTGAAGATTAAAGAGTATGTACCTGAAAACTCTACGTTAAGGCATTTATACCTTGGACTTAATGGAGCGGGTAGAATAAGAAACGTTGAATGCATAATCTCAGCAAAAACAAAAGTCGAACTCGAAGAACAAAAAACAAAAGAATGCAATCTGGGAAGCTCAGTCCTTTGGATGTAGGGCTGAAAATGAGTCAAGTCGAACTCGCATCAGCTTAGCTCGACTCGTTAAAAATTGGTTCAGCTCAAATATCGGTTCGAGTTCGATACGAACTTTTTTTAAGCTCAAACTCGACTCGTTATAACTTCATGAGCAACTCGGTTCGACTCGTTAGATTCATCTCATTAGGTTCACCTAGCTTGTTTCACGGACTTAAAATCCATATTTTAAAATCTATTTTTAATATATTTGACATTTTAAATTAATATCATTTAAAAATAAAGTATTGAAATAAAATAAAAGTTATTAGATTGAAATTTAATTTTGTCTAAAAAATATATTAATTCAAAAATTAATTAATTTATATAATGCTAATTTTATTTATATAATTATTTTTAAAAATATTTTGTTCACGCTCGAATATCCCAACTATTCTCTATCCAATTCCGGAAGAATGGATCATGAAAGGTTATTGTTAGATTAAAATAAAATATAAGGTTAAAATTTATATTAAATCTCTTAAGTTACTCTTAAAGATAATATAATCATTTTCATATATAATCGAGTTGTCTCATAAATCTAACGAGTCGAACTATGTATAGTTCAAATTCAACTCACTTACTTAACGAACTTAGTTTTTTCCTTATATTTAGCTCATTATAAATTAAGTTCAACAAATTAATTATCAAACTGAATTTTAAATTATTTTCAAATTTATTCGATTCATTATCAGTTCTATTTAAATTTAAATGTGATCTCAACAAAGAAGACAATTAATTCTATTGAAATACGTTTCTATTGTGTGCCTTATTCTATTTTTACAAATTAACATAAGAAATTAATAAATCATAACCATTACTATAGAATATTGTTAATATCATTATAGCCTATGCTAGTATGAAGAAAGAGATGAATCTTATTAATCTGTTATAGTTTCAAAAATAATTATGCAATATTGTTAGTATAGAAGACTAATATAGTAGTCAATTATAAAGGTTTTATTTTTCTTTTTATCAGTATATCATACACTGCTTATGCCTTTGGTGTGCACTATTTTGGGCATCACTGAATTCTACGATTCTTAGGAAATAAAATTAAGATTAGTGCCAACAAATAAATAAGATTATTGTTTAATATGCATTGCAGTAACATGATTAGTAACAAATAAATAGGATCATGTTACTTTTAATATTCATTTCGGTAATAGTGGATCAGGCGGTTGGTTATTCTTTGAGCATAAATCACGTTCTGTCACATGTCCTGTTAGGTTCCCACTTCCCTAGTATCCTGGAAATAAAACGAATATAATAGAAGAGGGAATTTCAACAACAATTTCAAAGATTTAGGGTTTTTTCATAAGACAGCACAAACTAGAAGAAAGATATAAAAAATGATATAATAATAAATATTTTGATATTTCTCTGCCTTTCTAAAAGGACAACAAGGTTTAAACTACAAATGATTAGGCCCAAAAGTTAAAAATATTCAGAATTAAATAAATGAGACAACCTATTGCATTTCATAATCATTCATCCATTTTGGCTGGGCTTTAGTCCGTATGGGCCTGCTAACAATACTATCCGGCCCAACAACAACCTTGTCCTCAAGGTTGGGCTTAGAATGTGTGGTGGGTTTAAGGAAAGAACTGGCCCACTTGGACAAAGAACTTGGGCTGAGATTTGTATGAGATGAGGAGATATGTGCTGACACGTATGGGAGAGGAAGGGCTGCATGTGAGGCAGGTGGCGCTGAAGAGTTAATGAGGGACGGTGGGTTCACATCACGTGGCAGGTAAAGGGATAGTGATGGTGTAGTCTTGGAAATCACAATCTGATCAAGCGGTGTAGATGGCATTACGCTGGAATCCATGGGCTGTTGCGTGTCAGCTACTTGATGAGATTTCTTGGGAATCTCCACGCGTGGAAAGGAAGAGTCAGGAAGACTTATTAGTTTCTCATTTGTGTTTGTCGCTTTCATTTTTTCACTTTCCTTCTCAGTATTCTTGACTTCATCTTTCGCATTCCATCTTCTTCGTTCTTCCAATACAGAATTTCCATCTAACCTCTTAGCTTGAATGTCTTGACCCTGCACGTTGGCCTAAGTGTTTGCATGTGAGTCAACCAACTCTTTGACTGGTTCGTCTTGAACGTCTTGGGCTTGTGTTGTTTGAGACGATGGAGTGGAGAGTTGAGAATGTTGGTTTGGTTCTTCAAACTCCGAAGGAATAGGAACGAAACGAGCGAACAGATCTTCGCCGTAGAACTTGCGGAGCTGAGAAACATGGAAGATGGGGTGGATTCGTGAAGAAGGAGGAAGGTCAAGATGGTACGCGACTTTTCCGATCCGTCGAAGGAGCTTGAAAGGGCCATAATAACGTTTGGCTAGCTTGTTCGAGCCGCGGCATTGTACGGAGGACTGACGATACGGTTGAAGGCGAAGCAACACAAGATCACCTTTCATAAAGCTAACGTCACTTTTGTTCTTGTTACTTTGAATTTTCATCATTTTTCGACTGTGTTCTAAGTTACTTTTCAAAGTTTTAAGAACTTCATTTTTGTTTTATAGGGACACATCCACATCGTCAAGAGATACGGATCCAGCAGTGTAAGGAGGAAAAGATGGTGGAGGGCGTCCATAGAGAGCTTCAAACGGTGACATCTTAATGGATCTGTGGAAAGCAGTGTTATGCCAAAATTCCGCCAGATGTGAGTACTTGAACCACTATTTTGGTTGGTCGCTTGTGAAACATCGTAAATATGTCTCTAAACATCTATTAACGACTTCTATTTGTCCGTCTATTTCAGGATGATACGTTGTGTTGTATTTGAGGGTAGTGCCTTGAGCAAGAAAGAGTTCTTTCCAAAAGGTACTCAGAAAAAGAGGGTCGCAGTCAGAGACAATGGACTTGGGAACTCCGTGTAGGCGTGAAATATCGATAGTAAAACGTAAAGCTATGTCTCTAGCCGAGTACTTGGTCGGTAAAGCAATAAAATGACAGAACTTGGTGAGTCGATCACAAACTACCTAGATCACGGTGTGTCCAAAGGAAACTGGTAAGTGCGTGATGAAATCCATCGATAAGTCCTCCCAGACTTGATTTGGTATGGGTAAGGGTTGTAGAAGTCCCTGTTTTTTTTTTGTTAAACATTTGTTTTTCTGACAAGTCGAACAATGTTTAACAAATTGCTTTGTGTCACTGTAGATGTCGGGCCAGAGAAAAGAGGATGATAAACGGGCTAAGGTTGGTTGAAGCCCAGAATGGCCAGCTGAGGGTGTGGAATGAAATTCGGTCAGGATGTTATTGCGGAGTTCATCAACCGGAGGTATATATATTTTGTGCTTGTAGTAAAGTAGTTCATCTTTGATGGAGTAGAAAGGGTGTGTGTCTGGTTTAGTTAATATTTTGTTCATGAGAGCCTGACCTTTTGTGTCTGTTTTGTAGTATTGTCAGAGTTGATCGATGAAGAGTGGAACTGGTGAGGAAATGGACAGTAGTAGTGCGTCAGCTTCAAGATGGATTCTGCTAAGAGCATCAGCAACTTGGTTAGATTTTCCAGGTTTGTAAAAAATTTCAAAGTTGAAGCCTTGAAGCTTAGCGGCCCATTTTTGCTGCTCAGGAGTTTGAATAGTTTGGATCAATAAGTTCTTTAAACTCTTTTGATCAGTGTAGATGTGAAAATGCCTTCCAATTAAATACTGACGCCACTTTTTAACAACTTCAGTGATGGCGTACATCTCGCAGACATACACAGAAGAAGCTTGGAGATGGTTGCAGAGTTTTTTACTGAAGAAGGCTAAGGGATGTCCTTGTTGAGATAAAACGACACCCACTGCAATTGCAGAAGCATCTGTTTCAAGCACAAAAAGTTCAGAAAAGTCCGGAAGATGCAAAACTGGAGTGATAGTCATTTTTTGTTTAAGCGTTGTAAAAGCTGCCTCGGCAGATGTACTCCAAACTAATTTATTGGAACATAATAAATCGGTGAGGGGAGCGGCGAGAGCGGCGTACTGACGAACAAATCGTCGATAAAATCCGGTGAGGCCTAAAGAACCCCTGAGTATCGTGAGAGAACGTGGCCTTGGCCAGTTAATGATTGCTTGAATCTTTTCCGGATATGGGGTTACACCGTTGCTTGAAATGATAAGCCCTAAATAATCCACAATTGGAACATCAAAAACGCATTTTGATAATTTGGCATAGAACTTGTTAGACAGCAATAATTCCAAAACCAATTTCAAATGAAAAACATGGTCAGATAGACAAGAACTGTAGATTAAAATATCATCAAAGAAAACTAAAACAAATCGTCGTAAGTATGGTCGAAGCAGGTCATTCATTGCCGATTGAAAAGAACTAGGAGCATTAGTAAGGCCAAATGGGATGACTAAAAACTCGTAGTGCCTGTCAAATGTTCTAAAAGCAGTTTTGTGCGTGTCTTCTGGCGCAACCCTGATCTGGTGGTAGCCAGATCGTAGATCAATTTTTGAAAAAATTGTTGTTGATCCCAATTCATCAATTGTTGGTATAGGAAAACGTTCCTTAACTGTTACCGCGTTTAAAGCTCTATAATCCATGCAAAATCGCCATGAACCATCTTTTTCAGAACTAAAAGAACCGGGGAGGAATAGGGGTTGTGGCTAGGTTTAATAATGCCCTCATGTAGCATGTCATGAATGATAGTTTTCATGGCTTCTTTTTGTAAGTGAGTGTATCTTTAGGGTTTAACGTTAATGGGGTGTGTGTTAGGGAGTAGGGGAATGTGATGATCATGCGGCCTTGTTGGGGGAAGACCTTGCGGTAGTCTGAAAACTGCCTCATAAGATTGTAAAAGTGATATGATTTAATTGGGTAAGGAAGGTTGTATAGATTCAAGGGTATGATGGTTGTTTGGAGGACGTTAAGGGTTATATAGTAAAAGATGGATGGAAGCAATTGAGTCGGTATGGACTAGGTGGAAAAGTTGTTGGTAAAAGGAGTGAGTTGGAAGAGTTTTAGGGTCACCTGTGATGGAGATCTCATTCTCCTTATAATTGAAGGAGATCTTGGGAATGGAAAAATCAGCAAAAAGGGGGCCAAGTGTTCTTAGCCATTCCATGCCGAGGACAACGTCAACGCCTTCAATAGGGATTAGGTGGAAAGGGATGACAAAAAGGTGATCTTGGAGGGTGATAGGTACCTCGGAATAGAGGCCCGAGCAGGAGAGTTTAGAACCATTGCCAACCATCACAGAAAAAATTGAAATAGGGGTAGTTGGGAGTTTCAAGTGTTGGGCGATGCAGGGTTGTAGGATATTGTGGGTGCTTCCCGTGTCAATCAGAACTGTAACGGTAATGCCATAGAGGAAACCTTTAAATTTAAGGGTTTTAGGAGAAAAACGGTCGCTGACGGCTTGGGGGGAAAGTTGGAGATAGGTGTCTTCAAGTTCCACCGTTGGAACAGGGGTAGCGGTAGTGTCTAATGTCTCTTGGGGAGTTGATCGTCCTCATCCTCCATTAGTAATAGGAACCTGTCGGTTAAACATTTATGGCCCGGTATGAACTTTTCATCACAGTTAAAACAAATTCCTTGAGCGCGGCGCTCGTGAAGTTAAGTGTTGGAAAAGCGTCTGATAAGAAGTTTAGATGGTTGGGGAGCGGGTGGGTTTTTGTGGATTGAGCTGGTTGGGTTTATGACTGATGAAATTGAAATAGGTTTGTTAGAAGGGTAGAAGGGGGTTTTGGGATATTTGGGTTTTGAGTATTTTACTTTGGATTCAATCAGCTTAGCTAATCCAATAGCTTGTGAAATGGAAACAGGTTTATGAATAGGGATCTCGTTTTGTATCTTCGTTGCCAACCCGGAAATGAAACAATTTAGGATGGCATCTTGGGATAAACCTACAACTCGAGTGCCTAATTTTTCGAACGTAGCTTGGTATTCTGCTACAGGACCTGCCTACTTTAATTTAAATAGTTCTGCCTAATGGTTAGCATAAGTGGATGGGCCAAACCGCAGTTTCAACGCTTTAGTGAAAGATGGTCAATAAATTAAAAGTTGACTTTGATGCATCCATTTGAACCAACAGAGTGTTTCACCTTTCATATAAAATGACATCATAGACAATCTGTTTTCAGGAGGTAAGTGGTAAAATTCAAAAAATTGGTCATCCTGAAATAACCATTCCAAAGGGTTGGAGCCATCAAACATAAGGAGTTCTAGTTTAGGTGTACGAAAAGGAGGAAGAGTTGTAGAGGGTTGAAGTGGGGGGAAAGACATGGGTTGGAACATTGGAAAATTGTAGTTCTGGGGAAGAGGTAGGGTGATGGGTTGGATGGGATAAGGTGAAGATAAAAATCTGGGAATTTGGGATGGTGTTATGTTTGTTGTTGTCGTGGTGAAAGTAGGGGGATGGGGGTTGTTAGAAAAAGACCCTGAGTGTAGTTGAGGGGTGTAGGGGGTGGAAGTTAGGGGAAAGATGAGGAGAGGTTGAATGAGTAACAATGGGGCTGGTATAGGTGGTAGGTATAGGAGTTGAATGAGGTATATTAGTAATACCTGATGAGGAGGTCGCTGCTGTTTGTGCAGTGGTAGCAGGTTGTGCTTCCTGTTGAAGCACCAGTTTGTTAAGCACTCCCATGATATTGTTATACCGCGAGTCTGGGATTTGCTTCTCATTGTTCGTACGGGTTTGTATGAGCTCCAAATCTGCTGAAGTTTTGTCAAACCTCTCATCCATTTGTTGTTGTGTTTGGTTCATAGCATTATCAAGATGCATATGGGCTGTTTATACAGCCTCTTCTATGATATCTTTAGGGTTTGGGGTTTGGGTGGAGGGGCCATGAATTCAAGGAAATGAAAGCACCAATTAATAGAAGAGGGAATTTCAACAATAATTTCAAAGATTTAGGGTTTCTCCATAAGACAGCACAAACTAGAAGAAAGATAAAAAAAAAAAAAGATATAATAATAAATATCTTGATATTTTTCTGCCCTTCTAAAAGGGAAACAAGGTTTAAATACAAACATAATCTTAATGGGCTACAAATGACTAGGCCCAAAAGCTAAGAATCTCCATAATTAAATAAATCAGACAACCTATTGCATCTCATAATCCTTCATCCATTTTGGCTGGGCTTTAGTCCGTATGGGCCTGCTAATAGAATAAGTCAAGGATGTTGCTCTATAATACCTGATATAATTATGTAAATAATAATACACAACATTTCATTATATAAACACATAATAATACATGATCAATCAACAATCTCTACCTCCACTTTCTCAACAAAACATTAGGAATTTAAAAGCGGAAATTCTGCTACATCTAGATCTAGTTCAAACTCTTAATATAATTGGATATATTCAATTGCTTTCAATTTAACTTTAAATTTTACCTCCAGTTGTGCAATTTGAAATCTTACCTGGTTTTTAATTACTGCGAGTAAACCATGGATTACAACGCGCTAATGAGTTGTTGAACAGCATGTATAACATCGTCCTGCAGCAAAACTCATAAGTGATAGAAGAAAAGTTGTTTCGCCTTAAAGAAAGCTTCCACAAAGAAAATATATCGTCCTAGAAGGGTGTGTTCAGAAGGACTCACACTTTCGGTCCATAGTTGAACGTGACGAAAAAGAACGATGATCCTCAATCTAAGAATCATCAGAGGAGCAAGAAGTATCAAAGCTCCCCAAACCCCCGAGGGAGGCCAATGCAGCCATGCTCCTCCCTGGATCAAGCAGAATATTGGTCGTTAAAGGTTCAGCAGAAGCATTCATTGTGTGTCGGTATTTTAGAAAGCAAAAAACCAAAATCAATGGAGAAGTCACTCCAGTTAGGCGAGTAAAGTGGGAAGGAAAATCCATACGAGCACGTGCAACTCGTCAACGACCGGTTGAACTATTTTAGTATTGACGAAATCTCCAAATGCAAGATGTTTGCATTAACCTTGGTCGTCTTGGCCAATTAGTGGTTCAATGGTCTGCCGAGTGGGAACAGTGAATCATGGACTGATTTATGTGAGTGGTTATCCATGCATTTTACTTCACAAAAGAAACAACCTGTGATGGTAGCTATTTTTAGCATGATCATCTAGGGAAAGAAAGAGAGTTTGCGGTCTTATATTTACCAATTTACTCGGGTTATTGTTGAAGTATATAGGGTCAAAGAAGACCTTTAATGTTGGATCTTTGAAAATGGTCTTTTGCGCGACCTCCCCTTCAAGTTGAAGATAGGAAGACAAAAATTATGAATCACCCAGAAGATGATGAGCATCACTCATTCTTATATGATATTGGAAGACAAGTTGCGTACGCGTGTTGATAACCTTGTCTTTGCTGACACTAACTTCAGCCTCCTGGCAGGGAAGGACTCCCACCGGATGGGGGAGACTTTGACTAAGGTATGCAGGACCGGTACGAGAAGTACATGTTACTGATTGTCTCTTGGTAGAACATATACCAAGATTGTTCCAATACAAAATCAAGAGAGGAGGAATTTGACCCTTTACCCAATCAGAGAGACATCTTTGACTGACAAGTCAAAATACTGTTGCTTTCATAAAGGTCATGATCATAACTCTGACAATGGCATCTATTTGAAGGATGTCATCGAAGGGTTGATCAATAGGGGTCGGCTGATCGAGCAAGTGAAAGGGGGAAAAAGAGACAAGGGATATTTTGCTAAAGGTAAGTCTTCCTCGAAGACTGTAGATGTCGAGATCAATGGTGAGAACAAGGAGACCAATAAAGGTAAGCACCCACATATCGCTACCATCACATGAGGAGCACCTCGAGCGGTTCTCCCATCTAAGAGGACCATGAAGAGGAAGATATATGAAATAATAATTGTCCACAAAAAGGATGGAAGCACCTCATTGAAGATTCCTGACCAGCCTATGTTAGGATTCCATGACTCTGAGAAGGCGGGCAGTACCCCTAATGAGATCTTTCCTATGGTGATTACCACCACAATCGAGCAATTTGATGTCTCTTAGATCCTAATTGATAGTGGAAGCTCTTTCAAAATAATATACTCCAATATGTTTGAAAATATGGGCCTCGAAAGATGAAGTTTATGGTCGTATAAAGGCTCAAACTTACAGGCACTCAAAGGGACAAACGCCCGTCCTTAGGGGTTTGTAGAGATGATGTTATCAGTAGGTGAAGGAAAGGACATTCGAGCGGTTAATTCAAAATTCATCATTGTCCCTTGCAGGAGCGTCTACAGTTGCATTTCAGGAAGAATCTTCGCAACCACGTTGGAAGTTGTAGCTTCATCGGTCCACCTCAAGCTTAAGTACCATAATCTGCAGGGAGAACCTCCCATCATTAACGCTTATCTCGAAAGGGAAAAAAGAATTTATCAATATGTTTATATCTAATGCAAGTCAATTACAAGATAACTAAAATCATTTTAAACAAAATGATTTGAAAACACTTTACATAGAAATCCATTTAAGACATAATTGGATTTATGATGATTCAATATGTTTGATGCATCACAAACCTAAGCTTACACATTAAATTGCTATAAGCTAGATCCAACTTAAGTAATATACAAACGGTGGAATAATGCAATAGCTATAGTATTGAATGTTGAAAATTAAAGGAGATAAGGGAAGAAATAAAAGATACACAGAGATATATAGTAGTTCGGTGTTCGTCCTCAATTTACCTACTCCACTCTTCAATGGTGCTAAAACCATTGGGAAATAATCATGATCTTCCACTATTTGATAAGTTTGATACAAGAATTTTGATTACAATAAAATATCACATGATAATTTCCTTTGTTGGTTCAGGAAGAAGCAGAATTATGTCTTTTTATCTACTACTGAAGTTGAATATATTACTACTGGAAGCAGTTGTACTCAATTGCTCTAGATGAAACAGATGCTAAAAGAATACAATGTCGACTAAGATGTCATGACATTGTATTGTGATAACATGAGCGCGATCAATATCTCAAAGAATCTTGTCCAACGCAATAGAACCAATCATATTGACATACACCATCATTTCATTAGGGATCTTGTGGAGGATAAAGTGGTCAATTTAGAGCATATTGCAACTTACCAACAGTTAGCTGACATATTCACTAAACCTTTAGATGTGGTTCGTTTTGAGCATTTGAGATGTACACTTGGTGTGTGCATATGTGGGGTCCTATAGCAGTCAAAGTCAGGGAAACATGCTAGGAGACCAAGCCAAATACGCTCTGATATTCTCTATGATGCATGTTTATTCAGGGTGATTTACCTGTTTCCAATCACTCCTTATGTCTAGACTTTCAATACTATTAAGAAAAAGGTTCTCCTGGCCTTATTTTCTCTTTGAAATTTACACTTTCCTCTACCTTGCATAAGTGTTTGTTCTTCAACATGAGTCAGAACCAGGAGAAAGCTAAGAAGAATTCCTCTAGTTTGAAGAGAAATGAGGAAACCAAAGAGAAGAAGAACAAGATATTTGGTTCCTTATCTCATGCCAGTGTTAAAGGGCCATTTGATGGACTATCAACTAGAGTAAACTTTATTGGGAAGACTTTAATGACTAGGATGAAGACTGTGAAGAAGGATTTTATGCTAGATAGTGACTCAGATGCAGATGATGATTGGGTCACCTTCATGAACTCAAGAGGATAGACTAAAGACCAAATCTGAGGAGATTTGTCTCCAATAGATTTTGTGTCAGTGTGTTTGTTTTGTAATATGTAAAGGCTTCATAGCATGTTAAGACTGGTGTGCTCAAATTGAAGGCCAATCATTCTAGTTGTTCTTTTATAATATGGTTGTGTATATGTAAGCATACTAACCTTTTCTTGACTATGTTTTAGATGTCAGGTTGAAGACCTTACCATTTGCCAAATCATGGCAAAAAGAAGGAGTGGTGGTGTTGCTTAGGCAACAGATATTTGTTTATTACTAACCCCGTATGGGAAAGTGCTAATGTTGTGTTTCATGTTGAAGCATCGTGCAGGATATTTTGTTATGTTCCTTGTATTTGTGAAAACAGATTTATCTATGTTAGTAGTCATCATTGATATCAACTACTAACTGATTTTGTGAGCATAACTAAGTATGTGAATGATTGAATGTTGATATATGTTAGTTAGTAGTATTGTATGCTACCTGTGAATGATTGCATGATTGTCTATTTTTTTAGCAAAGTAAATGGAATATGTGTAAGCATCTGAACGTTGATGCTTCTGGCTTCTGCTGCCTGTTGGTGCTTAACTCTGATACAAAGAAGTTATTGCTGCTGAAATGCTCTAAAGGTCTAATACATCTACTGAATGTCACTTGTTCTCATGGAAGAAGTGTTATTTATCTTGAAGAGTTGTTTTGCCATAATTTTCCAAAGGGGGAGATTGTTGTTCCTATTGGATAGCCCCTTTAGATTGGTTGCATTTTAGCAAAATAACAACTTGGAGAAGTGTCTAAGTATTCAAGATTGGTCTAGCTTGCTAAAATTGTATGAAGTTGCAAAAAGGACACATGTTGGTGTGATGCTCTAGCATGTTGGTACGACATTTGGGCCTTGTGCAACAGGCGCCAAAATGTTGCATTTTGGAGTGTGTTATGCAGAAGATTTGTTAAAAAAATTTATTGTTATTGATTTAACAATATGATTATGTAATTAGTTTGACAGTTGGGTGAAGATTGATTCAGATTTAAATGAAGATTTAAATTTGAATTTAAATTAAAACAAAAATCATATCTTGTTGGAGATATTCAAGGAGAAAATCAAATATCCAACATATTCTACATTAATTCTGGACAAATTCAAAGATATTATCCAAGAAAAAAAGCTCAAAGTTACTTTGCTATATAAGGAGCTAAAAATTACGTTGGAAGTCAAGCATTCCCATTGAAGGTCTTAGATTGTTAGGGTTTGTGTCGTGTATCCACGCTAATACCCTAATAGGATGATTGTATGATCTTTATGTACACCTCTATGTTTCAGTAACGTGGCATAGATGGTTTGTCTAGTTGAATTGTAATAACATTGTTTTATGTACGCTCTAAGTTTCAGTAACTTGGTATTGAAGGTTTGTTTAGTTTAATTATAATATTCAACATTCTTTATCTTATGAAGATTGAAGTTTATCACTAGAGTTTAGTGGTTGTATATCCTTGTCACTAGGATTGTGGTAGAGAAGAAAGTGAGTATGTTATCATATTTATGGGAAGAATCTAAATATAAAGTCATTAGGTGGGGTTAGGAAGAGGCATTTAACAATATATGATTTGTTATTGCTTGTAAGTATAAATGTACTAAACTAATAATAATGAATTTCCTTTCTTAGGTTGTGGGCTCAACCCTTAAACGTAAGTGTAGTTTCACAGAACTGGGTAAACAATTGATTGTGTTCTTTATTGCTTTTATGCTCCATCGTCTATTACTTGTTCGTGTTATGGTTCTGGTGTATCTTGTTCAAACTGTTGTTGAAGCATCGAGTTCGACATTTGTCCCCTAAGGAACAAAATTCCATGAAAGAATTAAAACTCAAACATGTTTCAATTGAGTTCGGGTTGGTTTCACATATCTCAGCTCTGCCACCATTCGTGTACAAAATTTATTTTTTTAAGTATAAATAGCCTAAATGATACAATCTCATAAAATTTCATACATATACTTCAAATTTTTCAAATAACAAAGTACAAATCAAAATATCAAAGTATTGGTCATACATTTAATATCTCAAATTATCAAAATTAAATATTATAGCACATATTAAAATAAATGGAACAGGTTTTGATAGGTTTAGTGTCTCGATTATCTGATCCATCTTCATATTTTGTAATCGAAAAGAAAAATTAAACTCAATCAAAACGTATTTTTTTTATCAAATTCAGAACAAGTTAGCGTGAATCTTCACGAATATAAATGTTGTCGTGCTTCAACTATATTCACCTTTCAAAGCACTTAACCATTAGATAATGGACCCAGCTTATTTTACATATGAAAAAAATCTTTGAATTTTCGAAACTAATTTTTAGAAAAATATTTTTTAAATATTAAAAAAGTTATCTTTTATAAATTAAAAATTTTATTTTGACATCATATAACATCAATATACAATTTTTTAAAATTTAAAACTTAACTAAAATCACATATTTTTTAAAGAGATATATCTCAAATGATTTTTATGAAAGATTATTTGAAATAATTTTAAATTTTAGTGATTTTTTAATTTTAATACCCAAAAAAATTATAATAAAATGATAAAATACTTAAAATAACATTCTAAGAACAATTTAAACCAAATTTTTATTTAAGACCATTTTAAAAAATTATTAAACAAAAGTACGTAAGACTATCAAAATCATTTTTAATAGTCCTTAACATGGCCAAGTTGTTAGTGTGTTGTCAAAATGTACGCATGTGTCTTCGCCCAAAGAATTAAAGAATTCTTGAAGCCAATTACACGAGTAGGCATATCACTCGCCATCGTAGATTGAAATGGATATTATTACGTGTAAATAAAATGGAGCAATGAAATGGAAATGGAGCAATCAAGCTCTTGATACAATAATGACACTACAAGAAAAAAAATCAGTCATAACAATAATATGTCCAGACAAATTATGTGTGTAAACAAAAACAGCTCACAATAAAAGAACACCAGCAATCTAAAAAGGGGACAGCTCACAATAAAAGAACACCAGCAATCTAAAAAGGGGACTGGCATTTAATTTACATATCACATTCCTTACATTCCATGGAAAATCAAAATTCAAAATTTGTTAAGCTCCCATTACATAAAGAAAACTAGACGCCCATACCATGTTGCTAAGTGTAAGTAGGACATCATGTTGAGATACAAACATGGTCATGTCAAGAGACAGTTCTCACAGTTTAGTCTTCGTCCATGCCAGCAGGTTGCTCTCTCCTGCCAGGTCCCCCAGCCGGTTTAGACATAATAATCTGAAAACGTCAAAATACCAATCCATAAATTTGTGCATATAGGAAAATTGATCAAAATCATGCATACAATGTCAAACAAGATGAATAGTCACTGTCAAAGAAAAACATAGTATACACCATAAACTAGTGTTGGTACCCCCAGGTCAATCGTATTCAGTAAAAAGAAATAGCCATGCCATCAAAGTAACTACAATAATTTACTTCTATCAACTATATTTTGAAGTCGATAATAAAAATATGAATGATTAGGGTAAAAATTCAAGCAAGAATTTTTCGAAAGATAGATTAGGTAGGCAACAATTTATTTTATTGATATGAATGATAGGCTCAAACAGTACACAGGAGTAGAATGAGTCTCCGATGGATAGGTCAAGTAATTTGAGCAGGGACACTTGAAAGAGTTTGAGAACGAGGTCCAAAGTTCAAACCATTTCCCTAACAACAGACATAACATACTATTTCCTTTTACTCTAATTATAAGACTTCTTTCGAAGATTTGTTTGTCCCTAAATATAAGGCCTTCAATAAATTTCTAGATATGCTTATTGCTCTCTTGTTATTAATATTATCAGTTTGTTTATCCCTAACCCTTCCTCACGGTCTCTAAGAACACCAAAACCTACTGCTACAACAAGCTCCAATTAGGGAAGTGCATGTTAGAAGAGGAAGAACCGTAGACACCAAATGGGCTGGCTTAGTTAGGTGAGCTAAAGGTGTTGGTGAAATTGTTTGAGTTTGTTAGCTCTCTAGTAGCAGAAGTAGGATATAAACAGAGGGAGAAAAACGTATTTAATAACCATTAATGCTCAACTGTTTGAGCTTCTGTGCTCAAGAAAAAAATGAGTGATATACTTATTAAGTTGACAATCTGGAATTAAAAGGGAACAATCAAATACTAATTACTTCCAGTGATTACCTGGTCCACCCGTAGAACAGTGCATGCAGCATCAGCAGCATATTTAAGAGCAAAAAGCCTGAGCACATAAAAACAACAATCAAACTTGTCATCAAATGGTATGATGTAAAACAAATATTTCAAATATAAGCAATTGAAAGAAGGATCCTCATTTGTCAAAAGTATCATCAGTAATTGTATGCAAACTTATATGTGACAGCAAGAAAAAGAAACACTTCCAACAACAGAAAGCAAATTAGAAGGAAAGTATTTTACTTAGTCACGTAGAGGTCCCAAACATGTGTTGTTGTGACATCCTTACAAACACCCTCTTCCAAATCAATGCCAACTTTGGAGTTTCCTGATGCATGTTCTGCATAGAGAGAAGATATAATTTCCATTGCATTTAGCCCACCATTCTCAGCCAAAGTTCTAGGAATCATCTCAAAACTTTCAGCGAATTTTGCTATAGCATACTGATCCAATCTGCAGAGCCATTGCAAATCTTTAGTACTTCCCTTTCATGTCTAAATTATCAAGAAGCAATAAACAAATAAAATAAAGTACCTATTTATAAAGGAAAGGAAAAATGATCCAAGCCCAATGTAAGTAATAAAAATCTATAACTTGCAATCAGGTTATGATTTTATAACTTTTAGGACAGGGATGCCATTTATAGACCTTATCACTTGTCAATGTGAGCCTTAAGTTCTCAAACCCATTCTCAATAGTATTGGACTTGAAACGTCGATAATATGGTGGGTGGCCCGACAAATCTAGGATAGTTTCTAATATGATCTTAGTTTTGTGTCAACTCAATCCTACAAAACCGATTCTTAAGGTGGAGTTAGATCTCTTACTAGTATTCCCATTATATTATTAGGCTGCAGTTACTATACTATTAGACCACAGTTGTTATATAATTAGGCAACAGTTATGCATTAAGGGTGCAATTATGTTATTAGAATAGGCGTTACTGGATAAAGAGGAAATTGAAGGAAAAATCAGGGGAATTAATTAGGACTGGATATTGGTTGGGAGAGACCAAGCTCTCGAATTCTTGGAAGGGAGAGACCAAGCTCTCGAATTCTTGGAAGGGAGAGACCCAAGACGCTTGAATATCTTGGGAACATGTGCAATCCTTGTGTAATTCTTGGGAGGGAGAGACCTAAGACTCTTGAATTTCTTGGGAACCCGTGTGTAGTCTTATTCTAATATCAACAAAAGTTAATTTTATTATATGTCTATATTTGGTACCAGCTTCTATCAAATGGTATCAGGGCACTACGATCCAGGGAAATTAATGGTTTTAAGAAGGAGAAAGCAATCACGCATTGTAGCATCCGTGTGTGGTTCAGAAAGTGTTGCTTCCTATGAGGCAAATTCTGGAACAGAATATTGGAAAACAAACTCAGAGCACTTGGAAACCTGAAGACAATTACAATTCTTGGCTGAAATGGTGCACAATATTCCAATATGGAAGAGCATCGGGAACATTTTGAAACACAAAGACAGTTACAAGCCTTTGTGTTCGACACCCATACGACACTACATTTGTCTGACAACTCAGATAAGAGTCCCATGAACAACTTTTTTTTCTTGACTTATACACATCCAAGACCTACTTGAACAAATCTTAGACACATTTTACAAGGCTTAAAATGTACTGAAGCAATAATGCTCAATAATAGAGTTGAAGACGAGCTAGAATCCTCTCCATTTCTTTTAAGAAATGGAAATTCCATAATTAAAGTTTTTGGTGTATAAATGCCTGTATTCTTAGAATGGGTGTCATGAATTTATATACCTTAAACATTAGTAATTGACATCTCTATTTTTTTGAGAAATGGACAGGATCTCTACTCGTTGAAGACGCTCAATTTGATTACATAAATTTTAACTATTTAGTAGTAAATGGATGAATGAAAGGGAAAGACTATCATATCTTGTTTTAATTATCAATTTAGACTTTTTATAAATAATGTTCAGATCTTACTTAATTTAGGCTTTGTATCAATTTAGACTTTTAGAGTGTAACCTAGGTGGCCCTAACTCAATCCAACAAAACTGACTTTTAAGGTAAGGGCTGTCCCCACTCATAACCCCTATTCAGACAATGCTATTATCCGATAGGGGACTCTCAAAGAAAAGTTAAAGGGAAATACAGCTTACCCTGTCTCCTTGAAAGAAAATTCTTTCACCCGCTTAGCTAACTCAATTTCAGTTGCAGCAGCTCCAGGCACAATACGGCTATCCCTGCACATGGCCTGATAAATAGTTGCATAAAATAAAACAAATCAGTATTACTATTTCTAAAAATAAAATCCCTTCAAAAATGTAATCCAAAAAGACGCAGTAACAACCTGCCTGATTGCAGAGGCTATATTTTTAAAAACAATTTTCTAGGGGTTAAGGCACAATACAATCAACTTGGTAAAGCGATAAAAGCATGCGGCATCAGCAATTACCTTGTAAGTGTTCACTCCATCATCAACTGCTCTTTCAATATCATCAAGTATACTATCAGTACTTCCTCTTAAGACAACAGTTGACACAGAATTGCCACCTTCTTCATTTTTAACAACGGTAACCTGCATCATTATACCAAAAAATTAGACGGAAAACCACATGCAACACTGAAAATGGGAAATTACTATCGGAGTAAAGGAGACACACGAACAATGAACCAAGAATGTAACAAAAACCAGACAATCATTTTAGCATACCCTTGCACCACCAATTTCCTCAACTGAAATAGAATCGACATATCCAAGATCATCTGGATTTGGTTGACTAAGCTTCAACTGTTGCAGGGAAACATAATAAATTAGAAAGGTACAGTAAAAGAAGATTCTCTAAGAAATGAAAGATAAAAATACACACCATAGCAACAGCACCGGTTGTACGGCAAAATCGACGCAGTTCAAACTTAGAACTGATTTTCAGAACCATAAGCCTGCAAGCATGAATTTTGAGTAAGAAAACCATACACATAGCTTCATAGCATGACTTCAATATTCAAATTGAAACTGATGGTTTCATAGTTAATTCTTTGATCTACTCTAGCATGAGGCAATTAAAAAGCACCAAATTACGAGAAAATCCACTCACTTATAACGCTCACAAAAATGTAAAGCCATCTCTCCTACTGCCCCTCCGCTTACAACCACTTTGGCACCAGAATCAACTACTGCCTTGATGAGCTCCTCTACTTTAGCCTCCTCAGTTTTTGAATAATTCTCTAGCTATAGAAACCAAAAATTCAAAAACAAGAGCATTAAGCACAAAAGTCATTGTAGTTGTTAAAAAACAAAAGTAAATAGTCCATGAACTACAAAACGAAAATCACGTTCATCAGATAATAACGGTATTAGAATCAATAAAATAGTTGTTGTCAGTGTTAGAAGTTTAAATTAAAATACCAAAATAATTTCCAAATAAAAACTCTACCAATGACAGATTTGCACAGCAGATTAGATTTAATAATCAATGCATCTATTTTCATGGTTTTTCTTTTCGCTCTATCTTCCACTGATATCAGCTTTGAACCCATTCCTCCCCTTCCCCTCCCTCACCATCTCCTTCTCCCTTGTCCCCTCCAAACACTGTCATTCTTAAATTCCTCTAGTACATTTATCCAATGTTGGTCGGGGTTGTTTCGGTTTGGTGAGTCTTTTCTGGGGGAATCTAGAGATGAAGAGACGGTGTGATTGTTATTCAAGCCTTCTTTGGTGTGCATAGTCCATCATAACCAATGATTGAAATGCACTGCCAACAAGCATGTCCAACAGCAAAATTTGGGAAATTGAGTTTTTCTTCTCTACTTATTGGTGGCAATGGAAATGAAAGATGAATTTGATTTGATGCAATAGGAAGTAGATAGAGGTGAGTGTCTGGTTGGCTACTGAATGACATTCAAGAGGCCTACTGCCCCAGATTTTATCATCAATTTTTTTTCCAGTATACTGGATGAGCAATCATTGCATCCTACAACTGAATCCCTTTTCAAATTTCCTTTTATGAGGATAGGGGAATGAACCTCTATCTTGTTTACACTTAGACCTTAAAAATATTAAAATATAATAAAACAGAATAAAAATTAGTATCAAAAAAAGTCATTTGACATACCTGCTCAGCTGAATGTATGAGAACAGTTCCTTTAGTTTCAGTTGCAGATGTATCAACTCCACCCGCAAACACAGCAACCTAAAAGAGCATTGACAAGAGACCTCAGTACTAGACACGGTATGAAGATCTGTAATAACATTTTATAATGGGGGAAAATTCTTATAAAAATGAAACAAATATAGTAACAAATCATGCTTCTTGTCTTCTAGATGTTCTGACAAAAAAAACCAAGGAGTATATGGATTCGACCAAAAGCAAGAGAGAACAAATAACTCTTCTTTAAGATTACTTCAGCATCAAGCTGAATTACAAAATCTCAACATGGTATGTGCCCTTTGAAAAAATGAACCAAAGCAAAATCATAAAAAGAAGTCTTTAATAAGCCAAGCAGGCACATGGTACATGTAATATAATAATAATAATAATAATAATAATAATAATAATAATAATAATAATAATAATAATAATAATAATAAAAATAATAATAATAATAATGTATAATGATAGCAAATGCTTCTTCAGGACCTAAACTCATTAAACAGACATGCTGAGAAATTCGGGTTATCTATAGTAATGGAAGCAAACACAAATCATAGTCTAAAAAGTAACATTCATGCATCAATTTGCTAAAATGGCAGCACCACTAAAAAATGACACTCAAACTAATATTTATTCAGTTGTTCTACCTCCTATACTGTGCTACTTTTATCGTCAGGCCCTTTATTTACCATTTATTTGTAAGGATATATCATTAGCTGGGAGAATGTATTGGGCAAATAAAATATATTAGAACCAAGAGTACAGCCTTGATAATCAAACCATATGCAAAATTAAAAGTATAGCCTCCACACAAATTAAATTTTTTAAATAATGAACTTCTGAAAATCACACTAAGGCTTATCATGTGTCTTACAAAGTTGTGACGAATATCAACCAATAAACAACATAGTAAGACTCTCCAATGAAACCCCAAAAGCCCCAAATATAAAGAAAACTAACCTTTGTCTTTTCCATTCTCTTTATACTACCAACAGCATCATTTCTCAGAACCATTCCCCGAACAACTGTACTGTTACGCAGGCCTCCTCCCAAGAGTTTTGCAACACGAACATTGTCCACATTAAAGTTTACAGGATTTTTTGGACACACTTGGATGCATGCCTAAATTTTCCAAACAAAAAAATGTCAAGTGTCGTGCCTGCAGAGTATGTTGTAATCATAGTAAAACTGGGTGATGAGGATATACTCACATCAGCAACAAGGGAGCATATAGTATCTTCTTGACCGAATTGCTTGCTGGCAACAGCTGCTTTCATTCGAGAAACAACTTGCTCCTTATCACGGACATCCATATTGTCTGAACCTTCCTCAACAAGTTCGTCCAATATTTCAACAGTCTGAAGTAGGAAAGGGACTCAGAGAGAGAAAAAGTATGGCATTTAAAGATAAATCATTAAACCATGTTGGATAGAGGAGTTTGAAAGAGACAGATAAAGGAAGCTCAACCTTTTGTTCTGCATAAGCATTGTCCATATTTGAGACCTTTTTGTTCAAATTCAAAATTGAAAGAATTTATAACAGAGATTAATGTGTTATTTTTCAATAACCCCTTGTTTATCTTCATTAACATTTTATAACTCTCTCAATTTAAAAACAGAAAGTATCTATTTCTCTCCAAATCCATCCATAAAAAATATTTTGATATCTATGCATCTAAAGGAAAGTGTAATAAAATTGAACTCAATAAATTTATTGTACCATTGTTTGAATAATTTTTTGAACTGAACAAAAACAAGTTCCATCCCATATCTCCAAAACAAATTAACGGGATGCAAGATAGTATCGAATGGGGTTGTATATGTCCTCATATTTCATTTCATCCTATTTTATTTTAAACAATCCAAATCACATGAAACTAATAACCAGTGTCTTCAAATAGCAGAGATAGCATCCTTATAGTGCTATAGAGTAACAACATTTTAACAAACCATTATCGCGATGCAATAGGCGGGGTAGTATAAAGTATAAACAATTAGCAGCTAAGTTAAACAAACTGCTATTTTCAGCGATCTGCAATTGACAACACTGATAATGACATCATTTCATTTAATTCCATTTAGGATCAAAATCCAAACAACAAGAATCTAACAAACCTTATTAATAGCTTTGGTATATCCACTAATAATCTCACTAGGATGCAAACCCATCCTAATAAGCTCCTCGGCACCATGAAGCAACTCGCCGGCAAAAGAAATAGTCAAATTAGCACCATCACCAATCTCCTCCTGTTGCGCCTTACTAGCCAACACCAAAATCTTAGCAGCAGGATGTTGAACTTCAAGTTCATTCACAATCGTAGCAGCATCATTCGTCACAAAAAGTTTATCCAAATGATTTATAACCATCTTATTCATCCCTAATCACAACATAAACAACAAATCAAACTAGATCAGAAACAAAAACTTCACCAAATCTAAAGATGAATGCGATAATGTGATGTTAGGTTAGATTAGGTTACCGTTGGGGCCGAGGGAAGTGCGGGTGATGGTGGAGAGTTGGTTACAGGCGTCGATGTTTTTGAGAACGGCTTCGTCGAGACCGGAGAGATGCTTGTGACCTTCTTTGAGCATGGATTGCATCCCGTAGGATTGAGAGTTGAAACCTACCATGGTGGCTGCGATTTGTGCTGTGTGTGAGAGAGGGATGAGAAGTTTGAAACGCTGTAGTTATGGTGTGTGTATACCTAAAGCCGCGAAATGAGTGAGTAGAGAGTAGTGTGTTAAGGTTCGACTAGAGAACTTTGAGAGCCCTAGAAGGCTCGGGTTTGGGAGGATTTTTACTTTTTAGTGCAAATTTTACGAGTGTGATTCATTTTTACAATGTAAGAAAAGAATTCCATTTTTAAATATAGTAAGTATCTGATTAAATTATGCTGCTCTGTCAGAAATTATATTTGATTTTAACTTGAAAAAACTTCTTTTATTTTATATTCTTATATGTAAGTTTAGGATATTAATGATATATTCATATTTTTATTATATATTTTATTATTTTGTTTTTTATAATTAATTTAATTTCTTTTTTCTTCTGATTTCACTCTTTAATATTATTCATAAAAAAAAATTATAAAATAACATAGGATAATTTCTTTTAAATTATGAATTGATTGAAGCCATATTTTATTCCGGACCTCTTAAATTTTAACATAAAAAAGTTTGCGTCTTTCTTAAATTTATTTTAGTCCATCATCTCAAATTTTTATTATCAATCACAAAAATCTTATAAAAATGTTTTTCCAAATGCAAGAGCATTAAGTGGTTACTATGTAAAGAAATATGTTAGGAGAATACGAAGTTAAAATTGATTTTTTATTAAATATTCATTTTACGAATAAAATAATTAATATTTGTATTGAGTTTACTATTTCTTTTTGTTTACATTTTGTTTTTTTTATTAAAAATGTTTTGCGTCATTTCAAAAAAAAAAAAAAAAATTCATAAAGTAATAACAATATTATAAATTCTTTATGACAATGACAGAATCATAAGGAATAATATCACACAATCAGTTAGATAAACAATAATTAAAAGTGTTTTACCATAAAATGATTTTGCAATAAACATTCTGAAAAAAAATTGAGTAAGTTCACTAAATAATTTTTTTTTCTACAACACCATTTTTGTCATGGAATATCAATAAGTATGAAGTAATCGATGATGTCTTATTTACTAGTAGGGGTGATAAAATGGACAGTTCGTCTCGTTTAAATCTGTCTAAAAGTGGGGCGAGTCAACGCATCTAAACTCAAAAGTTAAACATGTCATGTTTACTAACGAGTTGGCGGGTTGGCGGGTCGGCCCACTAATTTTTTCTTTTACAATTTGATTTACTACATAATTTACAAAAAAAAATATTTATTATCAAAGAGGTCGACAAAAGATTTTTTTAAGAATGCATAATAGAACTTCAACATATCTTAAGTCCAAACACTTCAAAAAATAAAATAAATAAAGACCAATTACAAGAAAAAAAACTCAAACACATTAAAAAACGTATCAAAATAAATAAACAATACATATCATCCTAATCTTATTTAAAAACTAAATACTAAAAGAACCCAATTAAAATTTTACAAGACAAACAATGATAACGATTATATTGCATAAAACATCACAGTGCATAAAATAGTATTGCATAAAATATCAACACTTGACTTTCTCACTGGTTACATCATATAGATTCTTATATTGATTGATTCCTTAATAGTTAAATTCTAAATTTGTCACGCGTATACACTAATCAAATCCTTCATTTTCTTAAAATCAACATCTATTTCTAAAGAAAAAATGTGAGCTAATGTTTGACAACTTAATAATTCAGTATGACATATCATTGTTCTTTTATTTTAAATTTTTCCAATCAACACTAGAAAGTTATAGAAACAACGTTACAATTATATTTCATTTTATTTGTATAATAATTTATAATACAATTCAATCAACATAAACCTAAGAGAAAAATGTCATTTTATAGTTAAATCTTTTTAAGGCTTAATTGCAACTTTGGTCCCCCTATTTTGTATTTTTTTTTTGTTTTGATCCCCCATTTTAAAAACTACAATTTTGGTCTTTTTTTAGGTTTCGAGATTGATATTAGTCCCCTTGCCATTTTAAGTCATGTTTTTAATGATGTGGCGCGTTGAATGATGATGTGGCATTTCCATATCATTTAAAATGGTCTTATTAATTTTAATATCATTTCCATATCATTTAGATTTTTTTTATTTCATTTTCAGAAAATTAATAAAACCTAAATATAATTAAAAAGGGTTAACAAATCTAGAAACCATATTTTTTATAGGAAAATATATGTTTATTTATTTATTTTAAAAAGGAATGAAAGGGGGATGATTACAACATAAAGGCACTCACGTTGGGAATCAACATCAGAAATCCATGGGCTTGAACCTAACCTGAAACCTGGCCAGGTTGACCCTTTTCCCCAATGACAACTCCATCATATTTACAAGATAAAACAACAAGATATTAAAGTTTTAAAACAGCACTTTGAGATTAAAACAAGCAGCCTCATATTTCCAAAACAATGAAAAATAACTGACGCCGTCAATGAGCTCCGACAGCCACACAAACCTTCTCCTTTGAATGCTTCTAGGTTGTTTTTTTAGTTTCTTTTCAGTGAGTTTGTGTTTAGGTTTTGATTTAAGGTGATAGAAGGAGGTATGGGCATGAGTTGTTAATGGTTGAGAGGTTGGGTTTAATGGAAGAAAGAGGGTTGGTGATGAAGGTTGAGGAAGATGGGATTTCAGAAGGTTGGAAGTTTTGGCGGCAGAGATCTGGGGGAAGGTGGGTTTCGTTGTGGTTGATGAAGAACGTGTTTAGGTCGTGGCGGAAGGAGATGATCGGAGGAGGAATGGGGCGGAGATTGTAGAAGAAAGGGAGAAGAGGTTGAGATGGGTTTTCTGTGTGGATTGAGGAAGGGTGAGTTGGGCGAAATGTGAAGTTGGAAGACGGTTGAGAGAAGATTGATGGAAGAAGTGGAGGTCGGTTTCGATGGTGTTGTGCGGTGGAAATCTGGGTTGTTTTTGTTCTAGGCTGAAGGCAAATGAACCGTAAAAAATGAGGAGGTTGCCTAGGATTTCTCGGTCTGCTTTTAGGAAGAAGAAAGTCTACAGTGCTCTTATACTGCAGAAAGATGACATGTGGCATTTCTTTACATTTAGGTTTTATTAATTTTCTGAAAATGAAATAAAAAAACCTAAATGATATTAAAATTAATAAGACCATTTTAAATGACATGGAAATGCCACATCATCATTCAACGCGTCACATCATTAAAAACATGACTTAAAATGGCAAGGGCACTAATATCAATCTCAAAACCTTAAAAAGGGACCAAAATCGTGGTTTTTAAAATGGGGGGATCAAAACCTAAAAAAACACAAAATAGGGGAACCAAAGTTGCAATTAAGCCTTTTTTTAATTCTAAGTAAAAAAATAAAAAGTTTTAACAAAAAGCTCGTGGAAAAAACACGCTTCGTCCTGCCGGGTTAGGCGGGACGGGTCAACTTAAAGTACCGAGCCGAAAACCTCAGTTCAGCCTGTCAAAAATAGCAGGTCAAACGAGTCGACCTGACAGGTTCGACCCGTTTTGCCACCCTTATTTACTAGTAAGTTTAGAAAGATTATGTTTGTTATATTTTTATTCAATGTTAGAACATAGTAAATACCTTTTCAAAGTTGTGTTCGTACCATATTGTAGAATTGAATAAATAATAGAGGTATTTTTGATTTATTTTTCATCCAAAAAAATCAAAGTTATTCGAGAACAATTATTAATAAAGGAAACGAATGATCTCGCACTAAAAATATTAGAAATGGGGCATATCTTAAAACATTTAAACAGATAATGTCAAATAGTTTAACACTTTTAGCAAAGCTCAAATGAAAAATAGTTCGATATTGTTTAGAAATTTGATAAATATTACATTTAAAAGATTCAACATTTTGTTTTAAAACAAAGATGGACACATATACTTCAATAATAGAAAAATAGAATGACAAAGACGTTTGTGTAGATGTCATATTTGTGTGGGGAAAAAAATAAAACTGCTGAAGTCATATTTGTGAGAAAAAAATGAAACTTTGACTGTGACTAAAATGTATAAGAGAACATTTTTTTGACAAATTGTGTTTCAGACAAAAAGTATTACTTTCAATGTTCCCAAGTAAACTCAATCATCTCCCCAGTTGTAAGATATAGAAAAATACAATAAATATTAAAAATATTATTGTACAAAGCTTACGAATAGAAAGAAGGTTGTTTGAAATATCAAAAACATTGAATACTGTTGTGAATTGATGCCGTCAAGAACAAATCAAAATAGGGAAATGCTAACCAGTGTACTCAGGGCACTTTTTACAACTTTAAATAGTAAGTTTTTATAAAAGTATGTACAATAATGTGTAATAATGTGCATTGGAAATTGAAGTGTTTGAATTTTTTAAAGAACAATTTCTTAATATGGAATGTTTAAATACCCTAAGGGCTCCACTACGTAAATAATTTAATTGTTTGAAATATGCAAAATTATATTGAATTGTGTTATAGATTTTTTAAATTGAAAATAATAATTATTATATACACAACCCATGGACCCAACCCTACCCAACCCGTAAATATTCGGGTTGATTCGGGTCGGTTTTTAAAGTAGAATTACGGGTTTGATGATAAACCCAACCCATTGAAAGTTGAACGGGTTGGGTAACGGGTTAAGGCGAACCCGGTCCAACCCAACCCGCGTACACCCCTACATACCATAGTGCATATCAAGCATGTGGTTTTGCAAAGGAGGTCAAAGAAGGATTTTTGCTAAAAAAACAAGTGTTAAGATTGCTTCAGTGGCTATTCATTCATAATCCAATTTAAGAGGAAGTTTGACCTAATTTGAATCAAATATGCTAAAGATGTTGATTCACTCACGTGTTTCTTTATCATGGGCCCTTTTGAAGTTAAGTTTTATTTAGAAATTCTTAAGTGATTAAGCTTTGCTTTCAATTAAGGTTTGGTCCAATACCAGATGCCTATGACCTAAGTGACCTAATGTTCAAGTTTGTATTATGTTGCACCCCAAATTTTGGCCCATTAGATTCTCATTATCATTTTAGGAAGCATACTCATGAATTTTCTAACCTTAACCCAGTGCAAGTCTGTCTTTGTCAAATTGCAGATGAATCAGGGTTTCGTGCAGTCAAAATCAAAGTTTCAGGGTGTGTGATTAGTCAATGCTTTGGGCTCATTCAAATAGGAAACAAGGTCAAGGGTAGTATATAATGTCAATCAAGAAGCCAATGTGAGGTTGTTGCCCCAGAATTCAGAGCAGTACATTTCAGAGCACCCGATTAGGGTTTTGGAGCCGTAAAAGTCAACCGTAGTTTGACTGTGATGTTGGAAGGTGTTTAAATGATGGGATTGTGATTCATGAAGTTCATATAGCCTAATAAGGTTCATCCAAGAAGTTTCAAGGTCCCAGGAGGCCCAGAATGTCAACAGGCGACTCGATAATCACCGATCGGTCGTACGGTTGACCGAAAAGTCAACTCTCCAAATTTTATGAATTGGACTTCAAGTTGTGAAACAAATTTGTTCCTTATGTCATATTAGACTTTCATATAAATTTTAATGACCATCGGATCGAGGATGAAGGAGTAATCGAAAAATCGGGAAATTGGGGTTTTGAAAAGGGCTAAACCATAACTCCTTAACCACACATCCAATTGAGTTGGTTCAAAGCTCATTTGGAAGCTCTTGACAAGTACTACAAAAGTCCCTAAGTGGTCCATGATCAGAAAATGCATAGATTTTGAGTTATGGTCAAATTCATTTCAAGAGGGGAAAAAGACTTGAGAAAATTTCATTTTTTAAGCTCATTTTTAGCAACTTTGGAGGGCTTTTTGGCCAAGTTACTTTGATAAATTGAAACTCATGAAAACATGAATGTTTTAGAGCTATGTGAGGGCTTTCTAAAAAGTACTAGCACATCTCAAGAGGAGTTGTGAGCAGAAAGTTACATGTGTTCAAAGTTAGGGGTTTCACATTTTAGTCCCACATTGTCCATTTTTGCAAAATCACTTCTTTCATCAAATTTGCCAAATTTAATTGATCAAACATGTTACATCTGACATTTGAGGAGTGTGTGGCATGAGAAACCCAAGAGTTATGCAGAAAAATTCAAAGAAGCTTGTACCATTGCCTTGCAAGTGGATGTGCAAGTGGTACCAAAAGTGAAAAGTGAAGCATGAGGTGGAAAGTGCAATCTGAACCAGCCTCACTCCTACACTCCTAGCCTGCATCTAGCTTCTGAAACCCATCAATTTTCTTGACCTTTGAGGCTTGGAACTTCAGCCAAGAGAAAACCCTCCAAGGGAGGTTTCTTCCAAAATATCTTAAACCTTTCTTCATGATGAAGAAACCTTCAAACCAGCCCCTCACTCTCACTTGCCTATAAAAGGAGGTTTTCCTCACTTCATTTCCATCATCAACAACACTCAAAAAACCAGAAGAAGCTCTGTCTTGGCTTGTATTCAAAGAAATCCCAAAATCTCAAAATTCCACTTTTCACCAAAACACCAAAAATCTGTCTTGGTGTAAAGGCTGCCATATCCATTTCTATACACTCCAACACCCCAAAAACCACCCATACACTCTCTAAATATCATATAGAAGGTGTCTAGACCTTTGAATCACCCAAAAACTGCATAAATCAAAAAGTCAACTCTCACACCCCACTACTTTGACCAAAATCTACAAAACTTGCCATATCTTGTTCCATATATTTTCTTGGCATTTCAATCATCCTAACACCTCTCATATGATGTTTCTCAACTGTTCAAAGTGCTAGAAATCATTGGAGGGTCATATTTTCTCATTTGGCATCACACTTGCATTTTACTCAAAAAGTGAAGAAAGAACTCAAGGCAAGGAAGTAGGTTGAAGTTCTCTGGTTTTCTTGGCTATTCTAGCTTGTTCAACAAAGTCTACTAGAGGTTGTTACCATGAATGTTTTGTTATGTTGTTACCTTTCCCTTTTATTTTTCCCCAAGTGATGAGGCTCGTTAGCTTTCATCCAGTTATTTCCCCAGTTTCCCTCCAAAGGAAGGTCTGCTCACTTGGCTCTCATGTCAAGAATAATTCACTTCACCCTCCCTTGACTTTGTTAAGTCATTTTAACCTTAGCTTAGAAACCGTTAGACTTTTCTTTGAGTCTAAGAGACCCACATGTACTAGGAGTGTTCTTCAACTAGAACCCTAGGAAAGAGTTCGGCAACTTTGTGTAAGAATCATCGTCATGATTTCTTACTCCCCCTTTCGAATATTACAACTTAGATTAGGGAGTTTTGTCAAACTCCACACAAACATTGTCATGTTTGTTCCCCCTTAAACCTTGATCATACCCCCTTGTGAGGTGAACTACGATTGCTCTGATTCTATCCTAGTTAGGATACGTAGGTAGAAGATGTGATGTCTTTGCGAGCAAACTTAGTGTATATAACTTTAGGTTTCAAACTCATATCCTTTCCCAATCCACAGTACATATTTCACACTTAGCAAGCAATCAAACAAAAGGTTCCTGTAGAGTACTACAGATATTTAGGGTGCTAACACCTTCCCTAGGTTAGGACACTGGTTAGCAAAACCCATCAAAATATGAGAAAAAAATTGAATTTCTTGAACAAACACAAGAAACCCTATTAAATTTTACTAAAGAGGGAGAAGAAGGAAGAAGGAGAATAAAAATTGGTTAAAACTATTTTACTATTTACTTTCTCAATAAGAATTCAAAAATTAGAAGTGAATACCTACAATTAAACTATCCTTGTCGACACCAAAATTCGATCCAAATACCACAAACATCTTTATATTTAAAGGAATGAAAATCAATGTCACAACAACCATCAACATAAATATGAGAACCATCTGCAAACAATAATATCAAGAATTCGAAATGAAAAATATACTTAAAAAATGTTAATAATCAAATGTCGTGCAATGAGACACTATAATCAATAATTCAATCACTTTTAAATCTAGTACCAAAAACATTAAGGGCTCATTTAATGCGTAGGATAGGATAGGGACAATATAGGATAAAGAGCTGCATAGAAACAAGATGAAATAATGACATGATAGACGTTTATCTTGTCATGTGTTTGGTACACATAAGATAAGAAATTAGATAACATTATTTTATCTTGTAATATTTAGACGCACTTAATAATGATAGAATAATATATATCTTCGTATAATTATATAAAAAACAAAAATAATATTAAAATTAATATCAAATTAAAATTGTCACACACCTAAGTAGTACAGTTATAAAGAAATATATCATCAAATCAAAATTATATCAAATTTAAATTCTTATATGCAAAAGCAACAACAAAGTAACGAGTAAGTAATAAGATAATGAGTATCAAAATAGTAGAAGCGTAAATAAAAACAACAAAGAAAACAAATAAGAAAAAGAAAACAGGGAAGATGAAAAGGGAACAACATAAGATTTTGAAAAAAATCAATATTAAAGAAGAAGAAAATCGCTATTAGAGAGAAATTGGAACAAAGATAGTGTTATGTAGAAAAAAAACTGCGACCTAGTAATTTTTGAAGAGTTTGAGTTGATCGACAGCAGCACGATTGTATAGGCAACAGCACGGCGATGTGGCCGGTGAGTGACAGAGGCAGCGGCACGACCGATGATTGCGTGAGTGTGGGTGTGTATGCGTGAGAGAGTTTTATCATATCATGTCTTCTTATCCGGCGTGCTAAAGTAACTCATTTTTTAATTAGTAACACTAATTGTTCTATCAACTTTTTCTCATCGCACAAAAGGGAAGAAAATGGAAACAACACTAATACTAAACAAACCACAACAAAAAAAGATTACAACAACACTCTTATTGTTGTTGCTAAGAGGCGCACAGCAACTCTATCCAGTATAGCTTTCCTTTTGTTTCAGGTTGGTTAATGGCTCACTAACTGAAGCTTATACAATTAAAATGCCCGAATGAGGTGTGAAACCCAAATGTGTTAACCTTGCTTTCAAAAAACTCAGTATATACTGCAAACTTTATCCTACTCTGTCTTACAAGATAGTTAGAACTTAAAAGTAAACAATTGCTACCTTCTGAGAAATACAAATGGCTACAAGACCTAAAATCCATAACACAGTATACTATTTCCTCTAATGGTTAATATAACAAAATTAAAAACTATATACTAGCATTGAGCTCTCAGAATTTATATCAGCATATAGCTCTTTCTCTGGTATTGAAGCGACCATTGACCGGCTTAGAAGCAGTGCAACCGATGTTAGGAATTTTATTTCTTCTAAGTGAAAATGGATCTATCCCCGCTTTGTGAGCAGCAATTACGCCAATAGCCTCCCAATAATTTGAGACATGCAGCTGCAGAAGATGTCATTTCATCAACCAGAAATGCTTTTCGTTTTAATTGCATTGGAAGATAAATGAAGCACTGTCGAGACAGTGCTTCATCACTTTGATGTTTGTCGCGGTATTTTAAGAAATAATACAACAAAGTGATATTATGGTGATATCTGATTAGATGATTGTGTAAAAATGGTTTCAAATTGTCAGTGCCAAGTCATTAAACTAAACGAAAAATTGTTTACCGCTTCAAAACCAAGCTTATCTGCAGTATCATCCAAAACAGTTTCATTTTCTTCCACAGTAATGATAAGTGGCTGCAAGGAAATTTAGTATTGTTATGCAAGAAAAATGGCATCATAGAAACTCTAAATTTTCATCATCAGGACAGGAAATAATTGTTGCTTTTGTTGATCAGAGTAAAACAAAAGATAGAGTAATGTCTCCATTTATACCTTATGTTTTTCATTTCTTGCAAAAGCAAGAGTTCCATCCCCTCCACAAGCATCTTTAGGAAGGACTACAGAATCCACATCACTTGCCAATATGCAACCCTTTTCCATTGATTCAGAATGCATGACCGAGTATTGTGGAGCTTTACTGAGGCCAGCTAGCACACATGGCAGGAAAGTGTACCCAATCTATTTGGCAAGAGCAAGTTATCCAACGCAGACAGCAATAAGAAATTAGAATAAATAAAGTGATTGAATGTAACTACATATGTCGATGTTATATTGGCATCGAACACAACAAAACAATACATTTCGGTGTTGGACACTGGACCAAGCCTTCAATCTAAAGTGTCTGTACTACATAGCCCTATTGTGAAATAGTTGAACCGACAATCAAACTAGTTGGTGTCTAGAGTTTACTAACCTCCTCAGCTGCTGATTTTGGACTTAAAGACAGACTTAAAGGAATTGGAGCCATTGCAGGAGCATGAGCGCAAGGAATTTGAAACTCCTTCACCACTAGATGGCTTATAACTGCCTCAACTCCCGCCAGTAGGTCTACTCCCTGCGAAAATTGGGGACAGTGTTCATTGTTAGATTAAAAAGGACAGTATTCATAAGCAGACTGAAACTATTTTTCACATCAAGTTAAAATTTGAAGACAAAGATAGAGAAAGAACATATCCGTCCATGATTTCTCTTAATCCAAACTAAACTTGCACAATTAATCAAATTATACGCATATGTATTTAGATCATGGTCATATAATTTCAATAGCAATTGTTGTCATACTCATACCAATCCCTGGCGATATTCATCAACATCATCAGTATCATCGTCTGGGAAACGTCCGACAACAGCAACAGCATTCACTTTTGACCTACTCACTAACGTCTGCACAGCTCTAAGTAAAGAATCAGGATGCTTAATCCTCCCTGTTGATTTTCCAGTTTTGGGATCAATCCATTTCTCTACCTGCAAAATTTGCTTGAACTCAATTTACATCGTACGGTGGTAGGCACAATTCACATTTTATTATGCTTGTTAAAACAAGATGATACTGAATAACACCTCAAGTGGAGTGTCTGTGACAATATATTCTACAACAGGCAATCCAAGGGAAGCTCTCGCAGCATCGGCTACTTGTAACTGGCGAATCCGGAGCTCTTCCTCTATACCGGCATCAAGAACTATTCCAACCTACTCTATACAATAAAAGCTCAATACATTATTTCAATTGGAAAGATTAACATTCAAATAGTATATTTTATTCGTCTTACCCTATTTTGGTGAACAGGTTGTAAGGCCCATGAACCTTCTGCAAATCTGTCAAGAGCATAACCTTCAACATATAACGCATTAGGCATTGGCCAGTACAGCATTGCTGCGTTAAGAACCTAGAAATTGCAACAAGTTGGTAAACAAGAAAAAAGTAAATGCACAAGACAAGAAAGAAAATGGATAAGAAAGGGTTACATTAGGGTGAGTGATAAGGCAATCAACAACGGAAGAAAGAGCGCGAGCAACGGGCAAAGAGTCACCAGCGAATCCACCAATAGCGGCTCCAACACCAGTGGGGACTATCATCACACTCGTGTACTCTCTCTTACACTGCAGAGACGAAAACAACAAATACTTGTTATTGTTGTTGAAATTTGATTAGTTGTGACGTAGCAAAAAGAGAGGAGAGTGACCTTGAGGGATTGTGAAGAGAAGGAACACGAAATGGTTCGGTTGTTGTTGTGGGTGAGGTAGCGGGGAGAGAAAGAAGGGGTTGGAAGGTTGAGAGTGAGGGACATTTTTGTTCAGAGTTGAGAGGAATTAGGTGTGAATCAGAGGAACATGTATTCAAACCTTTAAACAAAAATAGGAAACTAATTTCGTCCTACATTGTACCGCCCTGTGTCTCCAATTGGTCATAAGTACTACATCGTTTATTGTCACATATTTAGTTTATTTTTTAAAACTATAATTAATGGAAAAAACTTAAATAGTGTTTTTTTTACTATTTTCTTAATGAAAATAGGATAATTGTATAATTTCTTGCAATTTTTTCTTATTTATTTCTTAAACGATACTTAGAATATGTATCTTATTTTTATTGGAAAATAGTAAAAATACTATTTTTTTATAATTAATTTATATTTTTTGAGTTTAATCTTTATTTTATATTAAAATCATTTGATTAGCGCATTTTTATATACTGAATTAATCACTTTATTTTCAATTCATTTTTAATCTTGATTAATTCACTCAAAAATAACTTTTTAAACTCTCTTAAGCACTTTCTCCATCTGATAATAAATGATTTTGTAAAAAAAGTTCTAAAATCAAGTGATTTATAATTTTTAAAACTATATTAATTATTTATTTTTTAATTTTATTCTCTAATTAATAATATTATTATCATTATCGAAAAAATATATTATATTATGTATTTATGGTAATAGTGATTATATTAATATATAATTATTTTAATTTTCAATGTATTAAAGATGTGCATTTTAAAAAAAAATTATCATTTTAAGTTCTTACAAAAATATTTTAAATATAGATGTGAATAGGTCATTCCGGCCTACAAAACCTATAACCTGACATGTTTAAGGTCTGACATGACTTGGCATATTTAATAAAAAGATTAGACTTAAATCTTTTTAAAAGTTTATTTAATTAAATAGGTTAGATTTAGGCTATTATATATATATATATATATATATATATATATATATATATATATATATATATATATATATATATATATATATATATATATATATATATATATATATATATATATATATATATATATATATATATATATATATAACAAAACAAAATATTCATCCTCTAAAGTAACAACATAATAGTAACGAGAAACAAGAAAGGAAAATGGTTTATCCCTTAAAGTTTTTCCTTTTCCTCTTCTTTCTCGTTCGTTTGATTACCACACAACCGTTGTACCGCTTCTCTAGGATCGTTAACTTAAAGGAGAATATTGATGATGGTTATGAACCCTTTTGAAAACGAGGGAGAACAAGTTATGCGTAGGAGACTTTTAAGGTGTTTGTAGGTGATGAAGGAGTATGAAATGGAGAAGGGAGTATGATGCAAGTTGGTGAATGGAATTTTGAGGAGGAGGAGGTTTTTTTTATTAACGTGAGAAAAAAATGAAGAGTGTGTATGTAATTTTTCTGTCTTTTACTTGTTGTCCTCTTTGTTTTTTCTAATACATATATATAAGACTAGAAAATAGAGAAGAACGATAATAACAATTAACACAAATTTTTGTTTATGATAAGACAAGAATAAAAAGAACTAAAAGTTATACTTTTGTGTTTTTTATGATAAGACAAGTATAAAAAGAATTAAAAAACATGTTTTTGTGATTATTTATAATAAAACAAGAATAAAAATAATTAAAAATTATGTTTTTTTGTGTTTTTTATAATAAGATAAGAATAAAAAAAGAATTAAAAATAATGTTTTTGTGTTTTTTATATAAAAAATATTAATAAACAAATTAAAATTAAATTAAAAATTTTAAATTTAAATTAAATATCTAATTAAATCTAAATAAATTAAATGATTATTTAAATAAAAATGATTAAAAAACAAAATAAAAAGTTGGGCAAAAAAGTGTTCGAAAAAAATAAAATAAACACACCAAAATAATCAACGCGAAATAAACCTATTGGAAAAATACAGCTTTTGGTCAGATTTTGAAATAAATTTAGACTGGTTTGTCTGTAAATCCAACAAATTTATTCTGACTAACATTTTAGACATTATGCAAGATGAAGTGCATGTTATACTATGCAGACGATGCGAAACAAAAAAAAACAGAATCTTAGGATAAAAAATTAGGGTATGACAGATGCCCCTATTTAATTTTCTTCTATCCAGAGATATGGAGATTGAAATTTTTGTCTCGATGTGATAAGAGAGACTTAAATACAAACATGCACAACTTGTTGCCCTAAGATGCCACAAGATGCACATGATATGACATGAAATAATATGAATGCAAGACAGTGATTTTGTGGGGAATGATGCCACAGGGGATAACTGTATACTGGGAAAAGGGGTACAATTATCAGAGATTTTATTAGAAATGCATTGAGCAAAACTCTGGGAAACTACAGCGACAACCATCAAAGACATTCAGGAGAGCATTGAATGAACTTTGGAAAACATCAGGTATCCATTAGAGATATTTAGAATGGCATTGAATAAGCTCCACTGAGGAATCAACAATCATCATCCATGAACGGAACTGGATGAAAAAGAGTCACAATATTCAGAAGATTATTGAATGAGGTGAGGAGAGTTCAAAGAAATACATTAAGGACTTTCGAGCAAACATTAAACGCATTTAGAAAATCATTGAATGAAACTCTGGAAAACATAGCAAACATCATAAATATTCAGAAAATCATTGAATAAACTCCGGAAAACATCAGAGATATTCGGAAAAACATCGAATAAACTCCAGAACACATCCAGAAAAGCTTTGGATGAAGAATAGAAACAGACTTGATAATATTCAATAACTATTAACCAAAGTCAGAAATAAATTGAAGACATCTAGATGAAGATAAACATTCAGAAGATACCTCTAAAACATTGAAGACATATTTGGAAGAACATCAGATAAGCAACATCATATCTGGAAGATTATTAGATAAACAAGGTCATATATAGAAGAACGTCAGATAGGTACACAAAAGGGATTCTAGAAAAACATCAGAAGCAAAGTCATATTTGGAAGAACGTTAGATACACACAAAAGAGGTTCTGGGAAAACAGAATAAAAGACACATCTGGAAAATCATCAGATGGTAAAAGCAACAACATTTTGAAAAAGCATCAGAATTGCAAAGGTATATATCTGGAAACTCATTGGGGAGTAAAACAAATTCTGGTAGGGTGTCAGAATCACAATGGAAATATCTGGAAAAACATCAGATAGATTCTAGAAGAATACTATAACAAAAGCCTCAATTTGGAAAAATATCAGAGAGATAAACACATCTAGTAAAACCTCAGATAGATTATGGGAAAACGTCACAATCAAAGGAATGTTTGGAAAAACATCAGATAAGTTCTGGAAAAATATCAGAACAAAAGACTTAATTTGGTAAAACATCAAAGAGACATACATACGCGACATCCAAGAATGGCATTGGATTAAAAGACACCATACATCCAATAATGGCTTTGAATGAAAGGTATAATCATAATATCTAATAATGGCTTTAGATGAATGTGAATAGTAGAGATCCAAGAAAGCATTGGATACAAAGAGACAGGCAAAGACATTCAAGAATAGAATTAGACACTAAAAAGGAACAGACATATCCGGAAAAACAATCGGATGAGAAAGGTCATATTTGGAAGTACGTCAGGTAGACACGACAATATCTGTTTGGTAGGTGCCAAGTAAGTTGGACTTTGACCACGAGGTAAGATGTGGATAACAACACGACTTGTGGATAATGCAAATGAGGATGAAACATTCTTGCTATGCATATGTATATGAATTATGCAGATGATATATGATCAAATGCAAGTGCAGATATCGCCGACATGGCTTGACTTTTTTAGGGAGAATACACGACTGGAAGACTGATTCCTCAACACGGAGATCACTGCCATTCTGCTTGGGGACTAGAGATGCTAATGTTGAATATATCTCTACCACACTTGTAAACTGTATCAAGTTGATGATCCATGTAGGAAGGATGGAGAGCTGCTTGGGAATTCTTTAAGTAAATTGCCTCAGACTAGCTGATTGTTGTATATGAACTAATCATTTCTTCAATTTGTCTAATTCTGCAAATGACTGCTTTTACTGTGCTCTTGGAAAGCTTGCCTCAGCATGAGTCTTGAAAAATATTTTGAATAAATCAATTCAGAGAAAGACTTGCACTAAACCACAAATCTTGAACTGACTCCTCAACAGGATTTGGAAGGAACATGCCCCTTATAGGATCACTGACCAAGTTTCTTAACTGTTTGAAAATTCCTTGAGAGGAAAGACAGTTTGCAAACAAAAGTATTTGTACAAATATGGTAAATGCAAAGTTCATGCAACTTTTGAAACAATTTTTTTTAAAGATGAAAATCATATGAGCCAATAGTTAGAACACGGCGATTCAAGACATTCAAAGTGAGAAGTAAAGCAAAAGGTATGATGTCAAAACAAATGATCTGCAAAGATGTTTTAGAGTCGGTTTATGCAACTTTGTTGTAGTATGCTTTTAAAATAACATTGCTTCAATTAGGTCTTTTGAGGGTTGTAATGTGGCCTGGTTCATGGTTTAAGAAACAAAGGATAAAAGCTCAAAGTATATTTGTACCCACCCAATTTTCATGATGATCTTCAGTCCTACGCTCGGTTAACTCAGATTATGCGCTCAGCTTCTCAGAGGTTAGAAATTGCACTGATGATAATGATGATGGTTCAGAAGTCAATAGACTTAAGATAGTAGTCACTGCTTCCTTACAACACTTAGTTTTTTCTGTCATTGAGGATTTTCATGGTGAAGATTTAAAGATTTCATCTTTTATTATCCCTAACTCTTGCCTAAACTGTTTCTTTTGAAGCTTACAGTCAGCGGGATGCCCCAGTTTTGCCTAAGTCTCCTTCATAGGTTTTGACTTAGCAGGCTTTTTTTCTTTCTTTTTTTTATTATTTTTTCTCGAAGAAAAAGGGAATGACTACCTGGCTTAATGATTATGGCGGACCATCATTGGCTTCCGACTTGAAAGACTACTTCGACACTTGCTTGTTGTATGTGAAAGAAAATTTGCAAATGCAACCCTTATATGAAAGGTGTCTTGCATGAACGCACAACCAAGTTAACTGAGAACTACCCTGCCCCAGGTTATTGATCTGACCTGATCAGAAAGGGATCACGGGCTGGCCACACGCTGTTGGACTGCTACCTGTTCACCGGTGATGAGGAGGAGAAAAGGGGGTGTACCTGCAAAATACTCCGATGCCAAAGTAAGGAGTTGGGCAGAGTGAGAGCAAAGTACAGAAAATGGGTAAGAAGTCGATTACCTGACCCTCTTGAGGAAGAGGGTATTTATAGAGAGACCCCAGCACTGGGCCAACGGTCACTTGCGTTGGGCTGGATTGTCAGGCCCAACCCAGGTGACTGCTTGGGCTTACGTGGCGTAGTGAAGATCAGGACATGGTCTTCGCCCTAGTCCAACCGTCCCTTGATCTCCGGAAAGTGGGTTTGACCTGCTCTTTCGAAGGTGGGCAGTTGGTTGGTGACGTGTCCCCGTAGAGGGGAGCACGTGGAGAACGTGCGCACGACACGTTGTTCTCCCCGCGGAGGGGAGCTCGCGGGGTTCCTCTGAGGCACGTTGTCCTCCCCGAGGAGGGGAACACACGTGGGCGTAGTAGAGCCATGAGGTCCCGCTCGACGGCATGGGGAATACTGCCCGCGGAGGGTGGTGCGTGGTTGTGTGGGCGATTCACTCGCCCGTCGTGGACGGGATGGTTTTCCCCCGCGGGAAGAGCATTCTAGCGAGTCGGGGATCTTGTGCCCGACGTGGTAGCTCGGACCGGGTAGGGCCTGGTGGAACATTATTGGGTTGGGCCAACATAGTTCATCCCGGGCCCAGTCCAAAACAGGAGCCCCCCAAGTCGTTGCTCCGAGGATGGGAGTGAGGACTTGATGATGTCGTCCTCGGGAAGCGGCCGGTCTGGGGATGGACTTCCTCGCGTGAAGGTACGTGCTAATTATGGTCGGTCGGCCGGGGAGAGGTGAAGAGACACGTCTGTCTGCTTCCTCCATATGTCGCGTTCTGGGTGGCTGCTAGGGTGGCTACCCTAGGGTACTCAAGTGTCTAGCGACGCTTCGAGTCCCGTGCAGGGGTATAAATGAGCGGGTTTGTGCTCATTCCTCACTTTTCACTCTCTTATTCTCAAATCTCCAGTCTGCTATTCCGCCGCTGTCCGATATCTCTGTCGTTGTCGCCGCCGCGTTCTCCGTTGTCGATTTACCATAGTAAGTTGCCCTTTCCCTTTCTCTTTCTTTTCTTGTTTGTCTGTTGAGCGTGGTCGGGACCGGTTGAATTCCCCGAGGAGCGGCAAACTCTCCTCCGTTCTCGAGGGTTCGTTAGGATTTTTATTATGAATGACCCGGGGAGAAGCGCTAGACCCGATGAGTGCCGCGGGGACGAATGTCTTTTTCCGATGAATGCCCCGGGGGTGGTAGCTTTTTCCGATGAATGCCCCGAGGAGCGCTTCTTTATTCCGGCGAATGTCCCGGGGAGCGTTCTTCTTCTCCGATGGGTGCCTCGGGGAGCGACGTCTATTCTGATGGGTGCCTCTGAGGTGGGTCTGCCGTTCGGGCCACACGTAACCGGGGGGGTAGGTTAGGGCAGACTCACCGGGGACGATGCTCGGGGGGGTCCTCGTCGCCCTTTCACTTGACTTGCGGTGGAAGGGTGAATTTGATCTCTGTCATCGAATTCACCGTTACCTTCTGCTTTTCAGGTGTTTAATTACTTCGCTCATCCTGGGCACGATGGTCGAGGATAACGAGCCGGACGTTCCCCATTTTGACGAGCGCATCATTCTGATCGCGGACTGGGTGGCCGAGGAGCCCCTCACCATGCCCTCCTGCTTTGCCGCTGATCCGACGGGGGCTTACGCAACCGTAGAAGACCGGATCTGCTCGAAATATGGGCGAATGCACTTTCCAATGTACGAGTTTTACTTCAAAGAGGCTAGGCTCAGGCTGCCTTTCTTGGACTTTCATCTGGGCCTCTTCGACTGGCTGAGGTTGTCCCCGTCACAACTGCACCCCAATGCCCTGACCTTTATTCGGGCCTTCGAGCTCGTGTGCCAACATCTCTAGGTCAGCGTCACGCTGTCGTTGTTCTTTCGGATTTTTCATCTGCAGCGGCAGTCGGTGGGGGGTCGGCACGATTGGGTGTCATTCAAGCAGCCGGATAGGCTTTTCAGGACGTACATGGATTCCGTTCGAGATTTCAAGAGCTGTTTTTTCGTGGTCAGCCCCATCACGCACGAAGTTGTCCGCTCGTTGTATTCGAAAGGAGAGAGGATAGTGGACGGTCGCCGCGAGGCTGTCATGTTGCCCCGGGTGCACGTGGAGTGGTACCTGGATCATTACTCTCGGGGAACAGGCGGGTATATCGTGCGAGCGGGGACGCTTGACGAGGAGGATATGGCTAGCTACATGAAAATAGTTTCCTTCATGCGAAACCTGCCGCCGTCGAAATTGGTCAGGCCTGACGGCCATTACATCCTCGACAGTTACGGGAACATTCGGGAGACGGCGAGGTTTATCAACACCAAGGCTCTGCTCGAGTGTGCCTCGGAGGAGGACGCTCTGCGTTATCTAGGTGGTGGCCGCTTCGTTCCCTTTCGACCTAATGTCCTTAGCTTTTTACTAATTAGTTTTCTTTTGTTGTGCAGGGAACATGGCCTCTGTCGAGGAACGGGTGAAGAAGTTGCGCATGTCGAGGACCGCTGCCCCTCCAAAAACGTGGGTAGCTCAGTTGGCTGGGCAGTCCTTCGCCGAGCAGGATGGAAGGGGGTCGTCAGCGTCTCCGACCGGCAGCCAGTCTCCTACCTCCCAAGGGGTTCTGAAGAGAGCGAGGGTCCAGGAGGATACGCCCGTGGTCGATCTGTCAGCTGAGTCTTCTGAGGAGGGTTACCCCATCGCCCCCTGTCACCAGCATCCCGACTACTTCCACGGGGCTAGGTCGCCCAACATTCCGGCGGGGGAGGTGAATGCGGTCCTGGGCGCTGACCGTGCGACGAGGAGGCAGGTCCTGAATGAGGATTTGGCTGCTGTTGCGGTTAGAATATGATATCAAATTATTAATTAATTTGAATCACATCTTTAGTTCACAACCGCTCTTTGATTTATCCGAAGGAAAAGGTCAAAAGAGGAAAACCTAATTTTGCATCGTAAAGATAATGCGGGGAGAGATCTAGGTAAGGGGTTGGTTAAGCTCAGGGAAGGTACTAGCACCCTAAACTTCCGTAGTACTCTACGGGAACCTTTTGTTTATTTTTTTTTATTTATTTCATTAATTATTTTGCTTAAGGGTATATACAAAGGATTGAAAATTAAAAAAGACCTAGGGGTTAATTCTAAATTTACTCGGCAAGACATCGCATCTTGTGCCTACATATCCTTACGGGAATGGAATCAGAGTAACTGTAGTTCCCCTCAAAAGGGAGGTTAGAAACGTCTTGACTGTGGCCAAAGTTTCAATGGGGAATAAACGTATCTTAGGGACACGCTTACGCGGAGTGTAGAAACTCCGATCTCTATGTTATAAATTGTTAAGTGCATTAGGGTTAGGTTAGGGATTCCGCGGCGGGAAACCCTAAAATGAGTGCGGCGACTCTTTGACCTAAAGCTAGGGGTAGTTTTGTAATTTTTTCCACGACGAGACATTGGTGAAAAGTTAGGGTTTGATCCATTAAAGGGGTAAGGCTATTGACTCGGCGGCCAAAAGGCTGGACCTAATCCTTCGGAAGGATAAAACTGTAAAAAAATGTGAAAATATGACAAATCATTTATATGGAGGCATTTTAAAAGTACTGCAGTAAAAGAAGGTAATAAAGGCGGAGGATATAAAGAAATAAGGAAACATTTATGAAAACATGAAGAATATGATGCGCATTTATAATAAAGTGAGGGAGGAAAATAGTATGGGGCAGAAGCCGCCACAAGCGCGTCTCAACCTCAAGCATGCAAATGAAATGCAGGAATACAGAAAATAAAAGGTACACAAAATGACACGGCAAACATAAGGAGTTCCTTACGAAAAGGTTTTAATTTTTTAATATTTTAATTATGTAAAAAAAGGTTTTAATTTTTTTAATATTTTAATTATATATATAAAAAAAGGTTTTAATTTTAAAATGGAATTACTTAGTTAAAAAAATTTAAGTTTAAATTATTAAAAAAATGTTAAGTTTAAATTATATATAAAAAAAAATGTTTTTGGGAACAAAAAGGTTTTTTTGGAAAAAAAAAAGTTTACGGGAACAAAAAAAAGGCTTTTTTTGGAAAAAAAATGTTTACGGGAACAAAAAAGGTTTTTTTTTGGGAAAAAATGTTTACGGGAACAAAAAAGGTTTTTGGGAATAAAAAAAAGGTTTTTTTTTTTTGGGAAAAAATGTTTACGGGAACAAAAAAGGTTTTTGGAAAAAAAAGTCTTAGTTTTAATAAAAAAAGGTTTTGATAAAAAATAACAATAGAATTGCAAATGCAAACAGACAATTAATGGACATGCAAACAATCCTATACGACACAATCATGGTTCATACAGATCAAAATCTACGGATCTAAACAACAATGAAGGTTAACATGGCAAGGATGCAAATAAATGTGAAAAATGCAAAGGATTTAGGAATCTAACCTTCGAAGCGGAGGCTTGCTTCGGTGAATGTTGGTTTGGTTTGAATAAGAGAACACTGGAGTGAGGGTTGTGCGTTGTAAGAACAGCAGCCTTTTTCCTTCTCTGGTGTCTTCTTCTCTCTGTCTGAACCTTCCGCCCCCCTCTCACACTCACAACTCCTTACACATGTCCTCTTGCCAATTGTGCCATTTTTACTTTTTAAAAAAAAAATGCATGCCATATGATATTTACCTGCAAAAAGTCAAACGACTACACAAACTTGTTAGTAATTGATTAAATGCAATAAAAATGCAATGAAATGCGACGACAAATCTTAGGGCAAAATTTGGGGTATTACAGCTGCGTTAATGCAGACTTTTACCACGGCGATGGTTCTGAGCGAAGAGAGCTGCTCGGCCGTGGAACTGTCGAAACTGCAAGGAGATCTCGCGTTCGCGCAGTCTCGTCTGGAAAAAACGGCAGAGGATTTGGAGGCAAGCAGAGGGAAAGTGACCCAGCTGATCGACGAGCTGGAGAAGGCTCGGGGAGAGGTGGACCTCGAGCGCAAAAGGTGCAGTGGCATTGGGGAGAAGCTGAAGGCTACCGAGGAGGAGCTGCGGGCGTCGAAGGCTCGAGTCGCGGAGCTCGAGGGAGATCTCTTTCCCGGGGATGACGAGACCGACGACGACCGACTACTGGTTACCCGGGCTGATCTGCTCGCCAAGATACGCGTGCTGGAAGGGGACTGCCTGGATGGTTTTGCGGTTTCAACAGCGTCGTTGCCCAGCTCAGGGTGGTGAACTCCGGGGTTGCTTTCGTTGAGGACGGGATCGGCCCCTTTCATGAGATAGTTGATGGCCGAGTGGTTGACCCCAGCGCCGAGGAGGGTGGGTTGTCCGTTGGCTTCGCTGGTCTTTACTTCGTGATCGCGCTCCTCGGTGAAGCGATTGTCGAGGTCCACGGATCCGACCAGCTCCTTTGGTTCGCTTTTTGGCGTCGTGATTGGAGTCGCCCTCTTGGTTGTTGGAGCAATGGTGTTTAAGCCTTTAAGTGCGGCCTCGAAACACCTCCGGGCGGCCTCGATGTCTCCGTTGAGGGTCACCACGGTCCCCCGTTTTGTGTAGTATTTCATCTTCAAGTGGACGGTAGAAGGTATCGCGGCGAGTTCTGCTATCGTTGTTCTGCCCAAGATACAGTTGTAGAGGGACGGGCACTCGATGACTAAGAAATGGATGCTGATCTCCTTGGCCGTTTCCTCTTCTCCGAAAGTGACTTTCAGCTCCACATACCCCCAAGGTCTCGTCGTCGTCCCGTTGAACCCCTGAAGGTCGGAGCCTACGTAGGGGGAAAGGTTAGATTCATCGAGTTGGAGGGTTGTGAATAGGTGCGTGTACATGATGTCTACCGAGCTGCCCCCGTCGACGAGGATGCGCCTGACGTCGAAGTTCGCCATTCGTGCCCGTATGAGCAGGGGAATGTTGGAGTTGGGGGATCCCCCGGGGAGTTCCTCGAGGTAGAATGTGATCGGGTTGGATCGACCGCGGAATCTTTCGAGCGTGCTCATTTTTCCGGAGCTGCTCGTGATGAGTTCGTCGAACCTTCTTTTCACTGATCCTACGGACAGGCTCCTTGTGGCGCCCCCCGAGATGACCATGGCTCTGGCAAAGTATTCCCATCGGCTGGTTGGTCGGACTGGCTCGCTGGGTAGAACGGGGCCTTCGGGGAGGCCGAACTCTCTGTCCGCGAACCAATCCTCGGGACGAACAACACACAGCATGACCTGGAGTCTGCTGTCGTCATTCGGAGAGGGGAGTTCCTCGATTTTCTTGGCCTCGGGGGCCTCTTGCCTCGGGGGTTCACCCCCCGGGTGTATCTCTTTAGGTGGCCGTCTTTGATCAGAATTTCGATAGCGTCCTTGAGATGGATGCACTCTTCGGTCACGTGCCCATGGCTCTTGTGGAATCGGCAGTATTTCGATTTGTCCATGTTGGGTTTGGGGGGTGTCGGGCGAGGGAAGCAGACACCGCCCTGGACAAATTCGGTTTTGGCGCACTCGGCCAGTATGCGCTCGCGGGAAGCGACTAGGGCCGTGTATTCCGTGAATCGACCGGCAGGGCCGTGTTGCTCGCGTGGTTCGTGAGGGCGGTCTTCGCGACGACGGTCAGCTCCCTGTTGATGGCTCGAGGCTTCGTCATCTCGGTGTCCGCGAGGGGTCTTCCTGTCTCGGGTGTCTCGTGCGGAGTTGGCTGCTTGGATTTCCTCGAATCGGATATAATGTGCAGCTCTGTCGAGGAAATCTTGGAGGGAGGTTGGTCGGTGTATGCCTACCGCATCGTAGAACTTGGAGTCATGGCGTAGACTCTACTCCATTAGGTAGCGCTTCATCTCGTCGGATGTTGTTACATGTACTGCTTCTCGGGTAAATCTTTCGATGTACTTTCAGAGAGGTTCGTCAGGGCCTTGGATTATCGCCCCGAGGACGGCCTCTGTCTTCGGATGGCGCCGGGACGTTGTAAAGTGTTTTGAGAATAGGTCATTCAGGACTCTCCACGACATGACCGATTCGGGCTCCAAACTTTTGTACCACGTCATGGCGCCTTTCCTCAAGGTCGTCGGGAAAACCCTGCACTTGATAGCTCCTCGGACGTTTTGGTAATCGAGCATCGCCTTGATGTCTTCCAAGTGATCGTCTGGGTCGGATGTGTTGTCGTATGTCGATAGTGTCGGGGGCTTCTCCATCCCAGGGGGATGGGGGCGGCCATGATTTCCCGGGACAACGGAGTACGGTAGTCGTCCTCGTCACTGAGGGTGGGCGACTGAGGAGGAGACGAGCCGTTTAGAATAGGCACCTGGTTTTGGGTCCTCGGCCTCCTGACCGGGGGTCCGACGCGCGGATTCCTGGCGGGGATCGCCGAAGTGTTCTGGTGCCTCCCGCGAACTTGTCTCGCTAGGGATCTGGTGCATTCTCGCACCACTTCTGTTCGGGGTCTCTCCAGCCGAGGTCAGCGATTTCTGGGTCGAGGTGAGGGACTCCTCAAGCCTCAATTCTGGTCTTCCCGCGGAGGGGATCTCGGGGGGCCTTCCCGCTCCAGCGCTCCAATTCGTACGTTTTGCTGAAACAGCAGCTGGTTCGTCTGGTTGATGGCCGCAAAGAGGGCGGCCACCGTTGGGTCCGCTCCCGCTGGGATAGGAACGGGTTGGAACGCTGCTGGGCTCGAGGGCCGGTGGTCGGCTTGGCGCAACAGTTCTGCAGATGACGGAGAAGCAGTCTGGCCGTCTCTCTCGTCGGTCTCCGCCAGATGTGACGTCTCCATCTGCTTGCTTCCGTTGGCCGCAGCGGTGAGCACAAAGTCGTGCATGGTATCATCGTGGTGTGGGCTAGCCATGATCGTGGAGTGCTAGTGAAACTTTGGTTTTCTGCTCAAAGTAACAGGGAAGTTTCTATTCCCACAGACGGCGCCACTGATCTGACCTGATCAGAAGGGGATCACGGGCTGGCCACACGCTGTTGGACTGCTACCTGTTCACCGGTGATGAGGAGGAGAAAAGGGGGTGTACCTGCAAAACACTCTGATGCCAAAGTAAGGAGTTGGGCAGAGTGAGAGCAAAGTACAGAAAATAGGTAAGAAGTCGATTACCTGATCCTCTTGAGGAAGAGGGTATTTATAGAGAGACCCCAGCGCTGGGCCAAAGGTCACTTGCGTTGGGCTGGATTGTCAGGCCCAACCCAGGTGACTGCTAGGGCTTACGTGGCGTAGTGAAGACCAGGATGTGGTCTTCGCCCTAGTCCAATCATCCCTTGATCTCCAGAAAGTGGGTTTGACCTGCTCTTTCGGAGGTGGGCAGTTGGTTGGTGACGTGTCCCCGCAGAGGGGAGCACGTGGAGAACGTGTGCACGACACGTTGTTCTCCCCGCGGAGGGGAGCTCGCGGGGTTCCCCGGAGGCACGTCGTCCTCCCTGAGGAGAGGAACACACGTGGGCATAGTAGAGCCATGAGGTCCTGCTCGACGGCATGGGGAATACTGCCCGCGGAGGGTGGTGCATGGTCGTGTGGGCGATTCACTCGCCCGTCGTGGACGGGATGGTTTCCCCCGCGGGAAGAGCATTCTAGCGAGTCGGGGATCTTTTGCCCGACGTGGTAGCTCGGACTGGGCAGGGCCTGGTGGAACATTATTGGGTTGGGCCAACATAGTTCATCCCGGGGCCCAGTCCAGAACATTTATGATTATGGTTTTTTTGTAAAGAAAGAAACTCCAACTTCTAGGCTCGAATGGTTTGGCAATGGAATAACTTCCTTATTTCTTCAGCAAAGTTTATTTGAAAGCATACCAACAATTATGGATATAACATTTTCCTCATCATCCCTCCAATCTTTGCATAATCTAAAAGAAAATGGAAAAGAGATAAAATATTTTTGAAAAGGATAGCATAAAGATATAAACAGTAAACACAAATGAATTAAATAATAAAAAAATTTGCAATGCTCATTTCATTAATCACGAAAGTACAAACACAATTTGAAGGCAAACATCTAGTACAAAATAAAAGGAAAATACAAAAAATAAAAAACATGGCTTAGTGACTAATCAGCAACAAGAACGAGTTGTCCTGTCTGAAACACTGGCTTTTGGGAAGATAGTCAGCTGAATTCGACTGAAGCTTCACTTCTGATGCTCTGGTAGACGGTTTGTTTGGACATTAGGATTGGTGTCACGAAAGCTAAGGATTCCGACCTTAATCAAATTACACACTCTAACCTTTAGTGCATAGCAATTTTCTAGATCGTGGCCTGTGGCACCTTCATGGAATACACAATGGAGATTGGATCTGAATGCAGCTGAAGAGGATTTGGAGGAGGAGGCAGAGTCCTTGTGGTAATCGAACCTTTCTGAACCAGACCAGGATAAAGTTTCGTGTACGTCATGGGAATAAGATCAAATTGATTCCTATTAAGGTACTGGATCTGCTCTACAGCCGGATGTTCGGGGAACTTGAGTTGGTCATGGAGCAGTAACCACATGAGTAACAGCAGCAATGATAAATTGATGAGCATGCAGAGGTATAAGATAAGTTATCACTTTAGTCATGACATCATTGGTATGGTCTTCTCTCTTCTTCTGGAAGTTCCCATAGGATTTCTTTGCACTATTAGAAGATTCAATAGCCTTGGACACTTTACCATTCTTGAGTCCTTCCTCGAGTCTTTGACCAATGGTTACCAAATTAGTGAAGTTAGAAGAAACATTGGCAATCATCTTCTCCCAATAGAATGGAGATAAAGTGTCCATGAACATTCTAGTCATCTCCTTTTCTGCTAGAGGGGGTTCAACTTGAGAAGCAAGTTCTCTCCAACACTGAGCATATTCCTTGAAATACTATTTATCATTATGAGACATATTTTGAAGTTGACGGCAGTCAAGAGCCATGTCGAGGTTGTACTTGTACTGTTTCATAAAAGCATTAGCAAGATTATGGAAGTAGTGGATATTATTCTGTTCAAGATTCATATACCATTTGAGAGAAGCTTCACTTAAGTTGTCTTGAAAATAGTGGATGAGCAGCTTTTGGTTGTTGGTATAAGCAGCCATCTTTCGAAAGTACATGACCAAATGAGCCCTTGGACAAGAGTGACCCTTATATTTCACAAACTCGGGAGTTTTAAATTTGGTAAACATAACAAGGTCATAAACTAGGCACGTGTTATCTGCGTCCATACTACAGAAGTCAGTAACCTTAACGGATCAGAGTCTCTTGTCTATGGTCTGAAACTATTCACATACAACTTTGGGTTTAGCAAAGTTTTCACCTTGAGTACTGGAAGCATTGTACTCATAGAGAGGATTCTCAAAGGGATCTTGGATAGTCTCGACAATAGTGTGGACCATAGGTCTAGGCTCAGCGAAAACCAGAGCTTAAAATGTCGATCTGATAGTTTGACCAATTATAGTAGTGGCTGCAAGAGGTGGAGAATAGTTATAGGATAAACCAAACTCTGGCCAAGTTGAAGGTGGCACCTGAACAGGCTGAGGATCAGTATTTGAAACCTCATGGATAACAGTCATTTGGGGTTGCTCTCCTATAGCAATCAAGACCTGGAGGATTTCAGTGAGCTTGGTCATACTTGACTTAAGATCATCAATTTCCATTCAGACATTTGTGTTGTATACTTCTTGTTCTGGCATCTTGCGTCTGTAGTTAGCCCTAGTCCCGTATTTGTGTTGAGGAATCAGCTTGACGATTGAAAGATGACACTGGAAGATAGAGACATCTGGAGATGAGTTGCTAGACAAAACAAGATGTAAGCAATGAATCATGCAAATATGCAAATGATATGCAACGCGATGCAACACAAGATGCAGATTACAGACAACAGAATCAAAAGTTCGAGTTCACAACATGAAGTATGGGTAAATAACCAACCAAAGGGTGTGTACTAGGGTTTTTTTTGTACCTATACAATGGGTTCTACAAAGTTCCCAAAGTCATCGATAAATCTTTCGAATATTATCAGCTTGCACGACTACTCATGCGGGCTAATAATATTCTCAATATAAACTCGTCTGAGTGTAGTATTGCATGACAACTACCACAGGTCTACACATGGATGATTACTGCACTACATCCTACAAAGGCTTAGAGGGGTGAAGGGATACTAAGGTTCTCAGCTTCACGGACTCCCGGGTCGTAAAAAGTAATATCAATACGACTACTCGCATGACATCAGTAATCCCAAATGGGCCTGCATTGAGCGTGGTTATATCTTATGTTAAACAAATTAGAACTACTCTCAACAGTTAACTATTGATTATACCATAATCCTGTCATAGGTGTACACTCTAGTCCGGGTTAGGACTTATCTCACCACACGATGTAACAACCTTGTCATACAGAAAAACCTAAGCAAACAGATATATACAAATATACAATAACACATACAAAACAAGTTAGAGGTAACCCTCTTAAGGTAGTCCCCAGTGAAGTTGTCATTTCTGTCGTGGTGAGAATCAAATATCAAGTTATTAAGTTAACTTGAATCACAAATCATAATTCATCATCGATCTTTAATTTATTTAAGGGAAGGGAAAAAGAACGAATAACCCAAAATATGTAATGCAAAAACAAAGCAAAAGAGAATCTAAGGTTCGGGGGTTGGTTATACCTAGGGAAGTTGTTAGCATCCTAAGTATTTGTAGTACCCTACAGGAACCTCTTGTTTTATTGTGTTATTTGTTTGCTAAAGGGTGAAAAGGTAAAGGGGAACCTAAGGTTTTATTTCTAAGTATTTGTAGTTCCCCTCAAAAAGAGTGAGGAACTCCTGACTATGGTCAAGGTTCTAGGGGGAGAGGTAAGTGTCTATGGCAGAACACCTACATAGAGTTAAGAAACTCTAAACCTAAGGCTATGTTGAAAGGGAGGTGAGTGTTTTTACTAAGATTTCTGAAACAGATTAGAAATACGATCAAAGTATTTTTTTATTTTTGATTAGGATAAGGTTTTAGTTTTACGAAGGTAAACTCTAGCCTAATATTATCATGTGAGAGATAAATAAAAAACCTAAGATATACTCTGATACAAATCATCAGGAATAAAATTGAATCATGAACCTAAGGGAACATGAATATATGGCAAAGCATCACATAATAATGAACATACAAGGAGGAATATTGTGTCAGATAAAACATACACGGAAGAACATCGTGTGTGAAATTGAATACATGGAAAAACATCATGCGATAAAAGTATATACACGGCAAAGCATCGTGAGGCGAATTGAAATTACACGGCAAAGCATCGCGATGAAATGTTAGTGAAATTGAATTCGTGGGAAACATCAACTGTTATTATTTACGTATGAAGATATGAGCATGAATATGAATTATCTATCGTATGACTAAAAAAAGTCTATCAATCCAATTAATAATAGGAAAATAATTAATTAATTAATTTCTAACTAATTAATAAAATAAACATTCAAACAACTAATTATTAATATGAATAAAATAATTAAGATAATTAAGTCAACATAAGAAAATAAGATAAATAAATGAATGAAAGGACAAATCAAACCTAATAACCTAAATCATAAAATAATAATGGTAAATAATAATAATAATAATAATAACAATAATAATAATAATAATAACTAAAAAATTAAAATAAAATAAAATTGACAAAGGGGCCACGCCCCAATTCTAATAAACTCATAATATATATATATATATATATATATATATATATATATATATATATATATATATATATATATATATATATATATATATATATATATATATATATATATATATATATATATATATATATATATATATATATATATATATATATATATATATATATATATATATATATATATATATATATATATATATATATATATATATATATATATATATATATATATATATATATATATATATATATATATATATATATATATATCTGTGTGTGTGTGTGCGCGCGCGCGTGTAATAAAACGGTAGCAAATATATGAATATATATTAAACTTGAAACAAATATATGTATGTATATAACAAAAACAGATATATAAATCTAAAAGTATATATATACTTATATAAAAAAATTAAACAAGAAGTTATATATATATATATATATATATATATATATATATATATATATATATATATATATATATATATATATATATATATATATATATATATATATATATATATATATATATATATATATATATATATATATATATATATATATATATATAAACAAAACAAAACACTCATCCTTTAAAGTAACAACATAACAATAATGAGAAACAAAAAAGGAAACAAACCTCTCCCTTAAATCCCTTCCTTCCTCCTCTTTCTCGCTCGTTCGGTGACCTCACAGCTATTGAACAACTTCTTCGGGTTCGTTAGCTTGTTGGAGGAGAATATTGATTATGGTTATGAACCCTTTTAAAAATGAAGGAAAACAAATTATGTGCAGGAGGCTTTCAAGGTGTTTGTAGATGATGAAGAAGTATGAAATGGAGAAGAAAGTATGTTGCTAGTTGGTGAATGGAGTTTTAAGGAGCAAATTTTTTATTAACGTTAGAAAAAAATAAAGAGTCTGTATGTAATTTTTTCTGTCTTTTTCTTGTTGTCCTCTTTGTTTTTTCTAATGCATATATATAGGATTAGAAAATAGACAAGAATGATAATAACAATTAACACAATCTATATATATATATATATATATATATATATATATATATATATATATATATATATATATATATATATATATATATATATATATATATATATATATATATATATATATATATATATATATATATATATATATATATATATATATATATATATATATATATATATATATATATATATATATATATATATATATATATATATATATATATATATATATATATATATATATATATATATATATATATATAAAAGATAAGAATAAAAAGAATTCAAAATCATGTTTTTGTGTTTTTTATAATAAAATAAGAATTAAAAAAATAAAAAAACACGTTTTTATGTTTTTTATAATAAAAAGAATTAAAAATCAAGTTTTTGTATTTTTTATAATAAGACAAGAATAAAAATAATTAAAAATCATGTTTTTTTTTGTGTTTTTTATAATAAGACAAGAATTAAAAGAATTAAAAATTATGTTTTTGTATTTTTTATAAAAAAATATTAATAAACAAATTAAAATAAAATTATTAAATTTAAATTTAAATTAAATATCTAACTAAATCTAAGTAAATTAAATGATTATTTGAATAAAAATGATTAAAAAACAAAATAAAAAGTCGGGCAAAAAAGTGCTCGAAAAAAATAAAATGAACGTACCAAAATAATCGGCGCGAAATAAACATATTGAAAAAATAAAGCGTTTGGTCAGATTTTGAAATAAATTTAGACCGGTCTGTCTGTAAATCCAACAAATTTATTATGATTGACATTACGGACACTATGTAAGATGAAGTGCATGTTATGCTATGCAGACGATGCGAAACAAAAAAAAACAAAATCTTAGGGTCAAAAATTAGGGTATGACAATCTTTATCTAGACTACACAAGGTGCTCGTGGGAGTAGAGAAATGTTTTGTCTTTTCCATTTCAAATCTTTTCAAAAACTATTTAGAATACTTAGCTTGATTAATAAAGACACACTCCTTTGATTGATAAATTTGTAAATCGAGAAAGTATTTAAACTCCTTCATCATATAAATTTCAAATTCTTTTTGCTTCAAATGTGTAATGTTATATTTGAAAATAACCTTACCTAGGACGACACCTTGGGATCGCCCTAAGAAAGGGTGGCGACGCAAGGCTTCTTGGAGGGAGGTATCGCCTCGCCTTTAGGTTTTCATCGCCCTTGGAGAGAAAAATGTGGGATAAGACATGTCTTAGATGAAAAGAAAGTCATAGTCATTACTCATCCACATCTCCCTTGGGAATATGGATTCAATTTTCCACCTTTTAACTAGGTGGGTGAAGACCTTTCGTGACAAAACCATAGAGATCAAGAATTCCTATAAATACATTAACCCTCAAGGGGATAAGGGATACATCCTTAATTCTTACACAATTACTACTACTCAGAGAACTCCATGCTCCCAGTAGCCCCAACACCGTAAAAGCTAACAAATCGTCTGCATCCCAATAATTCCGACCACCAACAAGGTCTTTCACCTCACGCGAGTTGGTCCCTCAAATATCCTTAAAAACCACCATAAAGGGCTACACCACCATAAAGGGCTACTCGCCGCTGTGAGCTAGCCCTTGATGATGACTAAACCTATAATTTATTTGACCTGATTTACACATGTTTTCCTATTGTTTTTAATTCATTTTTCTACTATTATGCTAGTTATTTGCTTTGTTTTAGGAAATTCACTAATCATGAGTTGTTTTCAAAGAAACGAGGCAAAACGGATAAAAGTCGAGAAAATGAAGCAGACAAGCGCCTCTGGTAACCCCATGGCATTCATCTTAGGGGTGCCATGGGTGGTCCATGCACCAAGTAGTGGGATGACCTAGTCATGCCCACTTTGTGAGCATGGTAGTCGCCACGAGGGTGTGGCAGTCGCCACCCTTTGGAATGCCCAAACAGTTACAAACTAACAAAGCTTGGTATCCAAGGAATCACAAATGGTTCCTACTTTTTCTTCACGAAGTTAAAGCAGTTCCTAGGTATTTTCTAAGGTTTTGGACTCCTATAAATATCCCTTTCTATACCATTTTTTCAAGCATTTAAACTCTGTGCAAACTTAAGCCCTTATACCGTCAAAATTATAAAGCGATATTCTCTTCACATCAGGGAGGTATTCCACTGTTGTTTAAGTATGTATCAAGTTTGGAGCACCCCTTATTTTTGCAACAATTTATTTCATTTGTTTACTTTCCGCCAAGATTTACTTTCCGCGCCGTAGTTTGTATCAGATTCAAGACTCCGCTCAAAGCAGGTTTATTCATTTGATCAACATTTACCTTTATTTTGTCTTGGCCTTTATTTTCCTTGCCTTATTTAATCGACTTATTTCCTCCATCTTAATTACTTTTCTTGACCCGCAATTATGTTTACTTCCGCAATTAAAATCGTTTATGTTTTGTTTTCTCTAAACATGTCTGGCTAATTTACTTTATGCTGACATGTTAGGAGCGCCAATAGACAGAGCTCTACATGTCGTCTCCCTAGGATTACCTTTGTGGGCTATTTTGGTTTAAACACAATTTTTTCTGAACTTATTTTAATCTACCTTCATGAAAGTGGTGTAGTGAAAAAGTCGGGTAAGATTGAAAGTCGTCTGACACTAAAGACTAAAATTGGTTTGTTTTTGGTTAACAAACACCATCAAAGTACTTTATTAACCAATTAGGAAACTTTAACTTTTCTAGAAGGAGGTTTTAAAACTATTTGCAGACGCGTTTATAGGCTTAGGATCCGGTACTCAAGCGAAAGCTGAGGGACCCTTTTAAGTTCATCTTTCCAATCAAAATTACTTTTCTGTTAAGTAAACTAATTTCTTAAAAGTGATTTTACTACTTTAACACGGTAAGCGCTTTCCATAAGTGACAAATAGAGAGTATAAATTAGAGAGTAAGTTCGGTTCTGAATATGCGAAAGCGACACTTTCTGTTAATTTAATTCTTTTCTAAGTAGGAAACATTGCCCCATAAGCTATCTTAGTGGAGATGATCAGAGCATTGTCGATTGGTGTGAATTATATTTCAGTATTGTTATTTATCTGTTTTATTTAAGTCCTTTATTTATTTTCGTTCCTTTTAAACTATTTCATTCGCCTTAGCTAAACACTATAACAACTAGGAACAATAATCTTTCACTATTGGTCTCTGTGGGATCAATATCTTTTAAAACTACACGATAGGTTATGCACTTCCAGTTAGTTTGTTTGCACCCGATTAAGTTTTTGGCGCCGTTGTCGGGGACCAATTTCGTCAAATATCGTGCCCTGTTGTTACATCGTCTAGACTAAGGAATTCTTATCTCTATTACAATGTATCACCCAAAATTTCCCTATAATTACCACTCCCAGTATTTTGAAGAACCACAAGATTTTCATAAATCAAACCTCAAAATACTAATGGAGGATTTCACTGCGATGCAAACTCACTTTAGGCTCGAATATATGATGAAGCGCTTTGTTGAGACACAAACTCTCAAAAATGAAGAATTTAGAAAACAAACTCTCCACATTAATAAAAACCTTAGGAAGCTTAGCACCATGGTCGAGTCCCTTACGACTCAAAACAAGGTATTAGAGACTTAAATCTCCCTGCTTGCATAAACACCTCTAGGACCTTCCCTTAAGGAGCATGTGGATGTTGTAACAACCAGTAGTGAAAAACAAATAAAAAATCCTAAGGACAATGATAATGAGGTTAAGGAGAGTTCTGGTGAGAAAAGCATAGAGATTGAGAAAACCCCACTGGCACCACCCGAAAGGGAGGTTGTCGAAGAGGTAGAAAAGGAAGCATCGTATGTTATTCCTCCTCCTTATACCCCGCCTATTCCTTTCTTGTAAATGTTTGTGGAAGCTAAGGTAAACTCCAAATCCAAAAGGTATGTGGAAGTATTGGAGAATATCCATACTAATGCACCTTTGTTTGAGGTCGTGCATAAAAAGAGAAAATTAGAGGACCAAGAAACTAGGGAAATCTTCATTATCAAGAAGGGAAGAATAGATTTTGAGGTGGTGGATGAAAGAATTAAACTTAAATCCGAGAACTTGATACTCAGGATAGAACTATAACCACCACCATAAGTTCAAAAGAATGAACCACCCTACAGAAGGAAGAAAATAAAAGGTGAGGGATATGTGAGATGGTTTGATAAGTGGCATGGAAACCGAAGATTAGTAAAAGTTCAATCGAGGAATCATTCTCGAGAGAACCACCATGAGAACTTACACTCCTAGGTAGCCGAGCTAACGACGTAAAAAGAAGCGCTACGTGGGAGGCAACCCACGAGCTTTTAATTTAATGTTTTCCTTTTATTGTTTATGTTTGCAGAAAATAAATAAATGCATCATTTGTCGTGTCTCAGCTACTTCTAGGCAAAAAAATCTCTAGATGGCAATCTTAGAAATGAGTTGGTGCCCACACATATTCCTGTGGATATGGATGCTGGTGGTGACATTGATGATGAGTATGATAGGCGAGAGCATGTCTCTTGCGTCTGTAACTCACCTCCCTCTCATTCTTCACATGGTCAGGTTCCACCCGCACACACCGCACCGTATTTTTCTCACTTTTCCAGATACTTCCTCCATGAACGGGCAACATGATGAGCTGCTTCAGGGAAAAGTAGTTTCAACAAATGAAGGTATCTCAAAATGCATGCCGCCGAAGCAGATGTGGTCAGCGAGGACATGGATAACAAGAGCAGGATCAAAGAGGATTTGGCACGCAATAGCATTCATATAGGTTATATCATTTCTCTTTCACCTTGGATTAAAACATTGGGGAAAATGTTTGATTTAAGTGTGGGAGAGGAATTTTACTACTTTCTAGTTAGATTTATTTCTTTATTTTACTTTCGTTATTTTATCTAGTCATTACATGTATTGTCAAGTCTTTAGGCAGAGTTTTTGTTGTCTATTCAATTTCTTCCTTTTCTCGAGCCATACTGAAAATATTTGCAAAGAAAAATAGTGTTTGTTTTAAATTTGTGGGCTATTAGACAAGTTTAGGACATGTTATAAAGACTTGGGAAATATCCTGAAATATCAGTAACGTCTTAAAACTGTACGTCTCTTAGTTATAGAAATCAATCTGGATAATTGTTATGCCTTAGCCTTAAAATCTTACCCCTAAATAAGTCCTTAAGTAGTTTATTTTAGCAGTCAGTACCATCTTAAGCATGATCTGTGTAGGGAAGCCGAAGAATATAAGTGAATGATCCAAATTTTCCTGCTTTAATTAATTGAAAATAGGGAATGCACCTTATAAGTTTGATGACCCTCACCCGGTCGCTTAACCCAACAATTATGGAACCTGCGAAAATAGAATAAAAACCCATTGTTAATTGATTCAGAGGTATCTAGTACTGAACTTGGTAGGGCAGATTACGGTCTGATCCCCCGCAATTACAATTGATTAAACAAAGGGGTTACGCCACCATAAGTACCAGAACCCCGTGCAAAGGATCAAAATCACTAAATGAATGCCTTACTATGAGTGTGTACGTATAACGAGCTTAATGTGATTGCGCCTGAATGAAAAAGGATGAAAATGTGATGCGCAAGTTAGGCTTAAGCATAATGATATTACCAGTTTGGTTTGTATAGGAAGGAGACTTATGACCGCAAAATGTGGAATATGTTATTATGATACTCTTGTTTTTTTGAATTAGTACATATTGACATAGCCTGGTTCAAAGCAAAGTCTTTAAAGCCCTGAGTAACTATATGAGTGCCACTGTTTTACTTGCATTTTTCCTAAGGACAAGCAAAGGCTCAAATGTGGGAGAGTTTGATGACGCCTAAACCTATAATTTATTTGACCTGATTTACACATGTTTTCCTATTGTTTTTAATTCATTTTTCTAGTATTATGCTAGTTATTTGCTTTGTTTCAGGAAATTCACTAATCATGAGCTGTTTGCAAAGAAACAAAGCAAAATGGATATAAAGCGAGGAAATAGAGCAGATAAGCACCTTTGGCAACCCCCATGGCGTTCATCCTATGGGTGCCATGGGTGGTTCATGCACCAAGTAGTGGGATGAACTAGTCATGCCCACTTTTTGGGCATGGCGATCGCCATGAGGGTATGGAGGTCGTCACCCTTTGGAATGCCAAAACGATTACAAACCAGGAAAGCTTGGTCTCCAAGGAATCACAAATGGTTCATACTTTTTCTCCACGAAGTTGAAGCAATTTCTAGGTATATTTCTCGAGTTTTGGACTCCTATAAATACCCCTTTCTATACCATTTTTTCAAGAATCTAAACTCTGTGCAAACTTAAGCCCTTATACCATCAAAATTTTAAAGCGATATTCTCTTCACATAGGGAAGGTATTGCAGTGTTGATTGAGTTTATATCAAGTTTGGAGCACCATTTATTTCTGCAACAATTTATTTTAGTCATTTACTTTCCGCCAAGATTTACTTTTTGCACCGCAGTTTGTATCAGATTCAAGATTATGTTCGGAGCAGGTTTATTTATTTACTCAGCATTTACCTTTATTTTGTCTTGCCCTTTATTTTCCTTGCCTTATTTAATCTCACTTATTTCCTCCTTCTTAATTATTTTTCTTTACCCGCAATTATGTTTACTTCCGCAATTAAAATCGTTTATGTTTTGTTTTCCCTAAACATATCCGACTAACTTACTTTATTCTGACATGTGAGGAGCGTCAATAGACGGAGCTCTACATGTCGTCTCCCTAGGATTACCTTTATGGGCTATTTTGGTTTAAGCGCAATTTTTCTGAACTTATTTTAATGTTCCTTCACAAAAGTGATGCAGTGAAAAAGTCGGGTAAGATCGAAAGTCGTCAGAAACTGAAGACTAAAATTTGTTTGTCTTTGGTTAACAAATATCGTGAAAGCACTTTGTTAACCAATTAGGAAACTTTAATTTTTCTAGAAGGAGGTTTTAAAACTACTTGCGGACGCGTTTATAGGCTTAGGATCCGATATTCAAGCGAAAGCTGAGGGACCCTTTTAAGTTAATCTTTCCAATCAAAATTACTTTTCTGTTAAGTAAAGAGTCTAATTTCTTAAAAGTGAGTTTACTACTTTAACATTGTAAGTGCTTTCCATAAGTGACAAATGGGGAGTATAAATTAGAGAGTAAGTTCCGTTCTGAATATGCGAAAGTGACAATTCCCGTTAAATTAGTTCTTTCATAATTAGGAAATATTGTCCCGTAAGCTATATTAGTGGAGATGATCAGAGCACAGTCGATTGATGTGAATTACATTTCAGAATTGTTATTTATTTGTTTTATTTAAATACTTTATTTATTTTCCTTCCTTTTAAACTATTTCATTCGCCTTAGCTAAACACCATAACAACTAGGAACAATAATCTTTGACTATTAGTTTCTGTGGAATCGATATCTTTAAAACTACACTTGCAGTTAGTTTGTTTACACCTGATCAGCCCTCACCCTCAAACGTGTAATATACCTACTAAGGCCTTTGAGTCTCCCTGCCATTGCAGGAAGAACACACTTACACTTTTTGGACAGTACACAACTTTATATAAATATTTAGTATCACAACCAAGGCACAAAATAATGGGCAATATTCCAAGGAAAATAGCAAAAGAAAAAGAAGAAATAATCAAGCCTTAACACTCTAAGTCGAAGCTCCTGGATCACCCTCAAAATTCCTTTCTAGAGCAGCCTTGAAGGAGTCCAGCTCTTCGACAGGAATAGGGAAAGCGAGACATAATCCCTTCGCATACTCCACAACTTGGCCTCAGACTCCATACGCGCTATGTACACCCTGTTGGAGGGAATCATGGAACATTTCCCAAAGACCGGAAACCTTGCTTTCAAGGGCCTTCAGAGCCTCATATGAGTCTCAGCTTCCCGTTGAAGAGTTTTCTAACCCTCTTCTGCATGGCAATTCACTTTAGCCATAACATCAAAAGCTTCTTGATGTCGAATTTTCTCTGCTTCAAGATATAACTCCAATTCGACAACCCAAGAAGCTATAGTTGAAAGAGAGTTATGTATCTTTCCTCCTCTCGTAAATATTCAACATGTTTGACATTTTCCTACAAATTGAATAGTTCCTCCTGATAGGTTGATCACTTTTTCTCCAGAGTTTCACATTTACCCTTCCAAGTGTCCATCTCTTTGGTAGGTTTACCCAAGTCCAGGTTATCCCCTCTACTAGAAGTGGCCAAAGAGAACTGAGAAGCAACCCAATATGTACTAAAGGTAGCTTCAAAAAGAAGCTTCATCTTCTCTGCCTCAGATAGTCCATGGATGAAGGACAAGTCCTCTGTCGATACAATAACAACAACTTCCATAAAGGTGTGAGGAATTCGAGAGGGAAGGATAATAGGTATTCAAAAGAAAATGGTTAAAGTCCCCGAGTCAGCATCCCTTAAAGGGAAGGCTGGTCTTCTTCCTGGATCCTCTCTATTGGGACATAAGACAATGGCATATCTTCCATAGTTAAAGTGGATATAAGACACTGGCCACCTTCTCAACCCCAGGGGAAGCGACAATAATCTTGATAGTTGGGGGAAGAGCAATGGTCGTAGGAGGGGGCGTCATAGCCTGAGTACGAGGGCCAATCTTGATACCTTTAGCGTTGGAAAATGTGTAGACCTAATCCAAATTATCCATGTTATCTGCAAGATGTAAGCGCAAATGTAAAAAAACTACGGGATTCCGTCCTCACCAAATATCTCTCTATTCTTTGCACGACCAGCTACATTCATGATTACATGAGTGTCAAGACACTTTTTCCTTACCTCAGAAGAAGGTACTTCGTCGGGGCCAAATCCTTTTTCATAGCTAAACCCTCAAAACTAGGAACATAGGTTTTCATTCATTGTTAACTCGTTTAAGGAAAGAAGACCTAACTTGGTGCAATAGAAATGGACATCATTATGGAAGTGAAGCTAAAACCAATGCTTAAGGAATATTCTTTTATAGAAACAAGAATATTCCCTCAAAGGATAGAAAAAGGCAAGATGGGCCTCTAGAGTGAAGGTTTTATCAGCATAAGACACCTCATGAGATCGACCCAACCACTAGTGAAAGGGTTAAACCAAGGATCGTGTTGGTGTAAGTTAATGAGCCCTTGGTTACAACTAACAAGTGTCATCTAGATAGGTGCACACCATAAAGAACAATTTGAAAAACAACTTGAGAGATGGCTTCCAAGACTTATACTCGACACAAAATTGGAATACCTTCAGGTAAGTCTAGGACCCCAAATGAAGTTGGGAAGGGTCAATCTTCAAATGCTTCAGGACAATCACCTCAAAGTTAGAGAAAGACAGGGTTAATCCTATCCAAGTAAACAAGCATTCATAAACCGGGACCAAGCAGTAGTCAAAGAAACTACATCTCCTTTTCTTCAGACCCACATAAGAACCAATCAAACTAAGGGATCACCAACAGTAATGTCAATAACATCTAATATCGCTTTAGTATTCAGAACGAACGGGGTCCCCACTATTTTTGCATCCACCCAGCGATACTTCACTTTATCGGTCAGCTTCACAAACAACACACCTCTCTGAGCCTGATCCTCAACTTTAAAGTTTACGCTAGGCTTGATCCAAGAAAATATGTCTGGCTTACCCTGATATTCCAAATGGGTGCCAATCTCAACGTCGCTAGGTTCAAGTTTATTGGTTCTCTGATCAACCTAAATAAAATCATTAGCATGTTCTCTCTTCAATTTATAAACCTTTATCTCTGATTTGGTCAAAACAGGATAGGCCATAGGGACTCAGTGCGATTGACCTCTATATCTCCATCTGATAAGAGATCCTCGAAATAGTCAAAGGAAAAAGTTCTCTCACAAAAGGAGTTCCCATATACCCTTACCAAATCCTAATCACCTGTCAGGGATATACCTTCGTGGTATAGGCGATCACAAGCAATGAAAGGTAAATGAGAATCAGGGATACCTCCATTCTAGCAGTAGAAGAACTGTCACTCTTAGAATCACTCATTATACGAATAAGACTATCGCTCATCATGACCAAAAAATAAAAAAATGTTGAAGGTAAAAGCTTGAGTTGAGAAGGGTACTTAATTAGGCAAGGTTGATGAAGCGAAGTGGTGAAGGAAGGCAATGCTTTATCAAAGACCCACAATCGTTGGTAAATACTCTTAAGAAAGGAAAGGAAATCTTCGCTAGCAAGCATGATCATGAACGATCTTGAATGTCAAGAATTCTGAAAAGTTTCCTCAGGGCTCAACTCCCCCTATATATAGGCAAAGATGATAAAGGATCTTGATTAGTTACGAAATCAACGACTAGATTTTTCCTTGGAAATGCAAGCAAGCTTGAGTGCACTATAAGCAGTGACATGCCCTTACTAGTCGCATCAACCCACGTGTTAGAGAGAAGATATTAAACATGTTAATGATGGAAATGCACTTAATGCGTTTGTTTCCACTACTTTTTCAATTGACTCCAAGTGCTTCACTTCTAGTGTGCATCGCATAATATCCTTGGAGGTCGACCTCGTCCGCTAAAGGCAGCTTGACTCTCTAATTGCATGACAAGTTTACGGGGCAACATTTCTCAACCGATCAGAGGCCCAAATGGTTAGGTCCAATCCAACTCAAATCCATTCCATTTTGCCAAAAGTATAAAATTCATTTCACACGAAAAACAAGGTACACATTTATGATCTCTAATTTTTACGACAATCATCTTGAGTCTTGAGCTGACTTGGACGTTAATGTGGTAACCTTGCATGTCCCTCTCCCGCGCTGCTGTATCGGATATCAGCACTATTGATTCATAATTTTTCACCACATATTTCAACTATTTCTAATTATTGTATAGATCAAACACATTTCAAAGTAAAATGTTTTTTCCTTTCAAAATTTCTCGAGCATCCCTTGAAATTCCAAAAATATATTTCACATTGTAGAATCTAAACACGTAAGTTTTAAAAAGTACAAATACAAATTCTAGAATTTGAATGATATCAAATTTTTTAGAAGAACATAAATAAAATTCCTCCAAATTTACAAATTTAGATTCTAAAATCTGAAGAAAAAAAGAAGACTTAAAAGTGATAGTGGGAGAATACTTTAAATACCATTCAATATAAAAAATGTAAAAGAAAAATTTAAAAATACATGTTCAAATTTTAAAATCTAATAAATTTTTTTAAAATTTCAAGTAGCTGAGAGATTTGAGATTAAAACAATTTCACATAAATAATAAATAATATTTTGTATTTATTTTTGTTTTGTACGATATTGTATTGAACATAGGCGGCTCAATATATCTTGAGGTCTGAGGCAAAAATTTAAATTAAAAATTTATTATAATAAAAATATTTTTATTTTAGATTAATTAATTTTAATTTTAAAATTTTTTAAATGTAAAATTTTTTTAAAATGTAAAATTGTTTAAAATGTAAAATGTAAAATACTTATATGATTTAACACTTTAAAATATTTTGATTGAATGCATGTGTAATATTTTTTTACACTAGTGCACTACCATTAAACTTAATTATTAAATTATTTTAATTAATTTTATTTAATATTTTGTTTTCAGTTAATAATAAAATCAACCTATCAAAACACTCTACTAATCATTAAAAAAAATATAATTGAAAAAACATTACTAAAATTCTTTAAAAAATCTTAAATTTTAAGTATTCTTTTATCGAAGTTATAAGTATGACTTTTAACTGTATATTTAAGAACGACCGATTATCAAACAAGATCCAAAAAGTTTTACAATTAAATTAAGACTAAAAAGAGCCTAAAAAATATTGATCATATTTTAACGATAACAAAATAAGAATCCTATTTAGTTTTCAAAATTAAATAATAATTATACAACATATATTAAGACCGATTTAATTTTAAATTTTTTAAAATGTAATTTTTTTTAAATGTAAAACTTCTTAAAATATAAAATGTAAATTACTTACATAATTTAGCACTTTAAAATATTTTGATTGGATGTATGTGTAATTTTTTTGTTACATTCACAGTGCACTATCATTAAACACAATTACTAAATTATTTTAATTAATTTTATTTAATATTTTGTTTTCAGTTGATAATAAAATCAACATATCAAAACACTCTACCAATCATTTAAAAAAAAACATAATTGAAAAAACATTACTAAAATTTTTTAAAAAATCTTAAATTTTAAGTATTCTTTTATCGAAGTTATAAGTATGACTTTTAACCAGAATAGTTAAGAACGACTGATTATCAAACAAGCTAAACAAGATCCAAAAAGTTTTACAATTAAATTAAGGCTAAAAAGAGCTTAAAAAATATTGATCATATTTAAACGATAATAAAATAAAATCTCTATTTAATTTTTGAAATTAAATAATAATTATACAACATATATTAAGACCGATTTAATTTTTAAATTAATCAATTATACAACATATATCATAAATGATTTTTAATATTATAAATTATTAACAAATGATATTATATAATTGATATAGAAAATAATTTAAAAAGATTTTTTAAAAAAATCTTAATGAAATAAAATTATATAAAAATTTAAAAAAATAAGACTTTAAAGAGTAGCCTTACTGCCCTACCCTTATGGGATAGACATATTAATCCTTATGGAATCCAATTTAATTTACATATAAATTAAATTCTTTTCAAAAGTACTATTGCAAGTTGTGATTCTTGTGAAGTTTTGTTCCAATTGCACTTTTCTTTACCAGAAGCAACCCATATAGGACCACTCTTTCTGTTCTTCCATATCTCCCAGGCATTCTCTTGCTTTCTATCAAAAAGAAAACATCAAAATATATAAATAAGTATAAAAATAAAAAATATACAAAAGCAATCGTACCGAAAGTAGAGGTCGGCCAATGATTAAATTCATTTTAAATTTCTTCTAATTTTGAGATGGTAAGAATGATTAATATTATAAATGAAATACTCTTAATAAAAGAAAAATAGCTAAACCAAAATATGATAACATTTTATATATAAATACTGACGATATAATTTAACTTAAATCAACCGTACTATTATCATTATTGGCATGAATTTTATATTTCTCTATCTCCAATATATATTCATTATTCATCATGCCCATAAATCATCCCCACCAATAATGCACTCATAATCTTCATTGCTAAGAAAAACGAAGTCACTGAATGTCCAAAAAGAGAGATGCTTTCTTTTTTTTTTTGGTTCCATCTTGTGTGTCAAATGTATTATAGTTTCTAATTGTATTTTAAATATGAGTAATAAGAGTATGTTTGTTTGGTATAAGCTTAAGCAAACCAAGATAAAATATATTAAATATTATTGTCGTGGCCGACAGAATGACAAAGTTGCCATCATTATTTATTTATTTTTAAAAAATATAAAAAGAATGATAAAACTTAAATATTAAGGATGAGAGATTAGATTCGTGAGTTGGTTAAGTGGCAGAAAGGTATTAGACAATTATTACCTCCATTATATTCAATGAAATCCTCCTCTAAGTCTAAAGTCATTGTCTTTTAGATGTTTGCTTATTGTTTATCCATTGCTTAAAAATTATTTTAATATTTACAAAAGAAAAAATTTAAAAAGGTTTTGATTATTTGTACTCACTAGAGTCTTTCAACTCTATGCATAAGTGCACTCAAATTTAGTGAATGATTAGAGCTTCGTAGTTCATCTTAAAAATGTTTGTTGGTTGATTGTTTTATCTTTTGAAAAATTCTCACACATCGGAGGCGGAGAGGTCTTTGATTTTGAAAATTTTATCAATGTTCAAGGGCAAAGGAATTACAATTTAGGTGAGTGAGGTTGATTTTATACCTTAATTGTTTGCAAAAATATAGTGCTTAATTTATTTAATAAAATAAATTGGTGTTTATAGTTAAACCCTTATTTTCGATTTTATTCTCAATTTTTATCCCTTGAAATCCTAATATTTTATCCCATATTCCATATTCATTTATCCCAAATCATATCCCTTAATTATTCAAAAAAAATTCCAATTAATCAACTACAAAATGTATTAAACCCTTAATTAAAATAAATAATTTTTCTCTAATTACTTAAATAATTAGTTAATTAAAAGATAGAAATTAAAATGTTGAAATCCCTAATTATAAGTCAATTAATTTAAAAATCGAATTAGTAATTAATTTAAAGATATATATATATATATATATATATATATATATATATATATATATATATATATATATATATATATATATATATATATATATATATATATATATATATATATATATATATATATATATATATATATATATATATATATATATATATATATATATATATATATATGGCATATCTAGTGGGAATGAGTAACTTATATGAGAATGTGAGAATGAATAAGAACCATAAGATTTAAAAATGAAAGGTTGAGATTGAAAAATATTTTTAATGATTTCTCTTTCATCTTAATAACACAAGATTTAGTAAAAATCACGATTTTATTTTAACTTTTTCTTTTTAAATATGATATTTCTTATTCATTATAACTTACTCATTTTCAATAGATATGTCCCATATATATATATATATATATATATATATATATATATATATATATATATATATATATATATATATATATATATATATATATATATATATATATATATATATATATATATATATATATATATATATATATATATATATATATATATATATATATATAATGTTATTTTTATGTGGGAACATGATAATAAATCAGAACCAATATATTTTAAGATAAATGGTGGAGGAGATTATGTGTTAGTTTTTTTTTCTCTCTCCTCCATAATTTATTTTAATAATAGAGGAGAGAGAAAAACAAAAACCACACATAATCTCTCGCATTTATTTTAAAATTTAATGGTTCAGATTCATTATAATGTTCTCACATAAAAATGACATTCTCATAGGACATGTCACACACACACACACACACACACATATATATATATATATATATATATATATATATATATATATATATATATATATATATATATATATATATATATATATATATATATATATATATATATATATATATATATATATATATATATATATATATATATATATATATATATATATATATATATATATATATATATATATATATATATATATATATATATATATATATATATATATATATATATATATATATATATATATATATATAATTAAAAAGAAACAGGGGGTGTAATTTGAACTAAGTTAGTAAAAGTCCAAAAAAGGGGTGGTGCAGATTAAAAGTCAACGGGGAGCATGTTAAGCGCGTGGGCACTAGGCTTAGAGTGACGTGTCTGTCACCAAGAAATGGTACTTAAATGGAGCCCCTCTAGAATCTCCTCATTTGTACACTTTCTTTCAACCTCCTATCTCATTTCTCTCTACCCTCTCTCTGAACTCTCTCTTACCGTCCCCACCGGACTTGGCCTCTGGCCACCCTTTAAACCCAACATCCACCGCTCCCACCAGCGTCTCCTCTAGTTCCCGGTTGAAGTTAAATCGGGAACTTCAAACCTTCATCCTCAAGTCCCCAAAAACCGCTTAAGAACCCTAACCCCAAGAGGAACCATAGGGTTCTTCTGATGAACCTCAAGAACTTCTAACCAAAAATCCAAAAATCCCCAAGAACCCTAAGGTGATATAGATGAACCCTAACCTTTTCCAAATGAACCCTAGGGTTCATCTAAGGAACCCTAACCCTACATTATGAACCTTAACCCTCAAATTTCCAAAAACACACAATTTAAACCTAAATCAAACAAAAACTATGGTCGATCGATAGATCGACCCCTTCCTTAAACATCAATGAAAACCCATATTCCAACCCTAACCCTCTTTTCAGTTTCCCCAAAGCCAAAGGTAAACAAACACAACAACCAAGAACAAACAACAATTAGAGGCAAAGTAAGAAGGGATGAAGACCAACCAATGAAATGGAGGCTTATTCTAGTTAAAAGGTAACCTTCAATTCCTTTCTTTTCTTCTTTTGATCCTCTCTCCCTTTCTCTGACTTATTTCCTATGTTCTGATGCGAGGTTTGAATGGGGATTAGCTCGGAGACTTAGGGTTTCAGTGAAAAACCCTAAGTACCAATTCAAGAGCTTTGGTGGTGTTTGGGAATGCATCGACGACAATGAAGTTTTTCTCTTAGGGTCCTCTTTTAGATTTTAATTCATAGGTTTATATAGATAACAAATTAGGTTTAAAAATTAATTAGATTGACTTGTATTTATACATTTTTGTGTTTGATTGATATTTCGATTGTAAATTAATTTGAGATTTGATTAGATTTGAGATGATTGAGATCTTATTTAGAACTAGGGTTCTCGAATTTGGATGTATAGGAACATAATCCCTTTGTAAGACTTGATTCACAATGTATCAAAATATATTTAGAAAGAATTAATTTCATTTTAAAATTTTGCTTTTGATCCATTTCCGTATCTATTTTTACGCGACCTAGGGTTTGGAAATTGGGCAATTGGGGTTGGACTAAAGAATAAACCCGGGTATGACCCGATTTGAATAATGGTGGGCTTTGGTTATCTGGCCATTACTTGAGGCCAGGTAACAATGACATAAACTTTAAACACCTAATACACGACCCAAAAATAAAATTAATAATAATAATAATAATAATAATACTCTAATTAAACTAGTCATGACTTTTAACTAAACAATATATTAATTAACCTGAGCAATAAAATAATAGTTAAATTAATAAAACTAAATTGACCCTAATTAATCCAAATTATTAAATTAATTAATAAATGTATATTATAATACTAACTTTAATCTAATTATATTATTAATGATTCAATACCAATAACACTATTATTAATATTTAATACTAATACTAAACAGTGAATCCTATTATGACCCTAATAAAATAATATATCAAATGATACATGAACAAAACCTAATTAGTTATCTATCATAGTGATAACTTGTTACAATTGATTTGCTAATAATTAGACATCCTAAAGAATAATATCTAAATAAACTACTAATAAAAGCTAAGGCCTAATTACCCTAAAAGTTTTATCTAAAATACATGAAATTTCTTAATAACTCCAATATTCCTTGATTTTAATAATATCCCTTTAGAATAATAGAATGAAAAATTTAAAAGGGAGTAGAATCTCAAAATGACCCCCTTTAACTTTTTAGGTCACTGGGAGTGACCAACAGACTAGTATGCTCTGGACATGCTATTGAAAATGAAAAAGGAAAGGTGGTCAAATTTTAGGGTACGACAATCTTCTTTTAAGAGAATCAATAATTTAATTTAAAGTATATAACATGTCTAAATAGCGAGATTCAAACCACATAACTGGAGGTGTTCACTTCGACATATTAGAATGATACAGTGTGATAATTCATCCATGATGTCATCCCTAAAACTAACACGCATAATAGCTAGGTATGTAGAAGCACAAATGTGTTCACATAATTTTGAATTATATGGACAATTTATCTATAATATCATCCCTAAAACTAACACGCACAATAGCTAGGTATGTACAAACACTGATGTGTCCACATAATTCTGAATTATATGGAGCATGTTCAAATTAGATTTGTTTAAACCAATATAAGGACTATGGTAAGAGATTACAACAATATAACTAGTAATATAAATGCTACATAACCTACTTAGGTGATCCACCATGAATATGGACACCCATTATAAGGCCTAATAAAATATTACTTGGACCTCAAAGATCCATTGTCATAGTTGTAACAAGAAGTCAAACTCCACTCGCTTGCATGACGAGTCCAACCATTAGAACCATAACTCTTGGTAAGGTGGGCCATGACATATGAACTCTCTATCTCAAAAGCTTGTTGATGGATAATAGAGTCCCACCACTCATCATTCTCGATCAATGATAATGGATGAGTCTGAAGGATCCTGATGGCTTAATGTGTCACAACCCAAGCATAATAAACGTGGGGCCAAATGCCAGAGAACATTAATAGCATAATGGAGGTATGAATCAAGATAATTAAAAGGAAAGTAGAATATGTATATAAAACAACATAAAACTTCAAAACGATACACATTTGAAGGATAATTCAAGACATATATAAACATATTAACTCATGAAGGAAACTACAGAAGTAGGAGTTAAAGGTCCCCAACACTTATGGGAAAGTTAATAAGTCCTAATAGGAGACATGATAAAGATGATAGAAAAAGTAAGAGGTCAAAACCTCAACCCAAAGGAACTTCATTATCTCAAGGGTATTCTCGTAGCTTCAAAAACAAAATTTTCCCTCACATAGGTATGGAATAACTTACCTTATATTAAATATATATTTTTAAAGTAATATAAGGGAATACACGCTAAACAAGATGACCTTATGTTTTTTTAGTACGAATGACAAGAAATGATACTCATCTAACATACGAAGTGGAAGCCATTTTAGTCTATACACTAAAGGAAAATTCAAACCTATTTTACATAGATCCTAAACGACATATCCAACATTGACCAAAAATAGTCTCTCAAAACCTAGCCATTAATCCCATTATTGAACCAATGGTGTAGGAAAAAAGAATAAATTAAGCGAGACAGAGAGAGAGAAATGAGTTTCAATTCAGGAGGAAATTCAAAAATTGGAAAATGGAGATTTCACCTTAAAAAATTATATATTCCACGTGTCTAGAAAATATTACAATGGTAAAAAAGAAAACCTGCAAAAGGGTGATGTGCATGAAATACACCAACCTTAACAAGGCATGCCTCAAAGACCATTATCCATTGAAAAATATAACCATGCAGATGGGACGTTAGAATGCAAAGTCCTTAGTTTTGTGGATGCATATTCAGGCTATAGTGATACCAAGTGTATATCGTGTAATACAAAAGATCAATCCCACATATAATTTATTGAGTAATGGTTCTATGAATGTGATTATTAGTTGGACAATTAAAATATAATATTGTTATTGTGTATAATGTTAATAACAATAAGAATGAAGTCTTGTCATATCAAATTTTCACAATGATTAAGCAAATACTAATATTGATTTCTTTTTATTACGAGTAAATATTCGTTAATGATCGTACAACACTTCTTGTAACAAAAATCTTATTCTGATCTCATAAAGTGTGACATGACTCCTACGTTTGTGGTGAGATGTAGTCTAAGCCCTTTAAACTCGAGTGTCCTCTTCTCTTAAAAATAAATCTCAGGAAGACGTTTTATTTTGTCTTATAGTTTAGATAATCTGATTTCTATGTTCATTACATTACATGATTATCCATGATTATGTAACTACTCATTTGTAATAATGGAATTCAATAAGGCATAGTTGGACTTCTATGTTTATTAGTTATATCATCCAATTGTATCGTATAGCTCGGATGATCAGACTTCTATGTTTGAGACATCATGTGATTATGTATTGTGATGCAAAATGCGTATTTACAAGAGTAAAAAGTATAAGACAATATTAAGCTAGTTTACCCAGTAATAACGAAAAACATTAACATTTTATATATGCCCTATCATCAGAGTCCTCATTATCCCAATATAAGCGACTACTCAGACATAGTAACCATTAAAATAATGCAAGTAAGTAAAGGCATACGTAAAATAAATAAAGGTCCAAAGTAAAATGACTAAAGAAACATAGATTGAATTAAGTAGAAAAATGTAACAAAATTTTATAACAATGACAACAAAAGCTTAAAGAGTTAAAATTCTAAGACTAAGAAATTATGAGTGTTAGTTGCTAGATAACATAAAACTAAGAAATTATGAGTGTTAGTCCCAATATAAGCGACTACTCAGACATAATAACCATTAAAATAATGCAAGTAACTAAAGGCATACGTAAAATAAATAAAGGTCCAAAGTAAAATGACTAAAGAAACATAGATTGAATTAAGTAGAAAAGTGTAACAAAAGTTTATAACAATGACAACAAAAGCTTAAAGAGTTAAAATTTTAAGACTAAGAAATTATGAGTGTTAGTTGCTAGATAACATAAAACTATGATACATGTATTGATGGATTCAAGTCCTATATATAGTTGAGGCAACATAATGACGAAATGATGGTGAGGTTTCTACATTAAGCAACATTAAGGTAGATGTTTGATCAATTACCATTTTTATTATACTTATTATCATTTTAAAAGGTAAAAGTAATAGTGATTATAAAATACCAATAAATAATAGGTTTGATATAATATATAAATTATAGTATATTAAATTAATATTACAAAATAACAATGATTTATTATGGTTGAAACAAATGAAATAATAAAAACAAATAGATTAAACACAACTAATAAATAATATTATAAAAGTAACTATAATCGAATAATAAATTAACGCAACATATCATACTAATACAAAATATATAGGTACAAAATTATATACATGTGGTTCAATTTGATTTTGAAAATTCAATAAGAAATCTGATCCAAACCAATCACTTTTCAAAAGTTAACATCCATAGACATCCAATAACATTTAGTTTTTGACAATTTTCGAATTGATTCACATTTTTTATTTGGATCAGTTTGGCTTTGAACTCCCCTATTTATAAACTTAACTCCTTTTCTCCATGGTGGGTTCTACTTGTTGTAAAAGCAAGTATAAATGATATTTGAATGCACCAAGACTTTAATGTCACCATGGTGTATAAAGTGTTTCTCAAATCTATTTGATAACTCTAAAAGGCTATTAAACCTCATGAATATAATCCTAAGAAATCTCACATTTTGGTTCTTATTAGGATTGTTATCTTATGCACCCTTTACAACGAGTGTTAACTGTGAGACATTGGATCGAACTCTAGTGTGGTCGAAGTCTGTTCGCAAGTAATACGTGTTGTAGTCGAAGTTTGTTCTAACATGCATGAGTAAATATTGCTAAGGTTGTTAGCATGAGTAAATATTGCTAAGGTTGTTAGCATGAGTAAATATTGCTAGGGTTGTTAGCATGTGCTATTTTATTATAAATAGGATGCTAGTTTCTCAATCTTGGCATAAGGAAAAATAGGAAGATAAAATCCTAATTTCAAGGGAGAGAGGTTATTTTGTTATTCTTGTATACTTGTAATCTTGTTCGAAGAGAAAGGAAAGAATAGCAGTTTAATAACCAATCCTTGTTGTTCCTTGTTATTTTACCTTGTTTTCTTTGTTAACCCTAACCCTTGTGTGTTTCTTGATCATTAAGAAACCGTTTATACTTTGTTTAAAGGTATCCGATTCACAACAAATTGGTGCGGTGAGCGTGGAGAAGATGCCTTCAACAAAGTATGAGATTGAAAAGTTCACTGGAGTGAACGACTTCGGTCTGTGGCGCTTGAAGATGAAAGCCCTATTGGTTCAGCAGGGTTGTTTGGAAGCGTTGAAGGGTGAGGCAGCCATGGACGTTGCGTTAACGGCAAAAGAAAAGACGGACATGATCGAGAAAGCCCACAGCGCAATATTATTGAGCCTTGGTAATAAGGTTCTTCGGCAGGTATCAAAGGAGACTACAACATCGGGATTATGGGTGAAACCTGAAAGTTTGTACATGACCAAATCTCTGGTGAATCGACTATACCTGAAGCAAACTTTATATTCATTCAAGATGAGTGAAGACAAAGTGTTGGCTGAGCAGTTGGATATGTTCAACAAGCTGATTCTTGATCTTGAAAATATTGATGTGAAGATCGATGATGAAGATCAAGCACTATTGCTGCTGTGTGCTTTGCCCAGAACACATGCTCACTTCAAAGAAACTCTCTTGTATGGAAGGGAGTCCCTGACCTTTGAAGAAGTTCAATCAGCCTTGTATTCTAAGGACTTGAACGAACGAAAGGAGTATAAACCTTCGACGGTGGGCGAAGGTTTGGCCGTTAAGGGAAAATTCTTGCGAAAGGATGGTAAGTTCGACAAGAAAAAAGGTAAAAGTCAACAGAAGTCTTATAGTGGCCAAACATCTAGTATTCGATGTTACCACTGTAAGAAGGAGGGTCACATAAGAAAGTTGTGCCCTGAACGCCTGAAAGATCATGGAGGTAATGGCAATGCAGCCATTGTTCAAGATGACTTCGACTCATCTGATGTTCTTGTGGTTTCAAGTGGCGACTCGAGGAAAGAGTGGATTATGGATTCAGGTTGCACTTGGCACATGACTCCAAACAGAGAATTGTTCGAGGAGCTATGTGATCAAGATGGTGGATCTGTGCTGTTAGGAAACAACAAATCTTGCAAAATTGCAGGTATTGGATCTATGAGATTCAAGCTCCATGATGAGTCAATAAGGTTATTGACTGAAGTCAGGTACGTACCTGACTTGAAGAGAAATTTGATTTCTCTTGGTGAATTCGACAGAAAAGGATATGTTTTTCAAGGAGAGAAAAGTATCCTAAGAGTCATGAAGGGGTCGAAGGAAGTCTTGAGAGGCGTGAAGAAACAAGGCTTGTATACCCTTGAGGCTGAGGTTGTAAGTGGTTCGACAAATGTTGCATCCACGAAATCTATGTCGAAGACAGAATTATGGCACATGAGATTGGGCCATGTCAGCGAAAGAGGTCTGGTCGAATTGGGGAAGCAGAACCTGCTAGGAGGTGACAAAGTCGAAAAGTTGGAATTTTGTGAATCTTGTCTATTTGGTAAATCCTGTAGGGCGAAGTTTAACAAAGGCAAGCAAAGAACACATGGATCCCTGGATTACATTCATGTTGATCTTTGGGGGCCTGCAAGGAATCCTTCACACTCAGGTGCAAGGTATTTTCTATCCATCGTTGATGACTATTCCAGAAAACTATGGGTATTCATTCAGAAGACGAAGGATGAAACTTTTGAGAATTTCAAAAGTTGGAAGATTCTAGTCGAAACTCAGACTGGCAGAAAGGTTAAGAGGTTGAGAATCGACAATGGCCTTGAATTCTGCAATGAAGCTTTCGACAGTTACTGTGTTGGGTCTGGGATTGCAAGGCATAAGACTGTAGCAGGTACTCCTCAACAAAATGGCTTAGCTGAGAGATTCAATCGAACAATCCTTGAAAGGGTTAGATGCATGTTGGTTAGTGCTGGATTGAAGAAGGTGTTTTGGGCGGAAGCTGTTTCGACAGCAGCTTACCTGATAAATAGATGTCCCTCGACTGCCTTGGGAATGAAGACACCTGAAGAAGTTTGGTCGGGACATCCACCTAGTCTCGACAGACTGAGAGTATTTGGCTGTGTGGCCTATGCTCATATTAGGCAAGACAAGGTCGAACCTAGAGCTCTGAAATGCATGTTCATGGGATATCCTAAAGGAGTCAAAGCTTATAGGCTATGGTTCCTAGAGCCAGGTCACAGGAGGTGTATCACCAGTCGAGATGTAGTTTTCAACGAAGCAGAGATGGCTTTCAAGAAAACTGATGATGCTGACGAAGAGTTGGAACAGGGAGAGATTCCTGTTGAGGTGGAGCATGTTGATGCTGAATTGCTTACCCCAGATGAAGTCGAAGAAGACACAGAAGATGTTGTCGAAGATGAGGAGACTGATAATGACTACCTGCTAGCAAGAGACAGGTCGAGGAGAGTCATCAAGCCACCTCAGAGACTTGGGTATGCAGATCTTATAGCTTATGCCTTAATCTCTGCAAGTGAGGTTCTAGACGAAGAACCTAGAGACTATAAGGAAGTTATGAGGAATCAAAAGAAGACAAATTGGTCTTTGATGTATGTTATGGTCTGTACTAGACCCGACATAGCATATGCAGTAAGTCTTGTAAGCAGGTACATGGCGAATCCTGGAAAGGCTCACTGGCAAGCATTGAAGTGGATTTTAAGGTACATAAATGGGTCTCTAAATAGAGTCCTAATTTATGGTGGAGCCTTAGGTGAAGATAGTAAAGCAGCAATCGATGGATATGTCGACTCTGATTATGCAGGTTGTATGGATTCCAGAAAATCTATCTCTGGATATGTGTTCACTATGTTTGGGACAGCAATCAGTTGGAAAGCAACACTTCAGAAGGTCGTTGCCCTATCAACCACTGAAGCGGAGTATATTGCCCTAACTGAAGCTGTGAAGGAAGCATTGTGGCTTGAAGGTTTTGCAAAGGAGCTAAAACTTCAAAGTCGAGTTATCACTGTTAAATGTGATAGTCAAAGTGCAATACACCTGTCGAAGAATTCAGCCTATCATGAGCGAACCAAACACATTGATGTGAGGCTGCATTTCATCAGAGGGGTAATCGAGCGTGGAGAAGTCCAAGTGCTGAAAGTTTCGACAGATCATAATGTTGCTGATATGATCACCAAGACATTGCCCAGTTGCAAGTTTTTCCACTGTATGCAGTTAATAAATCTGCATGAAGAAAGCTAGTTTCTTGATGTTATAGAGTTAGATCCAAGGTGGAGATTTGTGAGACATTGGATCGAACTCTAGTGTGGTCGAAGTCTGTTCGCAAGTAATACGTGTTGTAGTCGAAGTTTGTTCTAACATGCATGAGTAAATATTGCTAAGGTTGTTAGCATGAGTAAATATTGCTAAGGTTGTTAGCATGAGTAAATATTGCTAAGGTTGTTAGCATGAGTAAATATTGCTAGGGTTGTTAGCATGTGCTATTTTATTATAAATAGGATGCTAGTTTCTCAATCTTGGCATAAGGAAAAATAGGAAGATAAAATCCTAATTTCAAGGGAGAGAGGTTATTTTGTTATTCTTGTATACTTGTAATCTTGTTCGAAGAGAAAGGAAAGAATAGCAGTTTAATAACCAATCCTTGTTGTTCCTTGTTATTTTACCTTTTCTTCTTTGTTAACCCTAACCCTTGTGAGTTTCTTGATCATTAAGAAATCGTTTATACTTTGTTTGAAGGTATCCGATTCACAACATTAACAATGAATGAGAGAAAACTATATTTATAACTCCCAAAACCTTAACGAGCCCAAAAATGTGACTCATTAACAAACACCTCTGGAAATCTTGAGACCCCTTGAATTTCCGCCACCATGTAGTCTCTGTCGCGATGTCACAGTCTCTTTGGGAAAATACAACAATACAAAAATATATTATTTTCTCTCTTTTCTTACTTGAGGTTTTAAAGTATATTAAAATATTAATGTATGTATTAATTTTGTTCCGCGCAAAAATCAAAATTGATCAGTGGTCGATGTATGTGGGTTGCAATGGAGGACTTGAGCTTCCATGCCATGTAAGAGGAGCTAACCTGCAATATTTGCACTCCAACTTTCAAGTCAGTATGAAAGTGAGACCAGTGAATGAAATTTGAATTCAAAAAGTACCTAAGAAATGATGTGTTTCTCTCTTATATAATAGACTAGTTATAAGTGCATGTTGATCTATTGGAGGGAATGTGGAGATCCATTGGCTGATCATGGATCGAGATCACTTGCATTTTAACATGGATAACATACTTGCGCTGCATGTGATGCAGCAGATCGTTCAACTCTCTAGTCCATAATTACTAGGCCATATGGCTAGTTTAAAATAGTTGCCCCAAGCCTTTGCCTCTACTCTATAGAGTGACATTATTGTCATGGAGGATTTATGCCTATGCTTTATATGTTTTTTAACATACTTTATCATGATAACCTTTGGAATTAGAGTAAATAAGTGTTTTTTTTAGGGAATATGGGTTGTCGATAGTGCTTATTTCCTTTCTTTTAGTAAGATATTAAACAATAATTTTAGAACAATTATACGATTTCTTTATTCGTTACCTTTGTTCTTTCGCATCTTCATTCTTGCAACATACAATTTTTCTTAACAAATGGAAGTGGTACCACCATGTGTCAAAAAGAAAAGGAGGATACTACTGTTGCTTTGGTATACCCCACAATTTCAGCAACCGCTCACATCTTTGCTTGCGTAGGTAGTCTCGAAAGGCCTTTCTTGAAGTGGGTCCTTTTTTTGACTAAGGAGTATTGATCCCTGAAGAAGACAAGAAAATTTGTAGTGAATATAATGGGTGTGTCATCCCTTTTTATGAGTGTACCTTTTTGATTTTAGGTCTTCAATTTCCTTTCAATGGTTTCAAAGTTGAAGTTTATAACCATTTGATAATTGCTCCTCGCAAATGAACCCCGTGAGCTGAGCCTACATCAAAGTCTTCCAATATTGGTGTAACTATCAGGAAGAAAACTCGTTTTTGTCACTATTCTTCCACCTTTTCAGGGTACAACATAGTTCACAGAATTGTGCTTAGGGCCAAAGGTTAATTACACTGAAGTAGGTTACTAGTTACTTCGAAGCGTATTATGATGGCGTGCAACATTTCAAATATTAGTTTTTAGTTTCTACTCTCGATGAAGAGGCTTGTGCAAAGGTCTGTTCCATATAGGTTTAACCATAGTACTAATGCATGAGTTTATTTCATAAGTTTTTGAGCCAAGGATACTTTTTAACAAGGAATGAGTCATACATGTATAACAAAAGTCACTTGTACTAAGAATAACTTTACTTAAAGAAATGGCTAATCACCTTCTTCAAAAAATTGGGTTAATTTGGGGGTATTGTATCCTAGGATGAAGCCTCAAAGAAATGTTTGAAACTACTCATTGAGACCCGTTTGTTAATGGATGACAATACTAAGGAAGAAAGGGGCGTCATTTTTGGTAAGCTTCCAATATCTCTATCCTTATATGTTATTTATTTTTACCTACACCATTTATTAACATTTAAAAATTTCCCATATGTAGATTCAATAAAGTATGAGGAAATAATTCATCAAATGAAGAGGGGAACTCGAGTTGTCTCGGCGATTGCCGGCCCTTCGAACGTTTCAACACCAACCATTGTTGTTTCTTTGGTCAAAGTGATGAAAATATTAACCTAATCCTCTCAGTTGGGGTTACCTCTATCTTTAGGAGGGACTGCCCTAATACCTAGTGCTGATGTTGAGATTCTTGGAGATACATAAAGGGTGTCACGCACCTCAGACTTTCTATCTTCTGTCTTCTTATTTCGACTAGGACCGTGTACTTAAAGAGAGGACTGAGCATCTACTTTAGAAGAAGATTTATTTTAACTTTCCATTTTAATTGTGTATTACACCCGACAAACGTCTTCTATCCTGTTTATTTATGGAGTCAGCCATATGGATGTTCTTTTGGTTGATATCTTATAGAGAGACAACTGCTGCATGACAATGTCCATGATCTTAGGCTTCAACGTGATATGTATCTTCAAGACGTAAAGAAGGCTTATGTTTCTCTTACCAAGGTGGTAGATGCCTTATGTGCTTTAAACCTCCTTAGCTTTTTAGTTGATCAAGTTAAGTTACTTGGGAGGAAAGTGGAAAAGAAAGATAAAGCTCAATCTTTTCCTCAGGCATCACTGTCTGCTATAAAGGCATTTCTTTCAACTGCTCAAGCAAATCTCAATTTGTGCATTGAGAATATCTATTTTTCTCAAAACTGGATGAAGCGACTGACGCCGACTTTATTGCAAATGGAGCCTTTTTACTTTCCTTTGTGCATTTTTAGGGAGAAAGCACGAGCGAATCCTATAGTTAAAGATTGGAAAATTGTCTCGCTCAAAGATTAGACATGCCCTTCTCCTCCTTTTTTTTGACATTCCTACTTAGTTCATTTTCGTAAATGTAATGCCATTCATTGGACAATGTGTATATATTAATTTGAAAATTGAATATCGTTGTTACCTGATTAAGGTATGCATGTTAGATCTTTAGCTTATCACTTTACACTTTGCATTAAATTTACGAGATTTTCGATCAAAGTTTATTGGATGTCTCTAGGGTTGTGCTCAGCTAAGGGTTGACACCCGTTCCCTTACACAGGTGTAAACTTGTTTCGAGGTTGAGGCGTGGTAGGCCCACCAAGGCCACTGGAGTGGCTAGATACAAAATGGGGAGCAGAATAGTTGTTGTCAATTTAGTGGTTTTGCCAATTGTGTGTGTGTGTGTGCTTTGCATTATGAGGTTTTTATTGTTTTAGTCATACACCTATGGAATTTATGATAGCACCCCAAGTCTTTGTGGTAGGGCTTCGATTTTCTCAATCGTACCCCGGACCCATCGTTATCTTTCACAGTCACAAAGAAATGAGATATTTCAGAAGGATATTCTTATTTATTTAAATGAAAATATTGTGATACATTGTGATGATTTGATTCAGTTTTACATAAATGGAGGCTATGTTGATCTAGAGTTAGCCATTTTTTCTCTGTTGGCTGACATAATATATTTTACCTTTGGGGGAAAATTTTCATGTACCTTAGATGGACATTAATGGAGGCTATGTTGATCCCTATAACTTCGTATTTCCATTCATTTTGATCTTGCTGCAATGCTTGGTAGATTCTCTTGGATCCAACAAGGCCAGAAATAACTGTGACTAGTTCATTGTGGAGGTTGTGGAACTTCAGCTTAAGATGAACATGGGATGTTACAACGTCTAAGGTCGTTGCGAAGGGTGTGTTGAGGATGCAATTGTAAACTCTTTTTCATGGAACCACCAGGAACTGCGAGATGACAATTCTAACATCTCTCCTTTTATTGATTTTAATCATCAATTTAAAGTACCCCCAAGGACGGGCGTCATGTTGTTGAATTCCTACAAATCAGACCCCTCATATGGCCATAACTTCTCCTTTTTAGGCCCATATTTTAGAAAAGATATGAGTATAATATGTCGCACAAGCTACCACCATCAATCAATATTTTGGAGACATAAAAATTTCCGATCATGGATCTTATGACAAACAGGAAGATATTGTTCGGGATTCCCCCCTGCCTTTTCCATATCTCAAAAATCGGGCATCGTCCTTTACATACCCATGACTAATGCAATTCTTACTTTCTAATTGATAGGAATTAGCTCTATGATCTTCCCCTTCATTGGCCCCTAGGATAGAGCCTTTGCTTGGAGGGCATCTCACATGATGGTCACAATATGTCAACGCTTCCCTTTATGCATCTTTTCTTATTTGTTGCTTGCCTCTTTACCACTGGTCACGATATCAACCATCTTGGTCGAGGACTTCTTATTTGAGGAATCCTCCCGGTCCTTCTTGTTGTCTTTGGTCTACTCGAACAAATGACCTATCTTAATTAAGATATAAATTTCATCCTTCAGCTGGATACAATCATTGATGCTATGGTCGTGACTTTTATGGAAACAACATTACTTGGATTTATCAATTGAGAGGATTCCCTGACTGGTAAAGGATTATTTACCACGACCTTTTAGAACTTAGTGTTAACATATTCTTTATATATTTTCTCTCGAAAAATGTTAATGGGAGTGTGTTTGTCAAACGGTCGTGAGTCTCACAGTCACCTTCTTCATTGTGCATGTTAGATCCCTTCCCAGATGAACGAGTGGAAGTCTGCGTCAATCGATGCCTGGTTGTCTCCCCTGATAATAAGTTTCTATTCCTAATTAATAAAGGGTTGAGACCTATTTAACAGCTCTTTCAAAATGTGAGTCTCCTTACCCCCTAACTTCTCCCTGAAGAAGATATCCTACTTTAAACCATTTTTAAAAATCCAATATTTTAGACTCTCGTTGGAGCTTCCTACTTCTATCGGTACATATGCAAAACAGTTAATATATAACCACAAACTTTCCTTCATGCCTTGGGTAATTCCACTAAGGAAGGTTATAATCATTGATTGCCTCTTTCAGGCCATGAAGCGAGCAGTGAAATTCTCACATAATTTGGTCCACATATCTTCACTTTCATCGGGCAAAAGTTTAAACTAGATCATAGCCAATCCGGTTAGATTTAGTATAAAGAGCATGCACTTTGCCACATCATCAATGTGATAGTAACTCAGAGGATCGTTAACATGATGCACATGCTCATCTAAATCTCCTTTTCTATCGTAACTATTCAGCTTTGGAGGTTTTTTTAGTGATTTTGGATCCGACTGTCATGGATATGAGTAGAAAGAGGATATTTTTTTAATCTTTATTCATAGGCTTCTCCAGCTGTTGCTCGAGGGGGGGGGGGGGGGGGGGAGCTCGAATGCCTCTGCCTCCTTAAGGACTGGGAGGAAGAGTTTGACATCTCTTGCTTCTATAATAGCTTATTGATCTTAGAGCCGCATCTAAACGAGACACAATCGATTTGGAGATGATAGTATGACTCCTTCAGGAAATGGCTTCTTGCACCGTGTTGCCTTTTGTATTTGCATTACATAGTCTTTCTTCGAGGTGAAGTAACCTTTCCTCCACTGCTTATGAATTCTATTGTCGAACCATGTTATAAATACTATTTAGTAGTTCGTTAGAGCCTTACACACCAAGGTTGACTTGCAACAGTTGGAAACCAGGTAATGCCTCTGGTCTAGGTACCATCGATGGAGCTCGAGTCCTGAGCGATGGCTTGTCTTGCTGAAGTTGTAGGGAAGAACCTACAAACGAGAGAGGTTGAACATGATCTTAATGTAGTGGTGATGTATCTCTTGCAGCTCGAGCAGTTGTGGTTGCCACGTGTTGTGTAACGAAGCGAGTAACTTTGGAACCTGCCATTGCTGGTGGATTTATATGGAGATCTAAGAAGCGGAGTTGATCTTTGATCATAGCGAATAAAAAACAAAGATATACGGTTCAAATTCAAGAAATATGAATCTCTAGGTTAAGGAAGTTTTAGTTCAATGAATTGAGAAATGAATGTTCAAACATGGAAAACTCAAGAATTAGATGTTGATTCCAACAAACAGGGTCATTATTCCGCACGGGAACCAGAATTAATCATTGATCGATGTATGTGGATTGCAATGGAGGACTCGAGCTTCTGATACGGTGGAAGAGAGACTGACATGCAAGATTAACACTTCAAAAATTAAGTCAGTATGAAAGTGAGATGAATGAATGAAATTTGAATTCCAAAAGTACCTAAGAAATACTATGTTTCTCTCTTATATAATAGAGTGGTTATAACCGCATGCTAATTTATTAGTGTGAAATACAGAGATCCATTTGATTAATTATGGATCAAGATTCACCTACATTTTGACTACGATAACATACCTACACCACATATGATGCGGTGAATCGTTCAACTATTTGGAGTGTAATTACTTGGACACTCTAGCCAGCCTGAACAATTTTTATTTTTCATTATCATTTATGTTTTTAAAAGTTCAAACTATTTTTGTTATATAAATATCTAATTTTTTTCAATTTACCTACACATTTTTTAACCAAAGACAAAATCACCATAACTCATAAAACTCAAAGCTGACATTCAATTTGAAAAGCATAGTAGTTCATTTGAAATAGTAGCTACAAGTTTTATTTAACTTTTTCAATATATTCTTCCCTACTTGCTCATTTCTTAAAACAAAAGTATTGTGAGCCTATTAATTTTGAAATGGAATATTTGAATCTTGGATAGCAAGAATAAAGATCCTTTTAGTGGGGGAATTAATTGGTGTCCCATTCCTCAAACTTTATTGGACACACAATGTTATGAATCTAATTTAGAATGTTCTTTTGATAATGATTGTTGAGGTGGGATGAATGGAGATGATGAGGACAAGTTGATAAAATATTTAACATCTTTACAAAAATATGAATAATGAGAACTCTAATCACACAAATAATAAAAGTAATATATATTCTTTTGCTCCAAAAAAACTTATTAGCTAAAGCCAATAACCATACATGAAACATATAACATAAACCACCAATTTGCAACTAACCTCTTTTACCTTAATCATCATAATAATTGCACTAACATTACATAATAGAACATGCATTAGGGTTTTCATCATTAAAAAGATTAGTAAGTTTCTCATCCATAGCATTTGGACTAGAAAGTGCTTGCATTGAGTTCTTAACATAACCAGCAGGTGCTTTCTTGTCATATGCTTGTGATATATAAGGATAAGCCACCAAATTATATGGAACATAAGGCCAAAACTCTGCTCTTTTTCCAGTGTTGAGTATTTTCTTTAGCACCCTGTTTCGGTCAATATAGCCACTAACTGTCACCTTGCTTTGCTTTCTATTTACCTCCACTTCCTTGACACCTGCATGGTTCCAAAATTGTTTAGACTCATCTTCTACAAGGCTATTACTTAGCTTTACCAATAATACATATGTTACATTTATTATGTTTCTTTGTGTTCTTAAATGATTGGTGAAACAAGAACAAGAGTTGAAAAATTTATTGCTCTACTCTATTCTTGTGAGAGACAATTATAGTATGCCTATACTTTTGTTTTGGACAAATTAGTGAAAATTTAATACTACCTCACACAACTTAATTTTTAAATTTATTAAATAATTAATGTATTTGATTAATTTATAGATTAGATACATTAATTATTTAATAAACCTAAAAATAATTGCCTCTCGTAGAAAAGAAAGAGGTAATATATTTTTTTCTTGCTAATGTTAGGTGCACCTCACGCTATGAGAACATAAATGTACTTATTTACTTTCCTATTTTTTCAAAATTTTAGATAAAAATAATACATTCATTTTCTTAATTGTTCTTTTATATTATAAATTGACCTCAGAATTAAAATTATCTATTAAAATAAGTGGTTATAAATAGAGTACAAATATCTTAACACTGATTATATATCTTATTTACGTAATATATATTTATATATTATAATTTATATTATTAAATAAAAAATATATATGTATCAATTTAAAAAAAATCATTATTAAACTATTGCATATAAATATAAATATCCGTTTATTTCATGATTTTCAATAATAAAATTTTTGAAATTTTTTTACAATAAATTTGAAGGACGTGTGATTTTCTAAATGATAATTTTTACAATAAGTTTGAAAATTTTAATTTTTAAAATAAAATTTGATATTTTTAAAAGATATGTTAAGGAATGAGAGAAAAAGAGGAAAAATATTAACCTTTCATGTAAGCAACAGAATTCCTAACTCTTCTTTCACAACCATCACAGTCCATTTTCACCTTTATTTCAACTGTCTGCAAGAGAAAAAATATTAAGACTAAGCTTATAAATAATTTTATATTAAAAAAAAATCATGTTAATTAACAAAAATTTGATAGATAAGATTGGGAAGTGATGAAAACCTGCATTGGTTTGCGTTTCTTTCCCCTTGTTGGTGACAGAGACACAGAGAAGTAATCTGATAGTTTATCAAGAACACCCATTGTTCTGTTTCAGAAAAAGAAAAGAAAAAAATAAAAAAAGAATAATAACTCTGTTTTTGTGTTTGAGATATAGAGAGAGATAGAGAGAGAAAGGCTTTATATTATTTGGGGGACAAAAATTGTAGGGAAGTGTTTTCCTTTATATAGGGGTATGGTATGTAGAAAACAACAAAGTTGTGTGCTGAAAATATATTTTATTTCATGTAAACAATAATGGTTAACATAAATGGTGTCCCACAACACAAACATAGATCATGTGTGTCTTGATGTATATTCTAATGAATGAAAAAAAAGAGAGGGCATATATCTGTCTCTTGAACAGAACATCAAGCCGTGTTTGGTTTTGGTTAGCTGGCTCTGAGCTCAACCAATATGGTAAATACAGCTAATTCTAGTGAAGAAGTTCTACAGTTCTAGTTTGGAAGATTTATGAAATACTAAGAGTATCCATCATACTCATATAAGTTTTTTAAATAAGTCGTTGATAACTTTTTATATTATTTTACTATTTTTAATTTTTTAAACAATTCAATTATATTTTTTAAATATTCAGATAACTGCTAACAAAAAATTTAGGTCAGTAATCGATTACAGTAAGATTAAAGTCACCTCTGAACTGAAGAAATAGGAAAATTTTTGTGAGTGTAATCGGTTAATGTCTGCACGTAATCGGTTATCATTGAAAGGAGAATTAATTTTGTGTCAGCTGTAATCGATTACAAGTTTTGTGTAATTGGTTACAGGCCCGAGTTTTCTATTTTTTCATTTACTTAATTGTGTGAATTGTGTCTCAATCACTTTTGTATTGTTTGTATAAATGTCTTGAAGGCATCCTAATCAATAACTAATGAAACTTTCTCACCCTTAATTCTCTCTCTCTCTCTCTCTCTCTCTCTCTCTCTCTCTCTCTCTCTCTCTCTCTCTCTCTCTCTCTCTCTCTCTCTCTCTCTCTCTCTCTCTCCACACTCTAATATTCTCCATCACTCACCAATCTTGTGGTTCTTAGTTTCAATAGTGATATTAGAGCATGGTTCGAGTGAAGAGACTGACTTACTTGTTTCGAAATTCCCTACTAGGTAGGAGGTGACATGTTGAAAAGTGTCAACGGTGGTACAAGTTTATATGAATGAAAGAGCTTCCACTTGAGAGAGAGCATTGTAGATAGACTCACACTTGAGGGGGAGTGTTGAAAAATAGTTACAAGTGTTAGTAGTGTGAAGAAGTCCCACATTGGTTAGGAATGTAGACGACTTGTTGATAACGAACATCAATGAAAAGTGAATTTATAAGTTCAAGAGTGAACTTATGAAAGAATTTGAGATGACTGACATTGACCTCATGAAATACTTCATCGACATTGAGTTCCACAAGTTTAAAAGGGCATTACTCATGCACCAAAGAAGGTATGCGCTTGAGATATTGAAAAAGTTTGAAATGGAGCATTGTAATGCTGCCATTACTCCGGTTGAACCGAGTCTACAATTGTCGAAGAATGATGATGAGCAAGATGTTGATTCAGCTCAATATAGGAGGCTGATTAGATCCTTGTGTTATTTGTGCAATACGCAACCAGATTTGACATTTAGTGTCGGTATTGTGAGTAAATTCATGGAGAGATCGAAGCTATCTCACTTGGAAGTAGTCAAGAGGATCCTAAGATATGTCAACTGATCTGTTGGTTGTGGAATTCTCTTTTCGGCAGCAGATACGGGAAGAAAATGCAATTTCCTTGGTTTTACATATTCTAATTGGTGCGGAGATAATATGATCGAAAATATATAGCTGGATACATTTTTATGTTTGGTAGAACATCAATCTCATGGTGTTCGAAGAAGGAACCGGTAGTTGCAATTTTGTCTTGTGAGGCCAAGTACATTGTTATTTTGTTATGTGCGTGCCATGTCGTGTGGCTAATGAATCTATTGAGTGAGTTGGGCAAAAATGATGGTGAGGCTATTACACTCCTAATTGATAATGTTTCGTGATTAATATTGCTTAGAACCTAACTACACATGGGAGGAGCAAAGACATTGAGACGAGATTTCACTACTTGAAAGAGCTTGTTAGTGAAGGAAAGTTAAGATTGAGATATTGTAGAAGTGAAGACTAAATGGTTGATTTGTTGACTAAGGGAGTCACAAATGAAGTGCTCATGAGGTTGAAGATGAACATGAGCATGGAAGACTTGGATCACTTGAATTAAAGTGGTATGTTGTTAAAAGTTAGTTCAAGTGTTGTAACCAGTTAACACGGGGGTGTGACTGGTTACAACAAGGAAAAAGTCACTTATGAGCTGAATAAAATGGGAAAACTTCATGGGTGTAACCGATTAACGTCTGCATGTAACTAGTTACCACTGAAAGAATAATTAATGTTGTGTCAACTGTAACCAGTTACAGGTTTTGTGTAATCGGTTACAGGTCCGAGTTTTCTATTTTTCTAGTTATGCAATTATGTGAATTGTGCCCCAATCACTTTTGTATTGTTTGTATAAATGCCTTAGAGGGATCCTTATCAATAACTAATGAAACTTTCTCACCCTCAACTCTCTCTCTCTCTCTCTCTCTCTCTCTCTCTCTCTCTCTCTCTCTCTCTCTCTCTCTCTCTCTCTCTCTCTCTCTCTCTCTCTCTCTCTCTCTCTCTCTCTCTCTCTCTCTCTCTCTCTCTCTCTCTCTCTCTTCCCATAATTCACCAATCTTGTGGTTTTAAGTTCCAACAATAACTCTTCAAAAACATTAAAATAGGTCCTACCAAATCGCCCAATATACCTCACTTTTTATTAATTTAGACATTTTAAATAAAAATGTTAAAAGAAAGTGAAACAAATAATTGTAAAAATAGTGTAGGAACATGCTTTACTGTAACAATTGTATCAAACTAAAGAACAATCTTTCATCTCAATTACCCATTGACTTCTTACACGGTAGTATAAAAAATTATGTAGGAACTTTGCAATAGAACTGATAATCATGCTCTAATACATACATCGGAAACCACAATAACACTCGAACATAGATAATGATATATAATAATTTTAGAAAATAGAACCATATAGTTAGATTATCAAAACAAAATAATTACATGTATTGATATTTCTAATGGAGAGCGAATCGAATCGACCGAGCCATCTCAACCTAGTGATATCTCCAGATCTCTGTCTTGTGACTCCTACATCGACTGTTGCCGATTCATTAGACCACCGTCAAAATTTTCCAGACCGCCGTTATGTGGCTCCGACTCCAGCACCAACTTCATTGTTGCTTTTCGCAATTATGATTTATGAGAGTCTCGAAATATGTTTCATTTCTCTTTATCATTTAAGATTTTGAGACACAATTCCACATATCTCCACCTTGACTCAAAAATGATGTTGATACCATAATCCTTCTATTTGTTCTCTCCAAATTGAATCATTATTTAACAATTTTGATCAAGTTAAAGCCACGTTTAAACCTTGATCCTTTCATTTGCATTCACTTGCACCTAATCATTTTTTCTTGCTTACGTAGTAAAGCAAGCCCCCAAGAATGATTCTTCAACCATTTTTTTTACTCCCTTTGTTTTTGAATGTCCCGCTAAAGGTCATTGTTTTTGAGTTTTGCAAACTGCATCCAAAATATAAAAATCATGGACAACATAGTTATGTCCTTGAGATGGTATAATCTCTCCAAATGATAGTCAAAGTGAACTTTAAAATTTCTCTCATTAGAACTAGTATCCCTAGTAGGAACCTCCATCTCAAATTGAGTCTTCTTTGCCATAGTTTATAATATCTTCATCTTTATGTCTTTACTCTTCCTCCCTTTACGAGCCTCACAAAAAATAATACATATATTTATGATGAAATTTAACCTTTTAGATTTCACTTTCCCTAACTTGTAAGCATTCCCACCTTCTAGATAACCATTACAAAAATTTCATAACTCTAACTTCAAGCTGGACTAGCTTGATTTGCACAAATGACAAAGTTTTAAAGACCTTTAAATAATAGTAGTCGACCGATTTCCCAATCCAAACATTCGTAGGTGTTTGAAAGCTTATTCTAGTGAATGGACATCTATTGATCAGATAAGTTGCTTTGCCACTAGTTTTACCCCATAAACTCTTTGAGAATTTAATTCCTAACATCATGCTAGAAGCGGTCAAATGTGTTTTTATAGCTTGGTTTTTTACTAAAATCATTAAAGTGTTTTAAAACAACTTCCACATATTTAACTTGCCTTGATCTTAAATCTCACAACTTGTTCTTGTCATGAAAGTATTCACTAGCTAATGATGAATGACCAATAAATTTGGAATCATATAAGATATATAACCCACATATTTTAAACCCTTTATCCATGATTAGTCTACCATGTGAAATCTTTAATACCCCATGTATAACTCTAGTTTATTAGCCTATATCAACAAACATGCTTATGAAAAACAAGTATTGCCTGAGCTCAAGAACAAACCTTACACTATGTAGAAGAACTCGTGATCATTAAACATTTAAAGTCTGACCATACCAACACCATGAACCCTGCAAGCCACATTGTCACCGAGTCGAATGACTCCACCATCTTCGAGCTTTAAAGTGTTCTTTCCTTGGACACATGTGATAAGATCATCTTAAGTCCATGACCTAAATATTTTTTTTAAAAAAAATCGATACCACTAGTGCAGCTGCACAATCATATTTATTCTCATCTGAGACAACTGCAATCTAAATAGAATCTTCATTGTCCTCGCTCTTGGGACAATTATTCTTGAAGTGATTGATCTTTTGACAAATAAAGCATTTTAACATTGACTTATCAATCCTTCTATATTAGGATATTCCTTTCCACTGACTTCTTCTCTTAAGACACTCAAGGCTTCACTAATACCGTCAATATTTAAATCACCTTTAAAAATTCTTTGGATCCTATAGCCCTATGAACTTCATCCAAACTAATAATACCTTCCTTACAATAAAGAAGGACATTCTTGAAGTGCTCAAATGATCTAGTTAATGAGCTTGAAAAAATTATAGCTATACTTTCATCATCAATCTTCACCTCAATATTCTATAAATCATCAATGATCTTGTGAAATTCTGAAAATTATCCCATTATAGATTTGTTCTCTACCATTCTAAATGAGTATATTTTTTTCAGACATAAATTGTGAGCCAAAGACTTGGTCAGGCACAATGATTCAAGCTTTACCGACATTGAAGTCGTAGTCTTCTCCTTGACGACTTCCCTTAGAACTTTATCCCCATCTGTCATCTTAGTCTTTTCTATTTTTGTAAAGTGTTCCTTAGCCTTTAATACTTCAACGCCCTTCTATTGAGTAAAGGTTGCTTAGATATTCACTTTCACAACCCAAAATCATTGTCTCTGGAAAACTTGTTGATCTTCCACTTAAAACTCATAATGCTTAGTTGTAAACAAAACCCCTTTATTCCAAGGTGGACGTCACTTGCTGTGAAATTGAAAGGTTTCAAGAAAATACTCACCCAAGTTCACAAGAACAAACCTTATTTTATATCCAACGGTTTCTCAATCTCTCCAACTATATATATATGAATCACGGAGACCAAAGATGTTTAAAAGTGTTTCTCAATCCTCTTAGATATCTTCAAAGGTCTGGAAAATTCCAAGAGCTCTAAGAAATTTATACCCTTGTTTCTCTAATTAGAATTACCATTTCTTCCCCTTTTTTTCCTTCTTCTCTTGACTATCAAAACTGATAGAGAACAATATTTATATTAGCTGAAATCAAAACATCTATATAAGGAGCCCAAAATGTGATTCATTACCGAATGGATCGGCAAACTGAATAGAATTGTGACCCACTCAGGCATCCACTAATCGGATGTCACCTAGCCACCATCGGCCATCATGGAAAACCGCAACCAACCATCTCTTTTGCTGCCACTTAGTCTGACCATCGCTATGCGAATCCGATGCAGACCACCGCCGACTTCCTACTTCTTTTCGTAATTATGTTTTTTGACAGTCTCAAAATTTGTTTTTATTTTCTTCATCACTTAAGATTTTGAGACAAACTTACACGCCGAAAGTAGCAATGAGCGAATTTGACACTGCATCTCCACCAAAAAAATTTAAATCATTCGATATATAAGTCACTTCTTTTTTATATCCTACATTTTCTCCATTTTTAATCGATGTGAAATTTAACCATTAAAATAATTTTAGTGTTATATTTATTCATTAATTAAACCTCTAGTTTTATAGATTAGTTCACATTAATTAATTTAGTAGCAGCTACAAATATATTCTAACACAAATGACTAAATACTTAAGTTTAGGGTCATGTTTGCCATCTTGTCACCATTTCCTATATTACACTCTATACACAGTTCACAAATATAATAAATAGTGTCGTAAATAGTGAATAATACATGAACAGTACGTGACCAGTGAATGCACAATGCTAAATAAGCAGTGCACATGTATGTGAGTAGTGTCTCGTGAACAATGTTTCGTGTACAGTGCATAACTAGTGATTTACTATAGTAAAATAAAGTTGGTTAATAACATATAAAAAATTGGTTAATAAACACCCGGATATTAAAAATAGTTTTTAGTAGTAAAACAAAGTTGATTAATAAAAAGTAAAAAGTTGGTTAATAAATAGATAAAGTTGGTTAGTAAACATATAGATATTAAAAATAATTTTTAATAATAAAATAAAATTGGTTAATAATACGTAAAATATTAATTAATAAAATTATGAAATTGGCTAATTACATAATTTTATATCAGTACCCCTTAATTTCAAATAGAAAAAAAATTATATAAAATTATTATTATAATATTTCACTATTCACCGATATAATAAACATTGAAATACGATATAATATAAGTGTATGATTTGATGTCAAAATAACATTTCTGTTTAGGGTTAATATCTATCTTCTATATATGAAAATGTTTTGTTTTTCATTAAAAAAATTCAGTTATTTTAAAAAATTAGTCTCCCTTATCACACTAACAAACAACACACTTGATTTATCAAAATATAATAAAATTGGCGCAACTATTCTGGACAAGTAATAGCTAAATTGCAGCCGCAACTCAGCTGTTTTCATTTGCTTCCAGAAAGGGTTAACGTTTAAAAGTAACAAGTGTCTTCTATCATTGAATTTATATACAAACAAATAAGAAAATAATGGATGAAAGAAAGGTTTGCGGTTTGTGTTGTTATTTGAGCAGTGCAGAATCTTCAATATCAAGCCGCGGATTAGCTGTTTTCTTCTGCCAGAAGAAATGCAAACTGTTGTAAAGTTTTTTCTTAACTTTTGGTTTTATTTGAATAGAAAATTGGAAATAGAATGACCTACATCATCATGTTCTTCACATCTGGATTACATAGGGATTTGACTGCAAATATTAAATCCCGCGGTTTCTGCTACATTGAATTTATAACTCACTTCATTAGAATATAACAGCACTAGTTATGTAGTTATACACTGTAGTATTTTATCATGATCATTGGAAATGTCATTCTAATTACGACAAGGAAATGAAATGATGTCCCATATAAATAAATTTAAAACTTGTCATGGATATATATATATATATATATGAGATTCAAGTAAAAACACTTAATTATTATGAAAAATGAGGACAATTAATTTTTGATTTATTTACATTAATTTCTTTTTGCATAGTCTCCTTTCATTATAATTTAATTTACGTACTACATGTCAAAATTTAATTCACATTTTATTTTAAAAAATAAATATATATATTGCATTTTAAGAATTATAATAATCAATTAATTAGATTATTCTTATAGGTTTTGTTAGGAGTGTTCATGAATGCTGGTCGACTACAAATCTGTTGACCCAAATCAAACCAACTCATAAATGATTCGAACTCATTTATTTTCAGGTATATCCAACCCAACTCATAGCAATCCATATAGTTTTGGGTCGGATATTGAGTTTGAGTTTGCAACCCGCATACTCATTGACCTAATCTATTGATTTGACTTTAATAATTTCTTATTATTTTTATTTATATTTTTATTTTTAATAAAGTATAAAACTAATATCTTATTAATAAGCATAATATTTTTAAAAAAACAATTATTATTCTCCACCAATAATACTACTAGACGAATCGGTTTACGTAATTCTAATGTTAAATGTTATTTCTTATTTTCTTTTGTATCATTTCCAATTTACCTATTGTTGGAATTCAACCACAACCTATTGTCGCAACTACAAAAAACACTCGGTGGAAAAACAAAGTCACCACCAAATGTTATTTATCCTGACGGGGGAAAGGAAACGATAGAAGAAAACCTCAAAGAAAGAGAGAAGACACGGTCATTGCAACTAAATCCTGGGTTCGGGAGTCGATTACGCCAGAGGAAGGTATTAGCACCCCTCGCGTCCGTTGTACTCAACGGGATCCACACTTGTTGTTCTAATCAAATGGTGTGTTACCTAAAGCCTACTGCTAACAGAAATGAAATGGAAAAAGAAAAAGGAGACTCGATAGGACTTCTCCATCCTAGGCATATGTATTCCCTCGTGCAATGGGAAAGTCAGAGTCATCGTAGTTCAGAGGACTACGAGTGGATGAGGAAAGGTTGTTCGCCAAGACATCGTCGTCTTGTGCATACGTATCCTCAATCAGATGAGAATGAGAAAGTCAGAGCGTCCATAGTTAATGGGACTAACCACAGATTGTCTAAGTGTTTTTTTATGAGCGACTTTAAGTTCGGGTTCCAGCAGTTAGGGCCGATGCCTGTTTGCGGTAGAACGAAAATAACACAACTCTTTCTGAAAATGGTTTGACAACGATCCTGAAGGACAAAATAATTTGAATTTGGTTTGTAAGTTTTAAATAGAAGTGAGTTAACTTTGTTGAAATGCGCATCGCACTAAAGTCTATGACACAAGATCGAGTACTTTGCGCTAACGATCCAAACGTCTCGTGTGCAAAGTACCATAAGATGAGGTTAGAAATGCATTCGATCATCTTTTCCAATGTGCTTAAGGCTCGTGGGTCACAATGCACATCATGCTTATTAAATGTTTTGATTTTGTTTTAAGATGAGGAGAAAGAGGACTCAGAGGTTGAAAAGAAAAACAACTAAGGGAAACTAACTTCTAATGTTGTCATGAATAATGATCCTAAAGTTGGGATAAAAAAGGAACTCTACTTATTGTTAGCATGCAAAGAGATAGACCTAAGGTTAAGGTTTAAAAGAGGCTATCCTAATTGTTACCATACAAAGGATTGAGAGCCTACTGTCTATCATAATTCAAACATAATCAAAAATTAAGTTGGATTAGGAATCCCTAAAGGAGCATGTGAATACGAAGCACAAGTAAACACGAGACAACTCAATCACAAAGGAAAATCGAATACGAAACCAAGTTAGGAGAAATTCATATTAAAACACCAAGCACAAGGTAGGTGTTAAGATCATTTAACAATCATTAAGAAAATCCACCAAAGTTTCATAAGAAATTGACAAGAACAACATTCACAATTACCATTACGATTAATCAAAAACTACGTCAAAGGTTTAATATACAAATTCTATCAACATCAAAATCTAAATTGCTATCTAATAAAAAAAAGTCAAGAGTAATATTAAAACTAATATCTAATTCTAATTAAGAACTATTAACATCTACTCAAACAATTTAATCGAAAATTAATCAAGAGCTAATGAAGTCTAAGCAAATGTTGTCAAGAATTCTTAACCAAAAATTAGTAAGGTTCTAATCAAAATCAAAATCAAGATAACTTCTAAAATAATTTCTAAACATAAAATCAAAAATTAAACAAAGTTTAATCAATATTCAATTCAAAAATAACTTCTAATAAAAAATAATATCTAGTTTAGTTATCCTAAACCAATTATTTAAACTAAAAATATAAACTCTAATTAAAAACAAAATTTAAAATCTAAAAAGAAAAACTAAAAACAAAACTACCAAAGAGGGGTGCGGTGAGTGGGCTTATGGTGTGTGAAAAATACTTCCATGGAGCCCTGTCCACCTTACAAGTCAAGAAACCCGGTCCAAATTGCCAAGTTAAAGTCTAACCTAATGGACCAGTATACATCCTCCCTCTCAGCCGCAACTCTCTCCTCTTAACGTATTTCTTTCTTCTTTCACACTACACCTCCAAAAAAGAATCATGACTCCATATCGACTTCTCATTCTCATCGCTATCTCTTCTATGCTCGTCTAAAACAACCTCTACTCGATGCCCTGCTTCTTGCTTCTCCTTTCGAACCTCTACACAATACATCATCAAAGCAACTTATCGCTCCACTGCGTCGTGTGTAACACCCCAAGATGGTTAGAATATTTATTTAATTTATTTATTATAAATATTTGTGATTTTCGGTGAATTTTGGTGAAATATTTTGATGCCTGATGATGATTTGTGTTGTGGGTATTGATGATGTTAAGAGGGTATTGAGGATAATTTACAAGTGTATGATTTACTAGAATTATTTAGATAATAATAATAGTGGAATAATGTGAACAATGTTATTTATTTTATTATTATTATTATTATTATTATTTTAAAATAATAGGAAGGGAACATTAAGGGTAAGATGGTAATGTTGGGTGGAATAAGTGAGGACGAAATTGGGAAATCATAATAGGGGGTCCAAGGGGTAAGAATGACAAAAGGGAAAAAGAGATAGTGGATAAGTTTATTTGTACGATTGTAGTTTTTGGGAGAGTGCTTGGAAGAAGAAAGAGGAAGAGGCTAGGGCTCAGTAGAATTTGAAGAATTCAAGAAAAAAATCGAAATCGAATTATCTAAGGTATCAAAAATAGTGTGAGTCGACCGCTAGAACCCCTGGGTCAACCTAAGGTCACCCGAATGCAAAATTATGGAAATTTTAGCAGTATGCGTCGACTCATAGCTCAGTGCGTCAACCTTTGAGTGACTCATAGGTAGAAAGACGCCAGAAACGGTTTCGATCATAACTTTTTAAGCGTTAATCAAATGACGAACCGTTCGAAAGCGTTGGGAAGCTAACAAGTAGAAATTTAATATGGTGTAATTATATGAATCATTTTCCTAATATCTTTATCTCTAATATTTTGAAGAATGTGATTGTTGCCTGTTGTGTACCATAAGAAGTTGTGGTGTAAGATGACGAACCTTGAGTGTTGTTTGTATGCCTTGGGTAATTGATGTGCTGTATTTTAATGACTATAACATGATGATTTTATGGAGTAATATGAAGAATTGTGATGCATAATGATGATGTAAATACTATGTTGTTTTGATGAATTTTCATGATGATGATGCAACTTTGACGATGATGTGATGATGATTATTATGACGTTTTGCATCACGCATTCATAGCATACTTTAGGAATTCGGTCCAGTGATGATGTTAGGACCCTCGGTCCCAGTGATGATGTTAGAAGTTCGGTCCAATGAAGATGTTAGGAATTCGGTCCAATGGTGGCTTCAATTCCTATTGTGTGGATTAGCGTGTTTATGACGTGCTTTGGTTCTTGTGCAGAATCAATCCTATTGGTGGGGATATTTGAAGGGTGATGGCTCAGTGTTCATCAACATGATGAGTTTGGTACCACATGCATGAGTCTATGTCGTTGCATTTCATACTATGAGGTGTTGCATATTGAGTGTTAAAATGATGTTTGATGATGTTTATGACTTAAGTGATGTTTTGGTGATGAATGTTGATTTGATGATTTTATGATGAAGATGTATAAATGTTACTATGATAGGAAGGTATGAGTATAATACTTGGTAAATGATGATGTATGGATTTCTAAGTGAAGTAAATGATGTTAATGATGAGGTGATTTCTAAGTGAAGTGTGAAGATGATGTTATTGATGATGTGATTTCTAAGTGATGTGTGATGATGATGATAATTTGGTTTGACGATATTATGATGGTGTACATGAACTATTGATGTTGTTGTACTGGTATATCTTTTCTTATATCTTGTATATTGCTTCGTGATTACTCACCCTGCCTGTTTGAATGTTGCCTCCACGTGGGTAACGTGCAGATTCTTAGGAATAGCTCGGAGAAGCATCAATGATGGCTTTTGAGTTATTTATTTGTTGTTTCCGTTAATAGTAGATGTTTTTTGCTCTGATATGTAACATCAGGCGGGGGAAACACTTGAGTTGGAGTTGTGTTGTGTTTGTTAAATCTATCTAATGAGTTTTCTAATACGCTCAATTATTTGATGATGACTTTTGAAAATGACTAAAAAGGTCTTGATGGTGATGAAATAAGTAAATTTATTTTGTGACTATGATTCTGCTGGGAAGTATGGATTTATTTGTTGATGTTACCAAAAAATGATTATTATAAATGTTTGGAAACCCGTGTTATAGAGCAGGATGAATAATTATGATGTTTCTATAAAGTGTGGCACCCTTGAGTGAGATTCTTGATTAATTAATTTCTGTATATCACGTGAAATACTTGTTGGGTCAGAAGGGTGTTACATTAGTGGTATCAGAGCAGGTCGGTCCCTCCGGCTAGGTTTTATATGATATCAGTTCCTTGCCAGTCGATGAGTATGTTTTACACTATCGATGTATTATTTCTTATAATGTTTGTTTGATGGTGTGCAGAATGGCTGGGAGAAATGATCGTGCTATTGATGAAGCTTTGGAATCGCTTGCCCAAGTGATGGCTCAAAATACACAGAACAATTAGAATGGTGGAGCAAGAGAAGGTCCTGATGAGTTTAGTACTTTAGGGAAATTTCAGAGAACAATCCACCAACTTTCAAGGGTAGCCATGACCTAGAGGGTGCACCTGTATGACTCAAAGTAACTGAGAAGATCTTCCGCGTGATAGCCTGCACTGAGCTCAGAAAGTACAGTTTGGTACTCATATGCTGTCAGAGGAAGCTGAGTATTGGTGGGGTAATACACGTCAGAGATTAGAAGATACTGGTACAGAGATACTGGTACTCCTAATTGATAATGTTTCGTGATTAATATTTCTTAGAACCTAACTACACATGGGAGGAGCAAAGACATTGAGACGAGGTTTCACTACTTGAGAGAGCTTGTTAGTAAGGAAAGTTAAGATTGAGATATTGTAGAAGTGAAGACTAAATGGTTGATTTGTTGACTAAGGGAGTCACAAATGAAGTGCTCATGAGGTTGAAAATGAACATGAGCATGGAAGACTTGGATCACTTGAATTAAAGTGGTATGTTAAAAGTATTTTTGGTAGTTCAAGTTTTGTAACCAGTTAACACGGGGGTGTAACTGGTTACAACAAGGAAAAAGTCACTTATGAGCTGAATAAAATGGAAAAACTTCATGGGTGTAACCGATTAACGTTTGCATGTAACTGGTTACCACTGAAAGAATAATTAACGTTGTGTCAACTGTAACCAGTTACAGGTTTTGTGTAATCGGTTACAGGTCCGAGTTTTCTATTTTTCCAGTTATGCAATTATGTGAATTGTATCCCAATCACTTTTGTATTGTTTGTATAAATGCCTTAGAGGGATCCTTATCAATAACTAATGAAACTTTCTCACACTCAACTCTCTCTCTCTCTCTCTCTCTCTCTCTCTCTCTCTCTCTCTCTCTCTCTCTCCTCTCTCTCTCTCTCTCTCTCTCTCTCTCTCTCTCTCTCTCTCTCTCTCTCTCTCTCTCTCTCTCTCTCTCTCTCTCTCTCTCTCTCTCTCTCTCTCTCTCTCTCTCTCTCTCTCTCTCTCTCTCTCTCTCTCTCTCTCTCTCTCTCATTTTTCCATTATTCACCAATCTTGTGGTTTTAAATTCCAACAATAACTCTTCAAAAACATTAAAATAGGTCCTACCAAATCGCCCAATATACCTCACTTTTTATTAATTTAGACATTTTAAATAAAAATGTTAAAAGAAAGTGAAACAAATAATTGTAAAAATAGTGTAGGAACATGCTTTACTGTAACAATTGTATCAAACTAAAGAACAATTTTTCATCTCAATTACCCATTGACTTCTTACACGGTAGTATAAAAAATTATGTAGGAACTTTGCAATAGAACCGATAATCATGCTCTAATACATACATCGGAAACCACAATAACACTCGAACATAGATAATAATATATAATAATTTTATAAAATAGAACCATATAGTTAGATTATCAAAACAAAATAATTACATGTATTGATATTTCTAATGGAGAGCGAATCGAATTGACCTAGCCATCTCAACCTAGTGATATCTCCAAATCTCTGTCTTGTGACTCCTACATCGACTGTTTCTGATTCATCAGACCACCGTCAAAATTTTCCAGACCGCCGTTATGTGGCTCTGACTCCAGCACCAACTTCATTGTTGCTTTTCGCAATTATGATTTTTGAGAGTCTCGAAATATGTTTTATTTCTCTTTATCATTTAAGATTTTGAGACGCAACTCCACATATCTCCACCTTGACTCAAAAATGATGTTGATACCATAATCCTTATATTTGTTCTCTCCAAATTGAGTCATTATTTAACAATTTTGATCAAGTTAAAGCCACGTTTGAACCTTGATCCTTTCATTTGCATTCACTTGCACCTAATAATTTTTTCTTGCTTAGGTAGTAAAGCAAGCCCCCAAGAATGATTCTTCAACCATCTTTTTTACTCCCTTTGTTTTTGAATGTCCTGCTAAAGGTCATTGTTTTTGAGTTTTGCAAACTGCATCCAAAACATAAAAATCATGGACAACATAATTATGTCCTTGAGATGGTATAATCTCTCCAAATGATAGTCAAAGTGAACTTTAAAATTTCTCTCATTAGAACTAGTATCCCTAGTAGGAACCTCCATCTCAAATTGAGTCTTCTTTGCCATAGTTTATAATATCTTCATCTTTATGTCTTTACTCTTCCTCCCTTTACGAGCCTCACAAAAAATAATACATACATTTATGATGAAATTTAACCTTTTAGATTTCACTTTCCCTAACTTGTAACCATTCCCACCTTCTAGATAACCATTACAAAAATTTCATAACTCTAACTTCAAGCTAGACTAGCTTGATTTGCACAAATGACAAAGTTTTAAAGACCTTTAAATAATAGTAGTCGACTGATTTCCCAATCCAAACATTCGTAGGTGTTTGAAAGCTTATTCTAGTGAATGGACATCTATTGATCAGATAAGTTGCTTTGCCACTAGTTTTACCCCATAAACTCTATGAAAATTCAATTCCTAACATCATGCTAGAAGCGGTCAAATGTGTTTTTATAGCTTGGTTTTTTACTAAAATCATTAAAGTGTTTTAAAACAACTTTCACATATTTAACATGCCTTGATCTTAAATCTCACAACTTGTTCTTGTCATGAAAGTATTCACTAGCTAATGATGAATGACCAATACATTTGGAATCATATAAGATATATTACCCATATATTTTAAAACCCTTTATCCATGAGTAATCTACCATGTGAAATCTTTAATACCCCATGTATAACTCTAGTTTATTAGCCTATATCAACAAACATGCTTATGAAAAACAAGTATTGCCTGAGCTCAAGAACAAACCTTACACTATGTAGAAGAACTCGCGATCATTAAACATTTAAAGTCTGACCATACCAACACCATGAACCCTGCAAGCCACATTGTCACCGAGTCGAATGACTCCACCATCTTCGAGCTTTAAAGTGTTCTTTCCTTGGACACACGTGATAAGATCATCTTAAGTCCATGACCTAATTTTTTTTTTTAAATTGATACCACTAGTGCAGCTGCACAATCATATTTATTCTCATCTGAGAGAACTGCAATCTAAATAGAATCTTCATTGTCCTCGCTCTTGAGACAATTATTCTTGAAGTGATTGATCTTTTGACAAATAAAACATTTTAACATTGAATTATCAATCCTTCTATATTAGGATAATCCTTTCCACTCACTTCTTTCTCTTAAGACACTCAAGGCTTCACTAATACTGTCAATATTTAAAACACCTTCAAAAATTCTTTGGATCCTATAGCCCTCTGAACTTCATCGAAACTAATAATACATTCCTTACAATAAAGAAGGACATTCTTGAAGTGCTCAAATGATCTAGTTAATGAGCTTGAAAAAATTATAGTTATACTTTCATCATCAATCTTCACCTCAATATTCTATGGATCATCAATGATCTTGTGAAATTCTGGAAATTATCCCATTATAGATTTTTTCTCTACCATTCTAAATGAGTAGATTTTTTTCAGACATAAATTGTGAGCCAAAGACTTGGTCAGGCACAATGATTCAAGCTTTACCGACATTGAAGTCGTAGTCTTCTCCTTGACGACTTCCCTTAGAACTTTATCCCCGTCTCCGGTCATATCTGTCATCTTAGTCTTTTCTATTTTTGTAAAGCGTTCCTTAACCTTTAATACTTCAACGGCCTTCTATTGAGTAAAGATTGCTTAGATATTCACTTTCACAACCCAAAATCATTGTCTCTGGAAAACTTGTTGATCTTCCACTTAAAACTCATAATGCTTAGTTGTAAACATAACCCCTTTGTTCCAAGGTGGACGTCACTTGTTGTGAAATTGAAAGGTTTCAAGAAAATACTCACCCAAGTTCACAAGAACAAACCTTATTTTATATCCAACGGTTTCTCAATCTCTCCAACTATATATATATATATATATATATATATATATATATATATATATATATATATATATATATATATATATATATATATATATGAATCACAGAGACCAAAGATGTTTAAAAGTGTTTCTCAATCCTCTTAGATATCTTCAAAGGTTTGGAAAATTCCAAGAGCTCTAAGAAATTTATACCCTTGTTTCTCTAATTAGGATTACCATTTCTTCCCTTTTTTTCTTCTTCTCTTGACTATCAAAACTGATAGAGAACAATATTTATATCAGCTGAAATCAAAACATCTATATAAGGAGCCCAAAATGTGATCCATTACCGAATGGATCAGCGAATTGAATAGAATTGTGACCCACTCAGGCATCCACTAATCGGATGTCGCCTAGCCACCATCGGTCGTCATGGAAAACCGCCACCAACCATCTCTTTTGCTGCCACCTAGTCTGACCATCGCTATGCGGGTCCGATGCAAACCACCGCCGACTTCCTACTTCTTTTCGTAATTATGATTTTTGACAGTCTCAAAATTTGTTTTTATTTTCTTCATCACTTAAGATTTTGAGACAAACTTACACGCCGAAAGTAGCAATGAGCGAATTTGACACTGCATCTCCACCAAAAAAATTTAAATCATTCGATATATAAGTCACTTCTTTTTTATATCCTACATTTTCTCCATTTTTTATCGATGTGAAATTTAACCATTAAAATAATTTTAGTGTTATATTTATTCATTAATTAAACCTCTAGTTTTATAGATTAGTTCACATTAATTAATTTAGTAGCAGCTACAAATATATTCTAACACAAATGACTAAATACTTAAGTTTAGGGTCATGTTTGCCATCTTGTCACCATTTCCTACATTACACTGTATACACGGTTCACAAATACAATAAATAGTGTCGTAAATAGTGAATAATACATGAACAGTACGTGACCAATGAATGCACAATGTTAAATAAGCAGTGCACATGTATGTGAGTAGTGTCTCGTGAACAATGTTTCGTGTATAGTGCATAGCTAGTGATTTACTATAGTAAAATAAAGTTGGTTAATAACATATAAAAAATTGGTTAATAAACACCCGGATATTAAAAATAATTTTTAGTAGTAAAACAAAGTTGATTAATAAAAAGTAAAAAGTTGGTTAATAAATAGATAAAGTTGGTTAGTAAACATATAGATATTAAAAATAATTTTTAATAATAAAATAAAATTGGTTAATAATACGTAAAATATTAATTAATAAAATTATGAAATTGACTAATTACATAATTTTATATCAGTATCCCTTAATTTCAAATAGAAAAAAAATTATATAAAATTATTATTATAATATTTCACTATTTACCGATATAATAAACATTAAAATACGATGTAAGTGTATGATTTGATGTCAAAACAACATTTCTGTTTAGGGTTAATATCTATCTTCTATATATGAAAATGTTTTGTTTTTCTTTAAAAAAATTCAGTTATTTTAAAAAATTAGTCTCCCTTATCACACTAACAAACAACACACTTGATTTAAGATTTTGAGACACAATTCCACATATCTCCACCTTGACTCAAAAATGATGTTGATACCATAATCCTTCTGTTTGTTCTCTCCAAATTGAATCATTATTTAACAATTTTGATCAAGTTAAAGCCACGTTTGAACCTTGATCCTTTCATTTGCATTCACTTGCACCTAATCATTTTTTCTTGCTTAGGTAGTAAAGCAAGCCCCCAAGAATGATTCTTCAACCATTTTTTTACTCCCTTTTTTTTTGAATGTCCTGCTAAAGGTCATTGTTTTTTAGTTTTGCAAGCTGCATCCAAAACATAAAAATCATGGACAACATAATTATGTCCTTGAGATGGTATAATCTCTCCAAATGATAGTCAAAGTGAACTTTAAAATTTCTCTCATTAGAACTAGTATCCCTAGTAGGAACCTCCATCTCAAATTGAGTCTTCTTTGCCATAGTTTATAATATCTTCATCTTCATGTCTTTACTCTTCCTCCCTTTACGAGCCTAAAAAAAATAATACATATATTTATGATGAAATTTAACCTTTTAGATTTCACTTTCCCTAACTTGTAACCATTCCCACCTTCTAGATAACCATTACAAAAATTTCATAACTCTAACTTCAAGCTGGACTAGCTTGATTTGCACAAATGACAAAGTTTTAAAGACCTTTAAATAATAGTAGTCGATCGATTTCCCAATCCAAACATTCGTAGGTGTTTGAAAGCTTATTCTAGTGAATGGACATCTATTGATCAGATAAGTTGCTTCGCCACTAGTTTTACCCCATAAACTCTTTGAGAATTCAATTCCTAACATCATGCTAGAAGCGGTCAAATGTGTTTTTATAACTTGGTTTTTTACTAAAATCATTAAAGTGTTTTAAAACAAGTTCCACATATTTAACATGCCTTGATCTTAAATATCACAACTTGTTCTTGTCATGAAAGTATTCACTAGCTAATGATGAATGACCAATACATTTGGAATCATATAAGATATATAACCCATATATTTTAAACCCTTTATCCATGATTAATCTACCATGTGAAATCTTTAATACCCCATGTATAACTCTAGTTTATTAGCCTATATCAACAAACATGCTTATGAAAAACAAGTATTGCCTGAGCTCAAGAACAAACCTTACACTATGTAGAAGAACTCACGATCATTAAACATTTAAAGTCTCACCATACCAACACCATGAATCCTGCAAGCCACATTGTCACCAAGTCGAATGACTCCACCATCTTCGAGCTTTAAAGTGTTCTTTCTTTGGACACATGTGATAAGATCATCTTAAGTCCATGACCTAAATATTTTTTTTTAAAAATTGATACCACTAGTGCAGTTGCACAATCATATTTATTCTCATCTGAGTCAACTGCAATCTAAATAGAATCTTCATTGTCCTTGCTCAAGGGACAATTATTCTTAAAGTGATTGATCTTTTGACAAATAAAGCATTTTAACATTGACTTATCAATCCTTCTATATTAGGATATTCCTTTCCACTCATTTCTTTCTCTTAAGACACTCAAGGCTTCACTAATACCGTCAATATTAAAATCACCTTTAAAAATTCTTTGGATCCTATTGCCCTCTGAACTTCATCCAAACTAATAATACTTTCCTTACAATAAAAAAGGACATTCTTGAAGTGCTCAAATGATCTAGTTAATGAGCTTGAAAAAATTATAGTTATACTTTCATCATCAATCTTCATCTCAATATTCTATGGATCATCAATGATCTTGTGAAATTCTGGAAATTATCCCATTATAGATTTGTTCTCTACCATTCTAAATGAGTAGATTTTTTTCAGACATAAATTGTGAGCCAAAGACTTGGCCAGGCACAATGATTCAAGCTTTACCGACATTGAAGTCGTAGTCTTCTCCTTGACGACTTCCCTTAGAACTTTATCCCCGTCTCCCGTCATATCTGTCATCTTAGTCTTTTCTATTTTTGTAAAGCGTTCCTTAACCTTTAATACTTCAACGCACTTCTATTGAGTAAAGATTTCTTAGATATTCACTTTTACAACCCAAAATCATTGTCTCTGGAAAACTTGTTGATCTTCCACTTAAAACTCATAATGCTTAGTTGTAAACAAAACCCCTTTGTTCCAAGGTGGACGTCACTTGCTGTGAAATTGAAAGGTTTCAAGAAAATACTCACCCAAGTTCACAAGAACAAACCTTATTTTAATCCAACGGTTTCTCAATCTCTCCGAATATATATATATATATATATATATATATATATATATATATATATATATATATATATATATATATATATATATATATATATATATATATATATATATATATATATATATATATATATATATATATATATATATATATATATATATATATATATATATATATATATATATATATATATATATATATATATATATATATATATATATATGAATCACGGATACCAAAGATGTTTAAAAGTGTTTCTCAATCCTCTTAGATATCTTCAAAGGTCTGAAAAATCCCAAGAGCTCTAAGAAATTTATACCCCTGTTTCTCTAATTAGAATTACCATTTCTTTCCTTTTTTTTCTTCTTCTCTTGACTATCAAAACTGATAGAGAACAATATTTATATCAGCTGAAATCAAAACATCTATATAAGAAGCCCAAAATGTGATCCATTACCGAATGGATCGGCGAACTGAATAGAATTGTGACCCACTCAGACATCCACTAATCGGATGTCGCCTAGCCACCATCGGACGTCATGGAAAACCGCCACCAACCATCTCTTTTGCTGCCACCTAGTCTGACCATCGCTATGCAGATCCGATGCAGACCAACGCCGACTTCCTACTTCTTTTCGTAATTATGATTTTTGACAGTCTCAAAATTTGTTTTTATTCTCTTCATCACTTAAGATTTTGGACAAACTTACACGCCGAAAGTAGCAATGAGCGAATTTGACACTGCATCTCCACCAAAAAAAACTTTAAATCATTCGATATATAAGTCACTTCTTTTTTATATCCTACATTTTCTCCATTTTTAATCGATGTGAAATTTAACCATTAAAATAATTTTAGTGTTATATTTATTCATTAATTAAACCTCTAGTTTTATAGATTAGTTCACATTAATAAATTTAGTAGCAGCTACAAATATATTCTAACACAAATGACTAAATACTTAAGTTTAGGGTCATGTTTGCCATCTTGACACCATTTCCTACATTACACTGTATACACGGTTCATAAATACGGTAAACAGTATCGTAAATAGTGAACAATGCATGAACAGTGCGTGATCAGTGAATGCACAATACTAAATGAGCAGTGCATATGTATGTGAGTAGTGTCTCGTGAACAATGTTTCGTGTGAAGTGAGTTATTATAGTAAAATAAAGTTGATTAATAAAATGTAAAAAATTGGTTAATAAACACCTAAATATTAAAAATAGTTTTTAGTAGCAAAACAAAGTTGGTTAATAAAAAGTAAAAAATTGGTTAATGAAGTGATGAAGTTGGTTACTAAACGTATAGATATTAAAAATAAATTTTAATAGTAAAATAAAATTGGTTAATAATACAAAAAATATTAATTAATAAAATTATGAAGTTGATTGATCACATAACTTTATATCAGTATCTCTTAATTTAAAAAGAAAAAAAAATTAAAAATTTTAAAAATTTTTTATAAAAAGTTATTATTATAATATTTTAGTGTTTACCGATATAGTAAACATTGAAATATGATATAAGTATATGATTTGATGTCATAATAACATTTCTGTTTAGGGTTAATATCTAACTTCTATATATGAATATGTTTTATTTTTGAGAAAGATCATTTTCTTTAAAAAAAAGTTCAGTTATTTTAAAAAATTAGTTTCCCTTATCGCACTAACAAACAACACACTTGATTTATCAAAATATAATAAAATTGCCGCAACTATTCATGTGCTTCCAGAAAGGGTTAACGTTTAAAAGTAACAAGTGTCTTCTATCATTGAATTTATATACAAACAAATAAGAAAATAATGGATGAAAGAAAGGTTTGCGGTTTGTGTTGTTATTTGAGCAGTGCAGAATCTTCAATATCAAGCCGCGGATTAGCTGTTTTCTTCTGCCAGAAGAAATGCAAACTGTTGTAAAGTTTTTTCTTAACTTTTGGTTTTATTTGAATAGAAAATTGGAAATAGAATGACCTACATCATCATGTTCTTCACATCTGTATTACATAGGGATTTGACTGCAAATATTAAATCCCGCGGTTTCTGCTACATTGAATTTATAACTCACTTCATTAGAATATAACAGCACTAGTTATGTAGTTATATACTGTAGTATTTTATCATGATCATTGGAAATGTCATTCTAATTACGACAAGGAAATTAAATGATGTCCCATATAAATAAATTTAAAACTTGTCATGGATATATATATATATATATATATGAGATTCAAGTAAAAACACTTAATTATTATGAAAAATGAGGACAATTAATTTTTGATTTATTTACATTAATTTCTTTTTGCATAGTCTCCTTTCATTATAATTTAATTTACGTACTACATGTCAAAATTTAATTCACATTTTATTTTAAAAAATAAATATATATATTGCATTTTAAGAATTATAATAATCAATTAATTAGATTATTCTTATAGGTTTTGTTAGGAGTGTTCATGAATGCTGGTCGACTACAAATCTGTTGACCCAAATCAAACCAACTCATAAATGATTCGAACTCATTTATTTTCAGGTATATCCAACCCAACTCATAGCAATCCATATAGTTTTGGGTCGGATATTGAGTTTGAGTTTGCAACCCGCATACTCATTGACCTAATCTATTGATTTGACTTTAATAATTTCTTATTATTTTTATTTATATTTTTATTTTTAATAAAGTATAAAACTAATATCTTATGCCTAAAAACCCGCTAAGTCGAAAACCTTCAAAAGGCGACTTAGGCAAAAGTAAGGGTTGAAAAGAAAAAGAAATAATAACAAAAGCTCGCTAAGTTGAAAACCCGAAAGGGCGGCTTAGGCAAAAAAGAGCGTCCCGGTGGATTGAAAACCCGAAAGGGCGGTCCAGGCAAAAGTTAGGGACAAAGGCATTTCATTGCATCAGAAGACACTGATTATCTCGAACACACTTTCCGCATGAGAGCCATGTTTCAGTTCTTTCATCCTTGCCCAAAGCAGGATTCTGGATTAGTCTTAGTTAGTAGTGTCAGTAGGTGTTATTGGATTCAATGTAACCTTTTTCCCATGTTGCCAATTTCAAAATGTAATCATCTGTGGAGCTATGCCTTCAGCAAGCAGCCACCCTTTAATAAAAGATACCATCTCGTTACTTACATTCCTTGGTGCATTACTCTTTATTTTCTATTGTTATGCAAAATGCGTTTATTCTTAAAATTTGAAAATGAAAGGTGCATTGTAGATTTTTCAAAAACTGTTTTTCAAAAACAACAAATTTGAAATAAATTACTTTGACTAGTGGAAATTCCGACAGGATCTCTTCATTCCCCGGAAATATCATTATTGCAGAAACACTTTCAAACCATTGCCCCGTGATAGTCCCCAGAGAGACTATAAGCTGACAACTTTTTCTTGGGTAACTCAAAAGTGTCCCTCAGGTTTTCTTCTCCCCATGTGAAGATGTGATACTGTACACCCAAGCAGAGAACGCAGGGTATCTCCGTTGAGATGTTTACTTCGTCTCTCGTCCTATCTCTAGTCTGTCTCGTCAGCATACGCAGGGGCATAAGCATCAATGCCTATTTCATTTCATATTCATTACATATTCATTACATACTCATTACATACTCATTTCATAACATCTGGCATACATAAACATTAACATATATTCACATTAACATATGCATCAACATATGCAGTAGCATTCACAGGTTCATCGTGTCTCCATCATTGGTCGTTACCGCCAAGTAACTGGGGTTTGCCCATTCTCTCCAAATAGATTGTCAGCCCTAAGCATAAAGTACTTACTTGTTTCCTGTTTCCCCACGGAGCTCGATCCTCGTGGATGACGGTTACTTCAGCTATCTTTCCTCGCCAGGATTAGATATTTACCCTCCGAGATCATTCCCTCGATGGAGTCTTGATTACCAGTTTTCTTTCTAGCCAATCCTAGATTGAACCTCAGTCATGTCGATCGTCAATCCCAACCAGACGTGCATTTATTTTGCACTATCTTTCAAGAAAATCAACTACAATCATTTACAAATACACGCCAGTTCACGCCTGGGAAATATATCAGTACAACACTTTACAATCCTACATGTCACAACCCTTTACACTTTACATTTTACAGCATCAACACACGACATTTCTCACCTAAGAAGTCGATCGTATCCTCGTTATGACTCGCAGCAAATGGCCATCTCCATGGAGCAGTTGGGCTTCCATTTACCTGCCGTCTTGAGGTTTGAACCAAATCGTATTCAGGAGAGCACGATCTTGAGTTACGGGGAGGTTTGAGCAGTTTCATATTCAGGAGAGCACGATTATGAAGTTATGAAGAAGTTCGTTTATCCTTTAGTAAAAGAAGGAGCGGAATCATATTCAGGAGAGCACGATTCTGAGTTATGAGGAAGTTCGATTACCCAGTTTCATATTCAGGAGAGCACGATTCTGAAATACGAAGAAATTCAGTCAACCAAATCATATTCAGGAGAGCACGATTCTGAAATATGAGTATATTCAGTCATCCAGTTTCATATTCAGGAGAGCACGATTCTGAAGTATGAGGAAGTTCAGTTTACCCTTTTCATGTTCAGGAGAGCACGATCTTGAAGCATGAAGAAGTTTATTTATCCTTCAGTAAGAGAAGAATCAGAATCGTATTCCAGGCGCCGACCTTAGAACGCGAGAAGATTTATTTATCAGATAAGCAGCAGCCTCTGTATTTGAGCGCTTATCCATTTTTTTGCACACAGGTCCCTTCCAACGATAAGCGACAGTCCTCGCCCGAGAAGCTTATCAGGGCAATTCCCATCAAAGTCCATTTATTTTGGCATACAGTCGGTCTTTACCCTGTATATTTGCTACGGAGTTCCGAAAAGTCCGTTTGATCCTGTCACGAGGGGTAGTTTATAGAAGCTTGGATGTTATTCTTTGCTCAATGCTCCAGCATTCTGTAATCAATCTTACAATCGTACGTGATCCAGTTGTATTTTTAGATTCCCCAGTGGAGGCCGTCTCATAGGTACCATCTCCATTCGAGGATCTCATTCCTTTTCTAAAAGTGACAATTGGTCATTCGCACCAGTTGACTGTCATTTTTAGATTTCCTCAGTGTTGTACCGTATCTCAGCGTGTCTTTTTCCCTAGTGAGTTCTTCTCGTTGGCGTCTGTCCCGGTGTCGTCATGTTCGGCAGCATTTTCGCATTCATTATTCCAGCATACGCGTCATATCATAGTCATGGCATCATCTGCGTTAAGTCGTTCCAGTTTTATCCATAGCATTGCATATCGTCGCATATAAGGGCAAAATTTTCGGTTATCTATATTTAAATCTCTCCACCACGATTCCTCGAGTCTCTGTCACTCAAATCGTCCGGTGTAGCTATTTAAATAGGGGCAACTGTAATACCCCAAATTTTACCCTTACATTTAGTCAGGCATTTCGCATATCATCTCCTATGAACATTTGCTAACCACTAACAAGTCATGGAGGTGTCTGTTTTGCAGATTTGGTCCCAGGGGTATTTTGGTCATTTTACACAAATTCTACCAATTCTTTGAAAACGGGCTGTTATTACGTTCTGAGGCATTTATTTGCCAATTGGGTCAAGGTGCCGGTATGTTTTGTCAGAAATATGATTGGACTCGGGACCGCGTCTTATATGATGTTGAAACATTTCTAAAGCAGTTTTGTTTCCTCTTAATAAGATGAAGTTGGTTTGAAAAAGAAGTAGGCACTGTTATGGTTATTTTGAGAAGTGATGTGATCAGCGAGATTTTAATTTGAACTTGTTTGGATATAACTATATGGCGGGATATCATTTATAAAAGGCAAAAGAGAAGTAAGTTTGAACTTTGTGTTCATAAGTACTTATAAGCTACAACTCAAGAAGGAATTTAGTATTCATGGATAATTTGAATTTACAAGTGAGAAAGTAAATATGAATATTTGTTGAATTTCATTTCATAAATATTTATAATTTACAAATTGATAAGTGAATTTGAACTGTTTCACAAGAAATTACATTAAGTCAATAAGCATCTATCCTAAATCCTAAAAGTTCCTAAGGGTCTTCATGCTGTCTTTAAGTTTCGCCGCAAATCTCGACTAACCTGCACATCAAAAAGAAAACAAACAATGTAGAAAAAATGTTAGAAGTTTCTTGACACTCTCAGAACAATGTCATCATCGAGTGCCGGGAGTGGCACAACCGAAGCTGCGTCCTACCCCCGTTACCGATCCGCGCCGTGGGCGTCAGATCAGGTAATGCTTGTTCTTATCGATACGGGACATCCGAGAGATAGAAAAAATAAAAGAAGTGGGGCTGATTCGTTTTGCCGTGATTGGATTTCCAAACTGATACGAGAATAAGGCAACATGGGCAAGTTTGGACTCAGACCCGGATGCCGGCAGGTCTGAGTCGCTATGGTTCCGAAGTTTCCAACACCTGAAAAGCCACAAACGCATCAATGTCAGATTCAGAATTTGGAACTCAAAGCCTAAATAGTTCATGAGCAGCATCAGTTCTGAACCATGTACAGAAGAATGAGACACACAACAAGCTGCGGCAAAATAACATAGGACAAGGTATCAAAAGATTCAGCAACCCCAATTTCATAACAGAGTTTAAAACAGTTCAGTTCAAGAAACAGGCAACAAAACCGTAGAACCAATATCAACTACAGCAAGCAAAGAGAAGCAACACGAGTTACAACCTGCAATGACAAGGTAGTATCAGCTGTAAGCATCACAGTGCAACAACAACAGGTTTTTTCACATCAACAATATCAGCTACGAGCAAGCATCATTCGCAAGCACCAACATTGCAACAATAGCCTCTAACAAACGGTTCAGATTCACGAATCATCATCATCGTTTCAAGTTCCCCCCGACAATAGCAATTTCTGAGCTACAAACAATAGCAGCAACAGATATCAGTTGCAAACAACGCCGACTGCAACACAGCGAGCAACACCAGTTCAACATCTGCAGGTATCAATTGCAAGCAAAACAAGTCGACTAGCATCTGCAAACAATTTCAAGAGCAACCATTAGTAACACCAACAGCGGTACAATCAATATCAGTCACAAACAGGTAGCAAGCGAGGCGAGCTACGAACACAACAACCCTTATCAGAAGAATTGAGTTCGAGCAAATCAGAGAAGCATGATTCAGTTTATCACGAAGCAGTTCAAATGGAATCAGAATAGAAAATCCAGTTAACCAAGACGAAACAGATATCCGGCAAAATCACAGGGGTAGCCACAAACGAACACATACACGGCTCAGCTCAACATGATAGCTAATCGTCCCCACCAATTCAATCAGAAGCAGTAACATAAGCGAAAAACTAGGATTATAGCATACTGCTCCAAATGGTTCAGACTCAGCGTCATCATTACCGCGTACCCGTCTCGGCGGCTAAGACCAACACAACATCAAGCCCTCTCTGAAAAAAGAAGAGGAAAAGAATCTGAGCTGCATCAAAGAAACGAATCAATCAAAAAAACGAATCAGTTCGAGATCGATAACAGAACAGAAAAACGAATCCTTCAAGGAGTTCTGTGAATCAAAATCAGATATCAATCAATCCAATCTGAAGGCAAATCATATCAGAAAAACAATAGAAAGATTTTGATTTGATATCAATCCCCAATCTGAATCAATCAAACAAATCAGTCCAAAAACAAATCAGTTCGAAATCAAGCAAATCAGTTCGAATTAATTCAGATATCAAACAGGTCAACAGAAATCCAAAGGCAATCCAATCCACATCTGCAAAAATCCAACAAAATCGAATCAATCAAGGAATTCTGGAAAAGGAAGGTATGAAGGAGTAGGGCAAACTGTATCAGAGAAAAACAGAAAACAAATTTGACATCGATATCAATTCCCAAATCAGGGATGGAATAAATCGTATCAAGTGAATCGAAACGAGTTCAGAATCATATCAAGAGAAATCCCAATCAAATCCTAAGAGGAGAAATAGGATTCAATCATGTATCAGCAAGAACCAAATCGTATCCCATTGGAATGTATTTCGGAATCAATCAACGAACTAGTGTCAAATTCATACCAGAAAAATGAATTAAGATCCCAATCGTCTCAGAAAGCATCGCATTAGAACTCAATCTGGAAAATCAAGATCAAATAATATCACCACAAAATCAAATCTCAGAATAACGCTAGTTTAAGGCCCAGAAAGAGAGATAAAAAGAAACTATAAAAAGGGGGAATACAACCTGATGCAGAGAGGAGGAAAACCCTAGAACGCGACCGCGAAAGAGAAGTTCGAAGTCATCAAAGCCTATACATAATCAGTCAAGGGGAGTTCACCAGCGCCGCCTAATACGCGACGGGCAAACTCACTCCGAGCTCAGATTACCATCATCATCGCCCTTCAAATTCTCATCAAAGCCCCACCGTAAAAATGTAAGACACCGTGCGTTTCATCTCATGCATTTGTTTCTGTTTCAGGCGAAAGAAAGGTAGCAGAGAGGACCGGAAGAGAGCATCGAGGAAGAAGAAAGAGAAGAGAAACGATAATATGAGAGGAAGAGAAACGATGCGCGCCGTTAGGGTTCTGGGGGGGGGGGGGAAACCTAATCCCCTTCCAATTTGTGATCCGCTTGGGTTGGGTCCGGAAGTGATACCCGGCCCAACCCTCTTTTGTTTTATCTATTTTATATTTTATTTGTTTTATTAATTTTTATTATTTTCAAATTTTTTTAAAACCTTTTTTCTAACTAAATATTAAACATTTGTTTTTTAAAAAAATAAATAATATAATTTAAACCTTTTTTTAAAAAAAATCTAGCTTAAACCCTTTTAAAAAATGATAACATAAAAAATAAAAACTTTTTAGATAGTTAAATTAAACTATTTTTTTTAAAAAATTAAACTTAATTTTTTTTATTTAAACATCTTTTTTAACTTATTACGTATAAACAATAAAAAAAAACTCTCCAATCTTGCACTCTTGTCTCATAATTCATCCATTGACTGTCTGATTCGGTTTATTAACAGTGTTTCCTCGTTTTGCAGCTTGTTACGCTGCCAATAGTTATTTTTGTGTATTTTTAATTCAAATTTTCATTATCATATTGTATCTGCTCCTATCATGTAATCTCGCGAATCCTAATAATCGCGCTTTAATTTCTGCCTTTAAATTTCTGCTTACATGGTTAAATTATGACATTATCTCTCTGTTTGCATGATTCAATTATCTCATGCGTTTACCACTGTTTCTGTCGCACTACACACATCCGAGGGTTAGGTCTAACCGTTTGGCCGCCGCGCCAATAGTCCTCAGCTTCAAACCCTTACAAACTACAAACCCTAATTTTCACAAATGCCTCGCCGCAGGCAAAATCACAATTTTACCCCTAGCATTAGGTCAAAGAGCCGCCGCGCTCATTTTAGGGTTTCCCGCCGTGGAATCCCTAATTTAACCCTAATTACAACTTAACATTTCAACGTAGAGATTTGGAGTTTCTACACTCCATGTAAGCGTGTCCTTAAGATGCGTTTATTCCCCTTGAGACCTTGACCACAGTCAAGAAGTCTCTAACCTCCCTTTTGAGGGGAACTACGATTACTCTGATTCCACTCCCGTAAGGATACGTAGGCACAGGATGCGATGTCTTGCCGAGTAAACTTAGAATTAACCCCTTAGGTCTCTTTTCTCACTTTTAATCTTTTGTACATATACCTTAAGCAAATAAATAAAGCAGATAGTAAACATTTGAACAAAAGGTTCCTGTAGAGTACTACAGAAGTTTAGGGTGCTAATACCTTCCCTAAATTTAACCAACCCCCGAACCCTAGATCTTTCCCCGCATTGTGTTTACAATGCAAAAATAGGTTTTCCCTCTTTTGACCTTTTCCTTCGGATAAATCAAAGAGCGGTTGTGAATCAAGAATTGTGATTCAAACTAATTAATAGTTTGTGATCCTATTTCCACCGCAACAGAAAATGGCGACTTCACTGGGGACTAACTTTAACTTTTGAGGGTTATCCCTAACTTGTTCATATTTATTACTATCTGTGTTATTATTCATTTGCATGTATATATTTGTGCTTTGATTGTGGGACTGTTCCTTGTGCTGTGAGATGAGTCTTACACCCGGATCTAGTGTACCTTAGGTAAATGGCAATAGACCAAGGAAACTGTACGACGTATATCGATGCGGTTGATCTGGTGGCCATAGTTAGTGCGACTTCTTGGTTGGTGCTTATATTCCTTAAGTCAAGTTGAGGATAATATTGAGGCTGCCATATGTTGTCAATGCACTAACTGACTTTTAGAACCCTAGTTAACTCATCTTGGCCTTTAGAAGGTAGTGAGGTAGCCGGCTTTGGTGCAGACTGAAGTTGGTTGACACTCGATACTACGCTCATTGAGATCTTAAACTTGGAGGGTTTTGGTTGGCAAGTAAGTTGCCTTCTGAACAACCACCCTTGTGAAGGATCAATGATATTGAGATCCCTTAGAACCTGGTTACTTTTGTAGGACAGGATGAACCATCTAACTTCAGGGGAGGGTACTTGCCTTTGAACCTCATGCAAGCCTTTAACCTAGGACTTTGTGTGTTTTCATGCATTGCATCCATAAAGCATCTCATCGCATTGTATTTCATGGAGTTCAAACATCATTTATGGATATCGCGGGACACCATAAATAAAAAAAAAATATATATAAAATGAAAAAACAAGAAAGAGATTTCCTTGGTACCCCACGACATTAGTAAATGTTTTGAATTCCATGAAATCTTCATTTACATTCACATTTTAGCATCATTTACTTTTTTTGCATTGCATGTGTCTCCCGATTTCTCACACTCGGTTCTCTCACCTTCCAGTTTCGTCACCCTGAGTTCTCGGCACCAATACAACACCAGAGCTCAAACTCGGAAAAGAATGGAGGATCAGGCAAAAGAGATCGATCGCCTTAGCAATGAACTCGAAGACCTTCGAGGGGGTATGGGGCGTATGATGGAATTGTTACATGTCATGAATGCTAAGATGGATACCCAGCCCACTGTTGTTTCTGAGATTACCGGCGTTACTGTGGACCCTCCACCAAGTGTGACTGTAGCAAAGGACCCACCTTATGGTCTTGCTCCCGGTTTTGTGCCTCCTCAAGCCACTGTTCCGATTAATCAACCTGTTCAGCAAGCCGTGCCCTTGTTTTCTGAAGTTTCTAGGGGGGCTCCTATCTTCGCACCACCTGTTGTACACACTCGTGCGCAACCGTACTTCAATGAGACAGTTTTTGATAATCTTGATGAGAATGTTGAGGGTTATGAGAAACATGATAAGCTTCGTGAGGAAGTAAACACTATCGTCCAGAGATTGAAAAAGGTAGAGGGTGATCAAATTTTTGGGACTGCTGCAAGAGATGTTTGTTTGGTCTCAGGTTTGGTTATTCCTCCGAAGTTCAAAACTCCGAACTTCGATCGCTATGAAGGTGCCACCTGTCCTAAGAGTCATCTGATCATGTATTATCGCAAAATGGCTGCCCATGTTGAGAATGATAAACTGATGGTTCATTGCTTCCAAGACAGTTTGAAGGGTGCTTCTTCCAAGTGGTATTTAACTTTGGACCAATCCCGCGTTAAGAGCTTTCAAGATTTATCTGACGCTTTCATCAAACACTACAAGTACAATATGGATCTGGCTCCTGACAGAAGACAATTGCTGAGTATGTCACAAAAGAATTCTGAGTCATTCAAAGAGTATGCTCAAAGATGGAGAGAGACTGCTTCGCAGGTAGAACCTCCTTTGTCCGAGAAAGAGTTAGCTGATTGGTTTGTCGACACGGTTCGTCCAGAATTTTACGAGAGAATGGTGGGTAGTGTGACTTCAAATTTCTCCGACATCGTTGTTGTGGGTGTCAAGATTGAATTGGGTATGAAGAGTGGTAAAATGACAAATAATCATGGTGCTTCTAAGGATCAGCCGAAGAAACCTCCGTATAGCTCCCAGAAAAAGAAGGAGGGTGAGACTAATGCTATATCCTCTGGTAGACCAAGAGAACGCTTTTATCAACATCCGCAAGGGTACCCAGTCCAATATGCTCACCAACCCTATGTGGCAGCTATTACACCTTCTTTCAATCAACAGGTTCCCATGTATCAACCTATGCAACAACCTCCTGTTTATCCGCCTCCTGTCAACTACCTACAGGCGCCTAATACTCCTGCTCCTCAACAGCCAAAGAGTCCGGCTCCTCGCCAGAATATGCCGAACAAAAGAACGTATAAACCTTGTCCGCCGATCCCGATGACTTTTACCGAGTTGTATCCCTCTTTGGTCAAGCAGGGTCTCATCACTACTCGGGCTTTGGGTCCGCCTCCTAATCCTCTACCCGCCAATTACAACGCCGCTGCTCACTGTTTATTGCATGAGGGTGCGCCTGGCCACGATCTGGAAAATTGTTATGCTCTCAAAAATATTGTCAGGGATTTATTGGAAAAGAAGATTTTGTCATTCGAAGATCCTCAACCGAATGTTAAGAAGAACCCGTTTCCTAACCATGAGAGTGTCAATGTCATTGGTGCTGATTCGGAAGAAGGTTATGCCCTGGATGTTGAACAGATTAAGACTCCTCTCAATATGTTCCATTCGAAACTGTTTGAAGCCGGTCTGGTAGATACTTCCCACGCTGCATGCGCAAGTTGTGAAGCCAGTAGCAAGGGTTGTGTGGTGGTTCAGAATGATGTGCAGAGTTTGATTAATGAGGGTGTTTTACAAGTGACAAGCCAAGCCAAGAAGGATGTAGTCGCTGTGGTTGAGCCTGTTTTCCATCAGCCTGAATCAAAGGGTAAGGTACCCGTGTTTAATTTATCAGGGGCAGGCTCCGCCAACCTCGTGTTCGATATACCAAGGTCGTATATCCCTGAAGTGAATCAGCCTAAGCCTATAGTTATTCGAAGACCGGGTCCGTTTCCTTTCAGTGATCCTAAAGCCGTGCCTTGGAAATATGACGTGACGGTGATTGACAAGGAGTCTGGGAAGACTATTCCAAATGAAGAGGTTAAGGATACTGTGACCAATATCGCAGAGGTAAGCAGGATGACTCGCAGTGGCCGTGTGTATACTCCCCGTTTCAACGAGGTCCCACCTAAGGAAACAACTAGTATCCCAGTGCCTGCCAAAGACGAAGGTAAGGGAGCCGTTACGGATAATGAAGATGCCGAATTTTTGAGGATCATCAAGAAAAGTGACTATAAAGTTATTGATCAACTTCATCAGACTCCTTCCAAGATCTCAATTCTATCTCTGTTAATGAATTCACCCGCTCATAGGATGGCCTTGCAGAAGGTTTTGACTCAAGCACATGTGGATCAAGATATCAGCACCAGTCGGTTTGATAGTGTGATTGCCAATTTGACCGCCTGTAACACCCTCAGTTTCAGCAATGAAGAGTTACCGAAGGATGGTCCGAACCATAATCGTGCTTTACATATATCGGTGAAATGTCAGGAGGACAATTTAGCGAGAGTGCTAGTGGACACAGGGTCTTCTCTGAATGTTCTACCCAAGAGGGTTCTTGATAAGTTGGCTTGTAAAGATACGGTGTTGAAACCTACTCCTTTGGTTGTCAAGGCTTTCGATGGCTCTCGTCGATCGGTAATGGGGGAGGTTGAGCTTCCTATCCTGATTGGTCCGCAAATTTTTAATATCACGTTTCAAGTCATGGACATTAATCCCAACTACAGTTGTTTACTCGGAAGGCCGTGGATTCATGCCGCTGGGGCAGTGACCTCAACGTTACATCAAAGGATGAAATTCGTGATCGATGGAAAGTTGGTTATTATACACGGTGAGGAGGATCTGATGGTCAGTAACCTGTCCTCTTTCCGTTACATCGAGGCCGACGAGAATGCTTTAGACATTTCCTTTCAAGCACTTGAGATCGCCAATGCTATTCTGCTGGAGGTCGAAGAGACAGTGGGTCAGGGTAATCCATCTTTTGCATCTCTGAAGAGTACCAAATCAACAATTGACAGGGGCATTCCTGAAGGTTGGGGAGAGGTAATTGATGTCAAGACCAAGACTGATCGCTCTGGGTTGGGTTACAAACCAACTCAGAATGGAGCTGCCACCACTGTCGAAGGGCGTCCGAAGGTTATCCAAGAAGTATTTGTCAGCGGAGGTTTCCAAGTCAATGCCATCAGCGAATGTGAGAAAAATGAAGAGCTGAGCAACCTGGTGTTTAAGGGTGATGCAGTTTTGAACAACTGGGAGGCCGTAGAGATCCCTGTTATTTTTCCCTTGTCAAAGTAATTGTTTTTTAAAATTTCATTTACATTTTCAAATAAAAATCTGTAGCTCTGCCCAAGGCTATAGGGTTGTTTTGTCGGGCCACCTTTCATTTCTAAAAAGATATTAATAAAAGCATTTTGTTCAATTCCACTTTGGTTCATTTGCGTTTTTCGTTTTCACCTTTAAAAATGAAATTGGCAACCTTTCTTCCAAAAAAATAAAAAAAAACAGCATTTCATTCTTACATGTCTTCGAGCATTTTAATTAAGTAAGCCTTCCATCATGCAGAGATATCGTAAACCTTGTTGGATCCAATGACTTTACTGACACTCCTGACTGGGATGCACCCATCAATCAAGCCGAGGACGAGGGTGAAGAAGATTTTGAAGTACCCGCGGAACTGACAAGATTGATTGAGTACGAGTACACAGAGCTTCAACCGCATAAAGAGCAGGTGGACCTAATTAACCTCGGTACAGAGGAGAGCAGGAAAGAGGTCAAGATTGGTGCAATGCTTGGGACGGAGATTAGGCCGAGGTTGATTGAGTTGTTAAAAGAGTATATTGATGTATTTGCGTGGTCGTATCAAGATATGCCGGGCCTAGACACGGATATTGTTGTTCACAAGTTGCCGCTTAAGCCAGATTGTCCGCCTATCAAGCAAAAGCTTCGAAGAACGAGACCCGACATGGCTTTGAAGATTCGAGATGAGGTTAAAAAGCAGTTGGATGCAGGTTTCTTGGCAGTCGCAAAATATCCAGATTGGGTTGCCAACATTGTGCCAGTGCCCAAGAAGGACGGTAAAGTTAGGATGTGTGTGGATTACAGGGACCTGAACAAAGCAAGTCCGAAAGACGACTTCCCTCTGCCACATATTGATACACTTGTAGACAATACAGCCAGTTTTGCGTTGTTTTCATTTATGGATGGTTTCTCCGGCTATAATCAGATCAAGATGGATCCCGATGATCGAGAGAAGACTACTTTCATTACTCCTTGGGGAACCTTCTGCTACAAAGTCATGCCTTTCGGTTTAAAGAATGCAGGGGCAACCTACCAACGTGCTATGACCACTCTTTTTCATGATATGATGCACAAAGAGATTGAGGTGTATGTGGACGATATGATAGCCAAATCTCAGAGTGAAGAGGAACATCTAGACCATTTGGTGAAATTGTTTGAACGACTCAGGAAATATCAGTTGAAATTGAATCCTGCTAAATGTACCTTCGGTGTCAGATCTGGGAAATTGCTTGGTTTCATTGTTAGCCAGCGAGGGATTGAGGTGGATCCTGACAAAGTCCGGGCCATTCAAGATATGCCAGCTCCGCGAACCGAGACGCAAGTTAGAGGTTTTCTGGGACGTCTGAATTATATTTCCAGGTTTATCTTTAATATGACCGCTACTTGTGAACCGATATTCAAGTTGCTTTGCAAGGGGCAGACAGTTGAGTGGAACCCTGATTGTCAGAAAGCGTTCGAGAAGATTAAGGGTTATTTGCAAGATCCCCCTATTCTGATCCCGCCCGTACCTGGAAGACCGTTGTTTATGTACCTTACTGTTCTCGAGAAGTCTATGGGTTGTGTGCTTGGGCAACATGATGAGACTGGGAAAAAGGAACATGCGATTTATTACCTGAGCAAGAAGTTTACCGATTGCGAAAACAGATACTCACCATTAGAGAAAACTTGTTGTGCATTGGCGTGGGCCGCTAAGCGCCTTCGGCAGTATATGGTCTGTCATACCACGTTATTGATTTCTAAAATGGATCCGATCAAGTATATTTTTGAAAAACCTGCTCAAACCGGGAGGCTAGCCCGTTGGCACATGTTGTTATCCGAATATGACATCCAGTATGTACCCCAGAAAGCGATTAAGGGTAGTATTTTATCCGATTATCTTGCAGACCAGCCAGTTGAAGATTATGAACCTCTTAAGCTCGATTTTCCTGATGAGGATATTTTGTTGATTAAAAGAGATTGCGAAGAGCCAGATCCGAGCGAAGGCCCAGAACCAGGACTTTGGTGGAAAATGATGTTTGATGGTTCCTCAAATTTCAATGGGCATGGTATAGGCGCCGTTTTGATGAACCCAAAGGGTGGATTTACCCCATTTACCGCAAGGTTGGACTTTGAGTGTACTAACAACGTTGCAGAGTATGAAGCGTGTATCCTCGGCCTCGAAGCAGCGATTCACCTCCGAATCAAACTTCTTAAAGTAAGTGGTGACTCAGCCTTGGTTATCTACCAGGTACAAGGCAAATGGGAAACGAAGAATGAGAAGCTGATCCCTTATAAGGACTACATTATTGAGCTGATCAAGTATTTCGACGAGATAGAGTTCGAGCATGTTCCTAGATCCGAGAATCACGTAGCTGATGCATTAGCCATGTTAGCATATATGTGGAAAGTTAAATTCGTTAATGAAGCACCTCTTATCCATATTGAGCGCAAGGTTGAGCCCGCTTATTGTCAGTTGGTCGAAGAAGTTGAGGTGGATGAAAAGCCTTGGTTTCACGATATCAAGAACTATCTCGTCAAGCAGGAATATCCCGATGGCGCTACTGGTCTGGACAAAAAGACATTGAGAAGACTGGCGTCCAAATTCTTTATCAGTAATGGCGTGTTATACAAGAGAAATCACGACATGGTCCTGCTCAGATGTGTTGATAAACGGGAAGCGGACATGTTACTGCAGGAAATTCATGAGGGGACCTTCAGAACTCATGCCAGTGGTTATGCTATGTCCAAGAAGATGTTAAGGGCGGGGTATTATTGGTTAACCATGGAAGCTGACTGCATCCAATACGCTAGAAAATGCCATAAGTGCCAAATTTATGCTGATAAAATGCATGTACCTCCGTCACCGTTGAATGTTTTGTCTTCACCATGGCCGTTCTCTATGTGGGGCATTGACATGATTGGGGCAATTGAGCCGAAAGCTTCTAATGGACATCGTTTTATCCTCGTTGCTATAGATTATTTCACCAAATGGGTAGAGGCTGCCTCCTACACCAACGTGACCAAGCAAGTGGTCGCCCGCTTCATCAGGAAAGAAATCATCTGCCGTTATGGAGTCCCAAGCCGGATAATAACTGACAATGGCACCAATCTGAATAATAAGACTATGAAAGAGCTGTGTGACAACTTCAAGATCACTCACCACAATTCTTCTCCATACCGTCCTAAGATGAATGGGGCCGTTGAAGCTGCGAATAAGAATATCAAGAAGATCCTGCAAAAGATGGTTGTGACTTACAAAGATTGGCATGAGATGTTACCGTTTGCTTTGCATGGATACAGAACCTCAGTAAGAACTTCGACAGGGGCAACACCTTTCTCATTGGTGTATGGAATGGACGCCGTGCTCCCCGTCGAAGTAGAGATACCTTCGCTAAGAGTGTTAATGGAAGCTGAACTTGAGGAAGCTGAGTGGGTTCAAGACAGATTGGATCAGTTGAATCTCATTGACGAGAAGCGCTTGACAGCCATGTGCCATGGGCAATTATATCAGAAACGGATGAAAAGAGCGTTTGATAGGAAGATTCGTATCCGTGAGTTCCGGCAAGGAGAGCTCGTACTCAAAAAGATCTTGCCAGTACACAAAGATATGCGTGGAAAGTGGATGCCCAATTATGAAGGCCCATTCGTTGTAAAGACTGTCTTCTCCGGAGGGTCTCTAATACTTACGACAATGGACGGTGAAGAACTAGCACATCCCGTGAATTCTGATGCAGTCCGAAAATATTATGCCTAAAAACCCGCTAAGTCGAAAACCTTCAAAAGGCGACTTAGGCAAAAGTAAGGGTTGAAAAGAAAAAGAAATAATAACAAAAGCTCGCTAAGTTGAAAACCCGAAAGGGCGGCTTAGGCAAAAAAGAGCGTCCCGGTGGATTGAAAACCCGAAAGGGCGGTCCAGGCAAAAGTTAGGGACAAAGGCATTTCATTGCATCAGAAGACACTGATTATCTCGAACACACTTTCCGCATGAGAGCCATGTTTCAGTTCTTTCATCCTTGCCCAAAGCAGGATTCTGGATTAGTCTTAGTTAGTAGTGTCAGTAGGTGTTATTGGATTCAATGTAACCTTTTTCCCATGTTGCCAATTTCAAAATGTAATCATCTGTGGAGCTATGCCTTCAGCAAGCAGCCACCCTTTAATAAAAGATACCATCTCGTTACTTACATTCCTTGGTGCATTACTCTTTATTTTCTATTGTTATGCAAAATGCGTTTATTCTTAAAATTTGAAAATGAAAGGTGCATTGTAGATTTTTCAAAAACTGTTTTTCAAAAACAACAAATTTGAAATAAATTACTTTGACTAGTGGAAATTCCGACAGGATCTCTTCATTCCCCGGAAATATCATTATTGCAGAAACACTTTCAAACCATTGCCCCGTGATAGTCCCCAGAGAGACTATAAGCTGACAACTTTTTCTTGGGTAACTCAAAAGTGTCCCTCAGGTTTTCTTCTCCCCATGTGAAGATGTGATACTGTACACCCAAGCAGAGAACGCAGGGTATCTCCGTTGAGATGTTTACTTCGTCTCTCGTCCTATCTCTAGTCTGTCTCGTCAGCATACGCAGGGGCATAAGCATCAATGCCTATTTCATTTCATATTCATTACATATTCATTACATACTCATTACATACTCATTTCATAACATCTGGCATACATAAACATTAACATATATTCACATTAACATATGCATCAACATATGCAGTAGCATTCACAGGTTCATCGTGTCTCCATCATTGGTCGTTACCGCCAAGTAACTGGGGTTTGCCCATTCTCTCCAAATAGATTGTCAGCCCTAAGCATAAAGTACTTACTTGTTTCCTGTTTCCCCACGGAGCTCGATCCTCGTGGATGACGGTTACTTCAGCTATCTTTCCTCGCCAGGATTAGATATTTACCCTCCGAGATCATTCCCTCGATGGAGTCTTGATTACCAGTTTTCTTTCTAGCCAATCCTAGATTGAACCTCAGTCATGTCGATCGTCAATCCCAACCAGACGTGCATTTATTTTGCACTATCTTTCAAGAAAATCAACTACAATCATTTACAAATACACGCCAGTTCACGCCTGGGAAATATATCAGTACAACACTTTACAATCCTACATGTCACAACCCTTTACACTTTACATTTTACAGCATCAACACACGACATTTCTCACCTAAGAAGTCGATCGTATCCTCGTTATGACTCGCAGCAAATGGCCATCTCCATGGAGCAGTTGGGCTTCCATTTACCTGCCGTCTTGAGGTTTGAACCAAATCGTATTCAGGAGAGCACGATCTTGAGTTACGGGGAGGTTTGAGCAGTTTCATATTCAGGAGAGCACGATTATGAAGTTATGAAGAAGTTCGTTTATCCTTTAGTAAAAGAAGGAGCGGAATCATATTCAGGAGAGCACGATTCTGAGTTATGAGGAAGTTCGATTACCCAGTTTCATATTCAGGAGAGCACGATTCTGAAATACGAAGAAATTCAGTCAACCAAATCATATTCAGGAGAGCACGATTCTGAAATATGAGTATATTCAGTCATCCAGTTTCATATTCAGGAGAGCACGATTCTGAAGTATGAGGAAGTTCAGTTTACCCTTTTCATGTTCAGGAGAGCACGATCTTGAAGCATGAAGAAGTTTATTTATCCTTCAGTAAGAGAAGAATCAGAATCGTATTCCAGGCGCCGACCTTAGAACGCGAGAAGATTTATTTATCAGATAAGCAGCAGCCTCTGTATTTGAGCGCTTATCCATTTTTTTGCACACAGGTCCCTTCCAACGATAAGCGACAGTCCTCGCCCGAGAAGCTTATCAGGGCAATTCCCATCAAAGTCCATTTATTTTGGCATACAGTCGGTCTTTACCCTGTATATTTGCTACGGAGTTCCGAAAAGTCCGTTTGATCCTGTCACGAGGGGTAGTTTATAGAAGCTTGGATGTTATTCTTTGCTCAATGCTCCAGCATTCTGTAATCAATCTTACAATCGTACGTGATCCAGTTGTATTTTTAGATTCCCCAGTGGAGGCCGTCTCATAGGTACCATCTCCATTCGAGGATCTCATTCCTTTTCTAAAAGTGACAATTGGTCATTCGCACCAGTTGACTGTCATTTTTAGATTTCCTCAGTGTTGTACCGTATCTCAGCGTGTCTTTTTCCCTAGTGAGTTCTTCTCGTTGGCGTCTGTCCCGGTGTCGTCATGTTCGGCAGCATTTTCGCATTCATTATTCCAGCATACGCGTCATATCATAGTCATGGCATCATCTGCGTTAAGTCGTTCCAGTTTTATCCATAGCATTGCATATCGTCGCATATAAGGGCAAAATTTTCGGTTATCTATATTTAAATCTCTCCACCACGATTCCTCGAGTCTCTGTCACTCAAATCGTCCGGTGTAGCTATTTAAATAGGGGCAACTGTAATACCCCAAATTTTACCCTTACATTTAGTCAGGCATTTCGCATATCATCTCCTATGAACATTTGCTAACCACTAACAAGTCATGGAGGTGTCTGTTTTGCAGATTTGGTCCCAGGGGTATTTTGGTCATTTTACACAAATTCTACCAATTCTTTGAAAACGGGCTGTTATTACGTTCTGAGGCATTTATTTGCCAATTGGGTCAAGGTGCCGGTATGTTTTGTCAGAAATATGATTGGACTCGGGACCGCGTCTTATATGATGTTGAAACATTTCTAAAGCAGTTTTGTTTCCTCTTAATAAGATGAAGTTGGTTTGAAAAAGAAGTAGGCACTGTTATGGTTATTTTGAGAAGTGATGTGATCAGCGAGATTTTAATTTGAACTTGTTTGGATATAACTATATGGCGGGATATCATTTATAAAAGGCAAAAGAGAAGTAAGTTTGAACTTTGTGTTCATAAGTACTTATAAGCTACAACTCAAGAAGGAATTTAGTATTCATGGATAATTTGAATTTACAAGTGAGAAAGTAAATATGAATATTTGTTGAATTTCATTTCATAAATATTTATAATTTACAAATTGATAAGTGAATTTGAACTGTTTCACAAGAAATTACATTAAGTCAATAAGCATCTATCCTAAATCCTAAAAGTTCCTAAGGGTCTTCATGCTGTCTTTAAGTTTCGCCGCAAATCTCGACTAACCTGCACATCAAAAAGAAAACAAACAATGTAGAAAAAATGTTAGAAGTTTCTTGACACTCTCAGAACAATGTCATCATCGAGTGCCGGGAGTGGCACAACCGAAGCTGCGTCCTACCCCCGTTACCGATCCGCGCCGTGGGCGTCAGATCAGGTAATGCTTGTTCTTATCGATACGGGACATCCGAGAGATAGAAAAAATAAAAGAAGTGGGGCTGATTCGTTTTGCCGTGATTGGATTTCCAAACTGATACGAGAATAAGGCAACATGGGCAAGTTTGGACTCAGACCCGGATGCCGGCAGGTCTGAGTCGCTATGGTTCCGAAGTTTCCAACACCTGAAAAGCCACAAACGCATCAATGTCAGATTCAGAATTTGGAACTCAAAGCCTAAATAGTTCATGAGCAGCATCAGTTCTGAACCATGTACAGAAGAATGAGACACACAACAAGCTGCGGCAAAATAACATAGGACAAGGTATCAAAAGATTCAGCAACCCCAATTTCATAACAGAGTTTAAAACAGTTCAGTTCAAGAAACAGGCAACAAAACCGTAGAACCAATATCAACTACAGCAAGCAAAGAGAAGCAACACGAGTTACAACCTGCAATGACAAGGTAGTATCAGCTGTAAGCATCACAGTGCAACAACAACAGGTTTTTTCACATCAACAATATCAGCTACGAGCAAGCATCATTCGCAAGCACCAACATTGCAACAATAGCCTCTAACAAACGGTTCAGATTCACGAATCATCATCACCGTTTCAAGTTCCCCCCGACAATAGCAATTTCTGAGCTACAAACAATAGCAGCAACAGATATCAGTTGCAAACAACGCCGACTGCAACACAGCGAGCAACACCAGTTCAACATCTGCAGGTATCAATTGCAAGCAAAACAAGTCGACTAGCATCTGCAAACAATTTCAAGAGCAACCATTAGTAACACCAACAGCGGTACAATCAATATCAGTCACAAACAGGTAGCAAGCGAGGCGAGCTACGAACACAACAACCCTTATCAGAAGAATTGAGTTCGAGCAAATCAGAGAAGCATGATTCAGTTTATCACGAAGCAGTTCAAATGGAATCAGAATAGAAAATCCAGTTAACCAAGACGAAACAGATATCCGGCAAAATCACAGGGGTAGCCACAAACGAACACATACACGGCTCAGCTCAACATGATAGCTAATCGTCCCCACCAATTCAATCAGAAGCAGTAACATAAGCGAAAAACTAGGATTATAGCATACTGCTCCAAATGGTTCAGACTCAGCGTCATCATTACCGCGTACCCGTCTCGGCGGCTAAGACCAACACAACATCAAGCCCTCTCTGAAAAAAGAAGAGGAAAAGAATCTGAGCTGCATCAAAGAAACGAATCAATCAAAAAAACGAATCAGTTCGAGATCGATAACAGAACAGAAAAACGAATCCTTCAAGGAGTTCTGTGAATCAAAATCAGATATCAATCAATCCAATCTGAAGGCAAATCATATCAGAAAAACAATAGAAAGATTTTGATTTGATATCAATCCCCAATCTGAATCAATCAAACAAATCAGTCCAAAAACAAATCAGTTCGAAATCAAGCAAATCAGTTCGAATTAATTCAGATATCAAACAGGTCAACAGAAATCCAAAGGCAATCCAATCCACATCTGCAAAAATCCAACAAAATCGAATCAATCAAGGAATTCTGGAAAAGGAAGGTATGAAGGAGTAGGGCAAACTGTATCAGAGAAAAACAGAAAATAAATTTGACATCGATATCAATTCCCAAATCAGGGATGGAATAAATCGTATCAAGTGAATCGAAACGAGTTCAGAATCATATCAAGAGAAATCCCAATCAAATCCTAAGAGGAGAAATAGGATTCAATCATGTATCAGCAAGAACCAAATCGTATCCCATTGGAATGTATTTCGGAATCAATCAACGAACTAGTGTCAAATTCATACCAGAAAAATGAATTAAGATCCCAATCGTCTCAGAAAGCATCGCATTAGAACTCAATCTGGAAAATCAAGATCAAATAATATCACCACAAAATCAAATCTCAGAATAACGCTAGTTTAAGGCCCAGAAAGAGAGATAAAAAGAAACTATAAAAAGGGGGAATACAACCTGATGCAGAGAGGAGGAAAACCCTAGAACGCGACCGCGAAAGAGAAGTTCGAAGTCATCAAAGCCTATACATAATCAGTCAAGGGGAGTTCACCAGCGCCGCCTAATACGCGACGGGCAAACTCACTCCGAGCTCAGATTACCATCATCATCGCCCTTCAAATTCTCATCAAAGCCCCACCGTAAAAATGTAAGACACCGTGCGTTTCATCTCATGCATTTGTTTCTGTTTCAGGCGAAAGAAAGGTAGCAGAGAGGACCGGAAGAGAGCATCGAGGAAGAAGAAAGAGAAGAGAAACGATAATATGAGAGGAAGAGAAACGATGCGCGCCGTTAGGGTTCTGGGGGGGGGGGGGGAAACCTAATCCCCTTCCAATTTGTGATCCGCTTGGGTTGGGTCCTGAAGTGATACCCGGCCCAACCCTCTTTTGTTTTATCTATTTTATATTTTATTTGTTTTATTAATTTTTATTATTTTCAAATTTTTTTAAAACCTTTTTTCTAACTAAATATTAAACATTTGTTTTTTAAAAAGAAAAATAATATAATTTAAACCTTTTTTTAAAAAAAATCTAGCTTAAACCCTTTTAAAAAATGATAACATAAAAAATAAAAACTTTTTAGATAGTTAAATTAAACTATTTTTTTTTAAAAAATTAAACTTAATTTTTTTTATTTAAACATCTTTTTTAACTTATTACGTATAAACAATAAAAAAAAACTCTCCAATCTTGCACTCTTGTCTCATAATTCATCCATTGACTGTCTGATTCGGTTTATTAACAGTGTTTCCTCGTTTTGCAGCTTGTTACGCTGCCAATAGTTATTTTTGTGTATTTTTAATTCAAATTTTCATTATCATATTGTATCTGCTCCTATCATGTAATCTCGCGAATCCTAATAATCGCGCTTTAATTTCTGCCTTTAAATTTCTGCTTACATGGTTAAATTATGACATTATCTCTCTGTTTGCATGATTCAATTATCTCATGCGTTTACCACTGTTTCTGTCGCACTACACACATCCGAGGGTTAGGTCTAACCGTTTGGCCGCCGCGCCAATAGTCCTCAGCTTCAAACCCTTACAAACTACAAACCCTAATTTTCACAAATGCCTCGCCGCAGGCAAAATCACAATTTTACCCCTAGCATTAGGTCAAAGAGCCGCCGCGCTCATTTTAGGGTTTCCCGCCGTGGAATCCCTAATTTAACCCTAATTACAACTTAACATTTCAACGTAGAGATTTGGAGTTTCTACACTCCATGTAAGCGTGTCCTTAAGATGCGTTTATTCCCCTTGAGACCTTGACCACAGTCAAGAAGTCTCTAACCTCCCTTTTGAGGGGAACTACGATTACTCTGATTCCACTCCCGTAAGGATACGTAGGCACAGGATGCGATGTCTTGCCGAGTAAACTTAGAATTAACCCCTTAGGTCTCTTTTCTCACTTTTAATCTTTTGTACATATACCTTAAGCAAATAAATAAAGCAGATAGTAAACATTTGAACAAAAGGTTCCTGTAGAGTACTACAGAAGTTTAGGGTGCTAATACCTTCCCTAAATTTAACCAACCCCCGAACCCTAGATCTTTCCCCGCATTGTGTTTACAATGCAAAAATAGGTTTTCCCTCTTTTGACCTTTTCCTTCGGATAAATCAAAGAGCGGTTGTGAATCAAGAATTGTGATTCAAACTAATTAATAGTTTGTGATCCTATTTCCACCGCAACATTTATCATTGACCGTAGAGTCAAGAAGCTCTAGCAGAAATGATCTACCTGAATCTAATGCCACAATACAATCTACGTCTTCATTTGGTGATCACACCATACAGGCCAAGTTTGCCAACTTGTAAAATAGAACAACAACTGATACACATGCATACAACTCTGTATTAATAGATGCTTCTGTCAGCTCAAGGTCAGGGCTCCTAGCTAATAAAGAGACTTCCATCCTTGCATCATTATTATCAGCTAGTTCACCTTCAAAATCCTCATCAAATGCAACTGAACCATAGAGAGAGAGAGAGAGAGAGAGAGAGAGAGAGAGAGAGAGCAGTTTAAGCTCTTTCAAATAAAACTTTATAATCCTAGGATTTAAGAGCCATAACCCTGTTAAGTGCAATGCTGCAAGTCGAATTGTTCGAGGTCTCTTTGTGCCTTCCTCAAGAAGATTTTCAATAAATCATTTCAGTGGCTCTGGTGCATTTTTCTCTTTAATGCATGCACTCATCAATTTTCTTGTTTCTTGGATTCCATATCAATAGAGGAAGATATTATTTGCTCAAACACCCTTTTTCTAATAAAAGAGTTAAGTCAAGAACTTCATGACACCCTTTTTCTAATATGAATTCCTTTCATATTTTACCAATGCCAATGATAAAAATAATCACTCCTGCAAAGGATCCTTGTGTCACGACTATTAATCAACATACCACGCGATCCTATTTGAATGATGGGAAAGTGAATACTTTAAACCAATTTTTCAAGAGAAATGTTTAAAATAGACCATTGCATGTGGCATTGGTTTGTTATTGAAATCAAGGGTTGTGTTATGCTAGAGTGTGTAAAAAATGAAAATGGATATCACAGCAATTACATGTAGCCTTGTACCGTTATTCTCAAGAAGACTATGAATTCCTCAACCTTAGCATATTTGAACTAGTCCATTTGAACAATTTGAAACTCAAAACATCAAATAAACACTCCGCTAAAAGTTCTCAATTCACGATGAAAACCAATCTTGCATGTTCAATGAAAAACCTAATCTTGCGTCCCAAGTAATGAGTATTTGAAAAGGAAACAACAGCTTGAGTACAATGAGTCATTTGCTTCATATCTTATACTTCAATGCTTTGAAGAACTCTTTGATAAAAATGTTTAACAAGCTCAACATGATTAAGAAACCCTGATTTTCTTGCACACTAAATGATGAATTGATTTGAGTTGTCAGTTGAATCAATGATGAAACCCTAAGCACCCGATGCCATTGAGAAATATTAAAGAAGAGGATAATATATCCTGATAAGTCTTGAGTGAAAATGCTTATGATGGTGATAATTCAACCTCTTGTTTCAACTTGAGTGAAGATAATCTCAAAGAAAATAAGAAACCCTTATTCAAAGAACTATTGTGATCTCATGTCCTATTGAAGATGCATATGGATGCGAAGCAGAGACTAGTTAAGGTTAGAAAAAGTGAGGGAAAATTTTGGGATGCTACGCCTATGGAGAATTCCTATTCAATCTTGATCTCAAGATTGTTATGTAATGACAATGAACAAAAAACAAGAACAATTTTAAAGAAGATGAGTATGAACTGGAGAGTAACTATCTTCCCACAACTGTGGAATTTTATTATCACTTTGCAACTGCAAAACCGTGATCATCAAACTTAATGATTACAATAATAAAGGTTCCTCCCTATTTATAGATTTAGGTTAACTTGCATCTCAAGATAAAGCCTAAACTATAAAAGCCCAAAATTATCTAATATAATCTTTCTAGATCAAATCTGATCTTTCTAAATCAAATATGATCTTTCTAAAACAATGAATTACATATTTAACACACCACCTAATTCATTGTGTTTAAACTATCTACATTCATCATAGACCTTAGCTTCTTCAACACTTAGACTAGCATTCCCTTCATCATGATGTTTACAATCTGATTCTCAGTTCTGCAGTGTTCCAAGTTCATCTTCCCTTCTGCTACCTGCTCTCGAAGATAATGAAACCTCATTTCGATGTGCTTTCTTCAACCGTGTGCTATTAGATTCTTTGCCAAGTTGATAGCTGACATGCTGTCGATCTTCATGGTAATTGCTCAATGACTCTTCGTTGTGATCTCTTCTACCAGGTTCACCATCCAGGTTGCTTGACATGCACAAACACGCACATCTATATATTCTCCTTCACATGACGATAATGACACTATTGGCTCCTTTCTCGAACTCCAAGCAATTGGTGCACCATTTAACATAAACACATAGCCAGTTGTGGATTTTCTATCCTCAGCATCACTACACCAACTAGAGTCGGTGTATCCCACTAACTTGCATTATTTTCCTTCATTAACTGCAGGAAACAAAATTCCGTAGTCGAGACTTTCTTTCAGATACCTTAGCATCCTCTTCGTCTATGCTAGGTGTGATACATTTGGCTTATGCGTGAATCTATTACCATACCCACACTGTGTGCTAAGTTAGGCCTTGTGTGGCAAAGGTATCGAAGTAACCCAATAAGTCTTCGATATTGGGTTGGATCGACCTCATCTTCATATGAATCCTTTAACAGTTGCAATTTGTCTCAGCTGGAGTCGAAGTTGGGTTGCAATCTTGCATCTCAAATCTCTTGAGTATTTCGCCTGTATATCTTCTTTGGTGCATCATCAAACCTCAACCAGTCTTGTAGAATTCGATGCCAAGGAAATATGAGAGGTTTCCCAAGTCTTACATATCAAACTCCTCACTTAGGTCATATTTGAAATCTTCAATATCCTTCTTGCAACTTCTTGTTATCAACAGGTCATCGACATAGAGGCATAGTATAAGCAATTCAATACTTCTTTTTCTTACATACACTCCATGCTAAGTCGTATACTTCACAAATTCCTTCTCCCTTAAGAAGCTATCGATTTTCTTATTCCAAGCTCTTGCACCTTTCTTAAGTCCATATAGGGATTATGCAGCCTGTACACCTTTGTTTCTTCACCTCGTTTCACATACCCAGCTAGTTGTGCGACATAAACTTCTTCGTCTAAGGGGCCATTAAGAAATTCACATTTCACGTCCATCTGACATGTGTGCCAATTGTTCATATTTGCTAGACCAACAACCAACGTGATTGTTTTGATCCTAGCAACAGGTATAAAAACATCATCGAAGTCGATTCCTTCCTTCTGTAGAAATCCTTTCGCCACAAGTGTCGCCTTGTGTCGAGTTAACTCTCCTTTAGGATTCACCTTCACCTTGTAAACCCACTTCACATCAATTTCCTTCTTGCCTTAAGGAAGTTCGACAAGTGACCAGGTGTTGTTGACTTCGATGGAGTCTAACTCCTCATTCATTGCTTTCACCCACTTCGAATCTTTCAATGCCTCAGCTGCATTAACTGGTTTGACATCTGTGTAGAAAGCATAATGTACCAGCTTACCTTCTTCATCGACCACATCATCTGTTGTAATCACACATTCTTGCAATCTTGCAGGAATATGTCTTGCTCGTCAAGGATTGCTTGGGCCTGCTTCATCTCTGACTTATTCCTGTCGAACTTCTCTTTCTACTTCAATGGCTGGTTCTTTAAGGAGATTCTCACTGAATCCTTTTTGACATTCTCAATCCAATCCCATTCTTTAAGCTCATCTATAGTCATGTCCCTACTGATCACTACCTGCTTATTCACTGGGTCGAACAACTTGTAACCTCTAGTCGAATGATATCCTATCAAAATCATCTGATATGACTTGTCATCAAGCTTCCTTCTCAATTGATTTGGCACATGTCTATATGATATAGATCTAATCACCTTCAAGTGACTAAGGCTAGGCTTGACACCAAACCAACATTCTTCTAGTGTGATTCCTTCAAGCTTCTTCGTCAGACATCTGTTTAATATTTATGTAGATGTTAAAACCGCTTCTCCCCATAATTCTTTGGGTAGATGCTTTCCATTCAACATACTTCTCACCATGTTCATGATGGTTCTATTCTTTCTTTCTGCAATTCCCTTTTACTGTGGAGTGTAAGGTGCCACCACCTCATGCACAATCCCTTATTTTTCACATAATGCATCAAACTCTTTCGACACATAACATCCACCACCATCAGTCTTCAGAATTTTTAGATTTTGACCATTCTGTCTTTCGACCATAGATTTGAATCTGGAAAATACCTCGATCACATCACTTTTCTTCTTGATGAGGTAAGTCCACAAATTTCGACTGTAATCATCTACGAACGTGACAAAGTATCTGTTACCTGCAATCGAATCCGCCTGGATTGGACCATATACATCAGAGTATATGACTTCCATAATTGCCTTCGACTTCCTTACTGCAACCTTGCCGAATCTATTCTTGTGTTGTTTCGACTAAACACATTCTTCATAGAATTCACTTGGAATGTCGATTTCAGGTAATCCTAAAGCCATATTTCTTCTCTTTAGCTCTCTAATGTCATTGAAGTTGAGATGGCCTAGTCAAAAATGCCATAACCACTCATCTACGTTGGCTGCAGTTGCTAGGCACTTGTGCTCCATCATATTGAGTTTAATCTTAAAGGTCCTATTCTGAGACATTGGAACCTTCAAGATCAACCCACCACCTGCGTCGAGAAATCTCATCATCTCGTCTTTGACAACTACCTTGTAGTTCTTTTTGACAAGCTGTCCTATACTGAGCAGGTTACTTTTCATGCATGGTATGTATAACACATTGGAAATTATTGATTTCTTGTCATCCTTCCTCATAATCTGAACATCACTAACACCTTCAACTGCTAGAGTGTTGTCATTTGTAAACTTCACCGTGTTCTTCGACGAGGGTTTCATGTTAACAAACCAACTTTCCTTCTAGTCATGTGTGATGATCATCCTGAGTCCAAGCACCACTGGTCCTGGAATCTCTCTTCGTCTCTTGTTGTGACCATCAACAATATCTCTTCTTCTTCATGTTTCACCAGCTTTGCATCAGTTTCTTGATTCTTCTTCTTTTCTGGATAATCACTAAAATAATGACCATACTTATGACAATTGAAACACTGAATGTGACTTTTGTCAGGCTTTCGACCACCACCTCTTCCTTTATCTGCAGCACCACCTCTTTGGTTGCCTTGGTTCCAGGGTTTTCTCTGGTTCGACCAGTTTCCTTCATGGTGATTTCGACCATTCGAATTGGTGTAGCCTTCTTTACCTTTGTTGCTATTCCAGCTTCCTTTACCTTTCCTTTCTTTTTCTGACTGTGCCTGCAAATCCATATCACTATTCAAATTTCCTGCAGCTCTTTCAGCCATCCTTTGTTCATGATACTCAAGCATCCCTTGAAGCTATTCCTTCGTCAATATTGATAAGTATTTCGACTCTATTATGGCTACTACCACTTGGTTGAATTTTGGAGCCAATGAATCTTTGACTCAACTGATCTTGATGTCAACATTTTTCCACATACCTTAATTTGATTCACCAGCTTTGTAACTATGGTGAAGAAATTTGTTATACTTTCATTGTCTTCCATCTGAAGCAATTCATAAGTCCTTTTGTGAGTTTGTAACCTCACCTCTTTCACATTCTCTGCGCCTCCAAACAGTTTTTCAAGAATCTCCCAAGCTTCTTTTGTTGATTCTACGTTAATAACCTTTTCAAAGTTATCTGGATCAACACATTGATGGATTATAAAGAGAGCTTTATAATCTTTCTTCTTCAATTTTTTATATGTTGCTTTCTCCTGATCTGTCGCAGTTTCTGCAAGCGGTGATAATCCTTCATTCACAAGATTCGAAAGATCTTGGTAACAGAAACCACCTTAATCTGCTTGCAACAATTCTTATAATTATCTTTCTTGATAATTGAAAGATTTGCTGGAAAGTGACCGTTCGGGTGATTCATCGCCATCACAGTTGTTCTTCCCTTGAATCAAAATCAGAGCTCTGATACCAGATGTAGGAATTCAACCACAACCTATGGAGAATTTCTATTTAATCTTGATCTCAAGATTGTTATGTAATGACAATGAACAAAAAACAATAACACTTTTAAAGAAGATGAGTATGAACTACAGAGTAACTCTCTGCCCACAATTGTGGAATTTTATTATCACTTTACAACTGCAAAACCGTGATTATCAAACTTGATGATTACAATGATAAGGGTTCCGCTCTATTTATAGATTTAGGTTAACTTGCATCTTAAGCTAAAACCCAAAATATAAAATGCCAAAAATATCTAATCGAATCTTTCTAGATCAAATATGATCTTTCTAAATCAAATCTAATTTTCTAAAATAATGAATTACATATTTAACACCAATTTTATGGAAATAACGTGTCTGTTGAATTTTATACTAATATCAAGTGTTATATCGTGTTGATGAATTTTATTATATATTATATGATGTGTTTAATCAAATTTAAATGTTATAAATGAATATAATTATATTGAGTTGTGTTACATTTTTTTTAAACCGACAAAAAGAATCATAATATATATATATATATATATATATATATATATATATATATATATATATATATATATATATATATATATATATATATATATATATATATATATATATATATATATATATATATATATATATATATATATATATATATATATATATATATATATATATATATATATATATATATATATATATATATATATATATATATATATATATATATATATATATATATATATATATATAATTTTATTTGAAACATAACCCATAAATGAATGGGTCGATTTGGGCCAGTTTTGACAATGAAATTGCGAGTAGGACGACAAACCTAACCCATTAAAATTTGAACAGATTGGGTAATAGGTTAAGCCAAATCCAGTCCAACCTAACCCGTGTACACCCATAAATTTTTGACTTAATTAGTCCTGAAATCCCTTAGCTTAATTTCAAATTTCACGTCGTTTATTTAATAAACGTTACGTTTTAATCCCTTAAATGTCATTCTGTTAACCAAATTAATCTTTTATGTTAAATGTTAAGAAAAAACATTAAGTTTGAATGATGTGGCATGACAACATGGCAAAAATTAAAATAATAAGTCAGCAATTTTGTTAAGGGACTAAATGAAACCTTATAGTTGGTTAAGAGAACAGACTTGGACAATAACCAAATTATGATTAAAGTTGCCAGAATAAATTTTCATAACATTTTTTCATACCATAATCTATTATTTACTATACTAGAATTCCATATAAACACAATCTTAAATTTAATGGTATTAAATTAGAATTTTGTTACGATTCAAACCAAAGTAATTAAACTAAAATAAAATTAAACATGTTCCACAATGACATAAGATATACACAAATACAATTACAAAATATGTACACCTTTTCTATGTCCTTGATATATTCCTCTATTTTGCAACAATGAAGGCACAACAAAATGCTACCTTCCTAGATGATAAATGTTACAAAAACAATACCCCAACTAATAACACCTTCGAAGTCAATCTCAGGACCCTCCTCCCTTTTTTGTCATCAAAATACATGTAATTCTACAACACCACAACCCCTTCAATAAATCCCTCTGATTCTGTGTACGTATTGTTCATGTGTAGAGGGGATGCAACCTCTCAGCTCTATCATGAATGCTTACTTAATGCATCTCAAACACTATACGAAAAGTGTTTTTTGTCCATAGAAGTCATGATTTGGTACATAAAAAGATGAAGCAGAGTGCTTACTTTATGCAGCTCAAACACTATCTGCAGAGTGCTTACTTCATGCCTTCATTGTTCACGACCATGAACAAAAGTGCAGATGAAGCAGCTAGTATACTTTCTAGTGACAATAAAAAGATGTTTTCCATAAGACCTTTTACTTTTTATTTTAGTGCGCGTCGGATCTATCGTCTAATGATTGCAGAACATGTCTTAGTAGTCCTATTGAAAAAATTCCAGTGTTGTGATGGATATCGGGGTTGGACTGGTCTATATCCTATTTGCAATATTATGTATGAACTATATCCTTTTTATTGCTCAACTAATGCTCCATCACCAAATCAATGTGTTCAAGAAAAACAAATTATTCAAAAGAAGATGCAGGTTTTTCACAAGATCCATTTTATCTTGAATCCAAGATTCAGATCTGAATCCAAGATCCAAATTAAAATATATACAAAAAATAGATCTTGGTAAAGAAACTGACCTTCCTCTTCTGAAACACCAACAAGTCTCTCCTTCATCTAACGGTACCTTTGAGGGTCAGTCTTCAACTCATCTCTAATGATGGTAAGCACAAGCTGAAACTTAGCATAACATTACTAGTTTTCTCAAATGTGTTTCTAGGGTTTCTCATGAGTGAGAGTGAAATTGAAATGGGTGAAGTGAAAATGGAAATACGAAATGTTTTAGGTTGCATTTTTTTCATTTTACAAATTTAAATCAAAATATAATATAATAATTTCATGTCAGCTAATAAACATTCACATGGAGTGCCACACATGTACAAACTAACGGAAGTTTACAAAATTTGACAGATATGATTAAATTGACTAATGCAAGTACACTTAAGGGACTTTAAACCCACATTTATTCAATAAGGGACTAGACTGAAACCTGAAATTAAATTAAGAGACCAAACATTTATTCTCCACCAATAATACCACTAGACAAATGAATTTACGTAATTCTAATGTTAAATGTTATTTTGTTTTGTATCATTTCCAACTTACCTATTTTATGGAAATAACATGTCATGTTGAATTTTATACTAATATCAACTATTATGTCGTGTTGATGAATTTTATTATATATTATATGATGTGTTTCATCGAATTTAAATGTTATAAATGAGGATGATTGTATTGAGTTGTGTTACATTTTTTTAAACCGACAAAAAGAATCATTAAAAATATATATTTTTTATTTGAAACACAACACGCAAACCCAACCCAATTCAACCCATAAATGAATGAGTCGGTTCGGGTAGATTTTGACAATGAAATTGCGAGTTTGACGACGAATCTAACCCATTAAAGTTTGAACGTTTTGGATAACAAGTTAAGCCAAATTCAGTCCAACCCAACCCGCGTACATCCATAAATTTTTTTACATAAGATAATTTTATCGAAATCTTTTTAATTAATATACAAATATTAATTGTTATTGTATCCAAAAATAGCAATTAATACATAAACTAAAACCATCCATTTAGTTATATAAAATCAGATTTAAAAATATCTTTTAACATAAAATAATTGTATCAATTAAAAAAAATCTATTATATTTTTTCTACTAAATATAGTGTATAGGTTTTTTAATATAAAAATATATTTTTTTCTATTTTTATTTTTGTATATAAAACGACTAATATCTTAATTAAAACCAGCAATATAGATCTATATTAAATTTGGAAAATATTTTCTATTACTATTTACCGTTGTATTCAAAAACTAAAAATTAATATAACTATTTATTAATCAAAATCATGAATTTAGTTATATAATAATTAACAAATTAATTAACTATATAATAATCAAAATCCTTAATGTAAGTGAAAATTCTTATTAAATAATTATATCAATAATTTTGATTACTATATAGTTATATTAATTTATTAACTTTTCTTTCTGAATTCAAAGATAATTGATTATCACAAGCAACAAATATATTTATTTTTAAAATAATAATGTGAATTAAATTTTAACATTTACTATATAAGTTACAATAAAATGGATTATGAAAATAGAAACTAATGTAGTCCATTAATTTCAATAAATAAAAAATTAATGGTTATGATTAATTTTTCTTATTTCTCATATATATATATATATATATATATATATATAATAAAAAAATTAATTCTTTTAGAAAGAAAAGAAAATTATATTAATTGTTGAATATATCCAAGAAAGCTTCGGCAACACTTGTTGTCTTTTTGTTTAAGACAACGATACTCTCTTATATGCAATTTTTTACTTTTAAGTACATTGAATAATTAATGTAATTGGTTTGTATATAGTCTAAATATGTTATTTATTAAATTAATTTAAAAGTCAAATTTTATTTATCTATAACAATATATAAAGGCAAAACACATTTTTGGTGTAACTTTTTTAATTTTCAATTTTGTCTTTAATTAATTGATTTTATTACATTTTTTATTAGTTAGTTATTATTCTTCATCTTTAATAACTTCTATGCGGTTTCTAAATCAATAACAATATATAAAGGCAAAACACACTTTTGGTGTAACCTTTTTTTATTTTCAATTTTGTCCTTAATAAATTGATTTTATTACATTTTCTTATTAGTTAGTTATTATTCTTTATCTTTCATAACTTCTATACGGTTTTTAAACCAATAAATCTTCTCTCTCCATTTTATATTCTACCCATTAGATAGATTGAGAGAGAAAAAAATGTTGGAGAAGCAAATGAAAGATATGGAAGAAAGAAGACAAAGATGAAAATGAAAGAGAAAGATAATAATGATAACTGCTATCTTTTCTATAATATTTCTCTAAATTAACTTTAATTTTTCTGATATGTTCTTTTGGCAACTCTTATTAATTTTTTTGTTTTTAATTAGTTTGAAGAAAGTGTAGTAGAAAAAAAGTTGTTGTTAACATAAAAATAGATTTTTTTTTATGGAGAAGAAGTTATTTTTCCAATTTTCATACTATTTTTTTTTAAATTTTAATATTCTCACTAACTTTTAAAGTTTAACTATTTTGATTGATTCCTTTACCCATTTTTAATTTTATTCATTTCGTTCTATTGTTTGATTAATATGATGAAAATTATTAAAAATTATTCAATATCATCGGTAATGCATAAGAAAGGAAGGAGTCAACTTTCTTTGTTTTCTTATTATTTTTAATGTGTAATTAAGTCTTAATGATAAATTCATATTTTTGGTGTAGTTTCTTTGAGTATCAACTGCATAATGCCCTTTTTTTATTCACCTATCATTCTTTTTGTTTTAAGCATTCTACCATTTCCTTTCTTTATCACATACTACCTGCATTTTTATCCTCAATATTTTCATTTTTTTTAATTTTTCTTCTTCAAAATTTAAAGATTCTTAAATATTTGAGAATACCTAATAACTTTAATTTTCTTCCACGTACTTTCTACTGTTGGAAATTCACCTCACACCCTATGAAGAATTCCCTTCAATCTTAATCTCAAGATTGATGAACAAACCCACAATATGATAATAATGGTAATAACAAGTAATTATCAAGAACAACAAAAAAGAAGAAGAATAACAAACAAGAAAGAGAAGAATGAGAGAAGAAATATTTGGAGAGAATGTATTACCCACAACTGTGGGATGTCTTATTGCTTATAGAACTTTCACTTGCTAAACACTGTAACTGTGAAATCTGTTCTATGTTGTGATTGAATACAAAGCAAGACACCCTATTTATAGTTTTAGGTTTACAAAAGCCCAAAACATAAAAGACCCAAAATATTCAAATCAAATCTAATCATATCAAATCAAATCAAAACAATGAATTACATTTAACACACCACCTAATTCATTGTGTCTAAATTATCTACATTCATCATGGCTCTTAGTTTTCTGAAGACTTCGACCTGCACTCCCTTCGTCATGATATCTGCAATCTGATCTCAGTTCTGCAGTGTTCCAACTTCATCTTCCCTTCTGCTACCTGCTCTCGAAGATAATGGAACCTCATTTCGATGTGCTTGCTTCGACCATGAGCTATTGGATTCTTCGCCAAGTTGATAGCTGACATGCTGTCTATCTTCATGGTAATTGCTCCATGATTCTTCCCTGTGATTTCTTCGACCAAGTTCACCATCCAAGTTGCTTGACATGCACAAAGAGAAGCAACTATATATTCTGCTTCGCATGATGACAATGCCACTACTTGTTCATTTCTCGAATTCCAAGCAACTGGTGCACCACCTAACATAAACACATAACCAGCTGTGGATTTTCGATCCTCAGCATCACTACACCAACTGGAGTCTGTGTATCCCACTAACTTGCATTCTTTTCCTTCATCAGCTGCTGGAAACAAAATACCATAGTCGAGAGTTCCTTTCAGATACCTCAGTATCCTCTTCGCCGCTGCTAGGTGTGATACCTTTGGCTTCTGCATGAATCTACTTACCATACCAACACTGTATGCTAAGTCGGGCCTTGTGTGACAAAGGTATCTAAGTGACCCAATAAGTCTTTTGTATTGGGTTGGGTCGACATCATCTTCATCTGAATCCTTCGATAGTTGCAATTTGGGCTCAGCTGGAGTCGAAGTTTGATTGCAATCTTGCATCTTAAATCTCTTGAGTATTTCGCCTGCATATCTTCTTTGGTGCATCATCAAACCTCTACTTGTCTTGTAGAATTCGATGCCAAAGAAATATGAGAGATTTCCCAAGTCTGACATTTCAAACTCCTCACTCAGGTCATGTTTGAAATCTTCGATCTCCTTCTTGCAACTCCTTGTTATCAATAAATCATCAACATAGAGACATAGTATAAGCAATTCACCATTGCTTCTTCTTACATATACTCCATGCTCAGTTGTACACTTCACAAATTCCTTCTCCCTTAAGAAGCTGTCGATTTTCTTATTCCAAGCTCTTGGAGCTTGCTTAAGTCCATACAGGGCTTTATGAAGCCTGTACACCTTTCTTTCTTCGCCTTGTTTCACAAACCCAGCTGGTTGTGCAACATAGACTTCTTCGTCTAAGGGGCCATTAAGGAATGCACACTTCACGTCCATCTGACATGTGTGCCAGTTGTTCATATTTGCTAGACCAACAACCAACCTGATTGTTTCGATTCTAGCAACAGGTGCGAATACTTCATCGAAGTCGATTCCTTCCTTCTGAAGAAATCCTTTAGCCACAAGTCTCGCCTTGTGTCGATTTGCTTCTCCTTTAGGATTTACCTTTACCTTGTAAACCTACTTCACATCAATTGCCTTCTTGCCTTGCAGCAATTCGACAAGTGACCAGGTATCATTGACTTCGATGGACTCCAACTCTTTAATCATTGCTTTCACCCACTTCGAATCTTTCAATGCCTCAGCTGCATTGAATGGTTCGACATCTGCGTAGAAAGCATAATGCACCAACTCACCCTCTTCATCGACTACATCATTTGATATAATTACACATTCTTGCAACCTTGCAGGCATGTGTCTTGTTCGTCGAGGTCTGCTTGAACCTGCTTCATCTGCAACTGGTTCCTGTCGAACTTCTATTTCGACCTCAGTAGCTGGTTCTTCATAAGAGATTCTCACTGAATCCTTCTTGGCATTCTCAGTCCAATCTCATTCTTTAAGCTCATCTATGATTACGTCCCTGCTGATCACTACCTGCTTATTCACTGGGTCGAACAACTTGTAACCTCCTGTCGAATGATATCCTATCAAGATCATCTGATTCGACTTATCATCAAGCTTCCTTCTCAACTGATATGGCACATGTCTATGTGCTATAGATCCAAACACATTCAAGTGACTGAGACTAGGCTTAACACCAGTCCAACATTCTTCTGGTGTGATTCCTTCAAGCTTCTTCGTCGGACATTTTTTCAATATATATGTTGCTGTCAAAACTGCTTCTCCCCATAATTCTTTAGGTAGATGCTTTCCATTCAACATACTTCTCACCATATTCATGATGGTTCTGTTCTTGCGTTATGTAATCCCATTTTGCTGTGGAGTGTAAGGCGGCACCACCTCATGCACAATCCCTTCTTTTACACATAGTGTATCGAACTCTTTCGACACATACTCTCCACCACTATCAGTCCTCAGAATTTTCAGCTTTCGGCCACTCTGTCTTTCGACCATGGACTTAAACCTAGAAAATACCTTAATCACATCACTTTTCTTCTTGATGAGGTAAGTCCACAACTTCCGACTATAATCATCTATAAACGTGACAAAGTATCTATTGCCACCAATCGAATCCACCTGGATTGGACCACATACATCAGAGTATATGACTTCAAGTATTGCCTTCGACTTCCTTCCTGCATCCTTGCTGAAGCTATTCTTGTGTTGTTTCGACTGAACACACTCATCACAGACTTCACTTGGAATGTCAATTTCTGGTAATCCTGAAACCATATTTCTTCTCTTCAGTTCTTTGATGTCATTAAAGTTGAAGTGACCTAGTCGAAAATGCCATAACCACTCATCTCTGCTGGCTGCAGTTGCTAGACATCTGTGCTCCATCACATTGAGTCCAATCTTGAAGGTCCTATTCTGAAACATTGGAGCCTTCAAGATTAATCTACCATCTGCGTCGAGAACTCTCAACATCTTGTCTTCGACAACTACTTTGTAGTTCTTTTCGACAAGTTGCCCTATACTGAGCAAATTACTATTCATGCCTGGTATGTACAACACATTGGAAATTGTTGACCTTTTGCCATCTTTACTCATAATCAGAACATCACCAATACCTTCAACTGCTAGAGTGTTGTCATTTGCAAACTTCACTGTGTTCTTCGACGAGGGCTTCATGTTGACAAACCAATCTTTCCTTCCAGTCATGTGTGATGAGCATCTTGAGTCCAAGTACCACTGATCTTGTAATCTTTCTTCACCTTTTGTTGTGACCATTAACAGCGTTTCTTCTTCTTCATGTTTTGCCAGCTCTGCATCAGTCTCTTGATTTCTCTTCCTTTCTGGACAATCACTAGCATAATGACCATACTTCTGACAATTGAAACACTGAATGTGGCTTTTGTCTGGCTTTCGACCACCACCTCTTCCTTTACCTGCAGCACCACCTCTTTGGTTGCCTTGATTCCAAGGTTTCTTCTGATTCGGATGGTTTCCTCCTTTGTTGCCATTCCAGCTACCTTTGCCTTTTCTTTCCTTTTCTGACTGCGCCTGTAAAGCCATATCTTTCGACTTTCCTGCAGCTCTCTCAGTCATCCTCTGTTCATGAGACTCAAGAGTCCCTTGAAGCTCTTCCTTCGTCAACACTGATAGATTTTTTGACTCTTCTATGGCAACTACCACGTGGTCGAATTTTGGAGCCAACGATCTCAAGATTTTTGAGACAACTGCTTTCGTCGTCAGCGCTTCTCCACATACTTTGATTTGATTCACCAACTTTGTAACTCTGGTGAAGAAATCTGTAATGCTTTTGTTGTCTTCCATCTAAAGTAACTCATAGGTTTTCTTGTGAGTTTGTAACCTCACTTCTTTCACCTTCTCTGCGCCTCCAAACGACTTTTCAAGAATCTCCCATGCTTCTTTTGCTGAATCAACATCACTAACCTTTTCAAAGTTATCAGGATCAACACACTGATGAATTATAAAGAGTGCTTTATAATCCTTCTTCTTCAATTCTTTGTGCGCAACCTTTTCCGCCTCCGTTGCGTTCTCCCCAAGCGATGTTACTCCGCCCTTCACAAGATCCCAAGGATCTTGATAACAAAAAATCACCTTAATCTGCTTGCACCAATTCTCATAATTGTCTTTCTTGAGAATTGGCAGGGTCGCTGGAAAGTTGTCGTTCGGATATTTCATCGCCATCACTATCTTCCTTCCTTGAATCTCTCAATCGGAGCTCTAGATACCAGATGTTGGAAATTCACCTCACACCCTATGAATAATTCCCTTCAATCTTAGTCTCAAGATTGATGAACAAACCCACAATATGATAATAATGGTAATAACAAGTAATTATCAAGAACAATAAAAGAGAAGAAGAATAACAAACAAGACAGAGAAGAATGAGAGAAGAAATATTTGGAGAGAATGTGTTACCCACAACTGTGGGATTTCTTATTGCTTATAGAACTTTCACTTGCTAAACACTGCAACTGTGAAATCTGTTCTATGTTGTGATTGAATACAAAGCAAGACACCCTATTTATAGTTTTAGGTTTACAAAAGCCCAAAACATAAAAGGCCTAAAATGTTCAAATCAAATCTAATCATATCAAATCAAATCAAAACAATGAATTACATTTAACATCTACATCACTATTTATATATATATATATATATATATATATATATATATATATATATATATATATATATATATATATATATATATATATATATATATATATATATATATATATATATATATATATATATATATATATATATATATATATAATAATAGTTCTTAATTTTCTTTTTAGTTTTTAATGGATAAATCAAGCAAGATAGAAGAATGTGCAAGACAATGGGAAGAACACAGAGGCATAATCTTTCAAAACGTAACAGGTATAAACCATCCACTTATAATTTTTTCTATAGGTTTGATTAGTTATTAAAAGTTATTCATTTTAATTATATTACTTTGTAGTTTTCTGTATTTTTGAACCAACTCTATGTAAAATTATTATTAAAGTTGTTAATTATTATATAAATTCTATTTATTATATCACAATTCTAATAAATTTATTAATACCTGTGAACGCTCCACTGAAGAAGATACCTGATACTGAAAAATGTCTTATGTATTTGGTTTTACAATGTTGATTGATTATCTCTCTTCTTTCCTCTCTTAAATTCTTCGTTTAAAACCAAAGAAAAAACTCATCTCTCCCATTTTTATTTTTATTTTATTTAAATATTTATGTTATATTTTTTAAGCAAATTGAAGAAATTATTAACTTCAAAAGAGACAGAATGCTACATATATGCGGAAAAATTTGAAGAGATTTCAAATGACTTTTTTTACACAAATATATATTTTCTATGCGACTATTGAAGTGAGTGCTCAGAAGATACTTCCATGGAATTGTACAGATATTCTAATTTATTCACATTTCTTAAATTTTGTTTATTATATTTTTACTCTTTATACGTTGTCTATTTTACTTAGTTTTTGAAGATTGATTTATATGTTTTTTTTTTGTCTAACAACAGCATGAAGCTTTCTTTTAATCTCTTAAAATTTTGTTTAATTCACTTTATGTGATATTAATTTATTTATGAGTTTTATTTGTATTTCTCTCCCTAACTTTTATTTATGATTTTTTTTTATTCTCATAAAAAAATTTCTTTCTTTTTATAATATTTATTATGGTTTCTCTAAACTCTACTTAATATATTCTATAACTATAATCTATTCTATAACTATAGATAAAGATAAAGAAGATATATGATTTTGAACAAACCTATTTCATTCCCATTTTATCCTTTAAGTTATACACAATTTATTTAATTTTTAAAAATAAAGTGCTAACAAAATGATACGATTTTTTTTATAAGATGTGCATAACTATCAAAGTTGATTTTTTTTTAATGGAAAAAAAAACTAATTTTGATAGTTATGCATCTCTTACAAAAAATGATGAAAGTGCAAAACACACTTATAAATGAATAGAAAATGAAAATTCATTCATTCAACGGCAACATGAAAAAAAAATACATCATCATACTCCACTATTTATGGATTGTCAAAGATAAATAGAGAAAAGAAAATTCTTCATCTTCAACTCTTATTTGGTCATCAATCTCTAATTCCCTCTCTAATTCTTTATCATACTTTATTGTTAATTGATATGAAGTTTCTTTTCTTTTACAATGTTATGATTATTTCTTTAAGAGATGATTTTTCTTTATTTTAGAATCTATTTTGTTGACTTTGCATTTGGTTGTTGCAACTAAATATCAAATTATATTGATTTGATTAGAGAATATTATTAAACACAATGAAACATTATTTTTAAGTGTCTTTCTTTTTAAACCATTTGGTCTTAAAGATAAGAAATATATGAATTGTTTATTTATGAATTATTTCATTTGTATTCAATACAATACTAATAATATAAGAGAAAATCAACGATAAATATTAAAGATTACACACACCTCCAAGATTATGCAGGGAAATGAGAATCAAATGTTAAAGCATTTCTTAAAGTATTGCTTCAATAAATGAAAGAGTTTTGTTGCAACAATCTTTGGAAGCATTTCCTTGACCATATATTTAATAAAAAATTAAATTAATAAACAAAATTATATATGATAAATAATTTAAATTAAAACTAAAATCAAATAAAAAATACGTTAATGTATATACTCAATAAAAAAGCGGACAAACGGACACGAAAGTGTCCGTTTGGACGCTAGTAATAGAGAATGGAAGAAGTACTACTATTTTTCTTTTAGGGATTATTTTTTCTACCTTAAGCATTCATTATTTTTCCACTTTAATGAAAAATAAAAATTATTTATAGATTTTGAAAATGTATTTTTCAAATGCATCTTAAATACACCAAAAATATATATATATATATATATATATATATATATATATATATATATATATATATATATATATATATATATATATATATATATATATATATATATATATATATATATATATATATATATATATATATATATATATATATATATATATATATATATATATATATATATATATATATAAAACTAAATTACACCTTCATTTTGTCTAATAAAAATAATCTAAAAATATATTTCAGAAATAAATTCAAAAATTTATTTCTGTAAGTATTTTTTTTTTTATAAACAAAGATTGAATATAACGAATACTAAGAGTACTCTTGTCCGATTACAAAAGCTGAGAGAAAACTTCGAACAAAAGGGATTAATTGCTACAATTTAAATTTGAGCTAAATAACACAAAAGATCTTTGCAAAATTTATAAAAGTTGCATTTTAAATTTATAAAAGTTGCATTTTGAATTAGTAATTTCACTCTCACCTATGAAGGACCACTTCCAAGCCAACACTTTCATATTCCACAGTAAATCAGAAACAACACAACCTTCGTTCTTAAACAACACCTCGTTCCTCATAATCTAGATACACCAGCAAACCATTAGCCAAATATTACCTTCCTTACCAACTTTCACTTTTTTCTTTTTAAAGAAATCAACCCAAAACAAAAAATCACCCCAAACACAGACTACCAGAACCAACTCTATCCTCTGCAGCCATCCGCTCCGCCCCAAAGGAAATTGTTCTGAAGTTTTGTAATTTCTTTGCAAATTTTCACACGAGCTTTAAAAAAAGAGAGAATGAAAATACATAAGCTAATACAAACTTCAACAATGTGATTTGTAGATATTTCAATTCAATTGGAGCAATTTTCTTCACCAATGGAAATTGATTACAAGTTTAATTTCAACTAAAAGACAACAGTTAATGCAAAAATAATTACCATTTTAATTAGGTGTGATTCCACATATTATTTATCAAAGAAAAATTGAGTTCATTAATCTATTAGATGAAGATTTGTTTCTTTGTTTTCAGCTTTAGTGCTTCCGAGTTCGGATTGGTTTAGACATGCAAAGCAATCAGTAATATATTAAATTAAGTGCAACTAATCTAAATAAAAAAACCTACCATGCACAAGCAATTTTCTTAGATCCTTACCATTATGGAGAGAAACATTTAAAAATTATGGAAGAACACAAACATACAGACGGAAGTATACTTCCAAATTTATTCCGCAAGTATATTTATGGATTATTTTTTTTAAAAGTAAAATGAGGGTGTTAGTTGCTTATGAAGGAATTGTAAGAATAATATTTGGTTTTACATCTGACCTTTGAGTTTTGATGATAATTGCACATGTTATTTAAAAGAACAATTATGTATGATATGATTTGTGTCTACTGTATGAATGTTGTTAATATGATTCTGACTTTGATAAGAAGACGTGTGACGTCATCAGACTCTGTTTATCAACACTCTGGAAGAAAACATATATGTGTACAAGATAAAGTCAAAATTCAGAAATAGTTCTAACGCAACGGTTCTAAGGAACGTTAATAACGAGGTTTTTAATTGATACTTTATAAGTAAGCCTAGAAGGCTTTATAAAAAATGTGTTTTCTATTGTTACAGTTCTAAAGAGTTTTTGAAGATAAGGTTCTGATTGAACGAAGTGTTGAAGACTCTGAAGACAAGAGTGTGCTTAATGAAATTTGAAGCCTCTGAAGATGAAGTTCTGAAGACTCTGAAGATAATGCTTCTAAGAAACCAAGTGCTGAAGATTCTTATGACTAGGTTCTGCTGAACGAAGATTTGAGATTCTGAAGACTGTGGTTCTGAAGATTACACAAAGAATGACTCTTCTACAACACGTTTCATCAAGTTAATATCTAAAGCCTCTGAAGATGCTAGAAGACAGAACATAAGAATGGTTTTGAGCTGAATATAATAGTACTAAAACTTTGTGACCTCTACCTCAAAAAGATGGCACAAAAGCAGCTTTTTGTACAGTGATGTTGACCATTCCTTCATGTGAATGTTGGTATATTGCTGTTGGATTATGTTTCCAAGAACGCCCCTCAACGGATCTATTCTCTCAAGCTCTATAAATCGAAGATCAATAAGCTTGAAAAGGTGAGTTGAATAGATTGATAATTGCCAATAGCTGATTGTTGATGATAGCATACTATGCAAAGCCAAAGTACTTAAGAAAATGCTACAAGATGAAGCCTAAATGAAGAATGCTCAATGAAGAAAAAGCTGAAGCGGACTGTTGAAATGCGTATAACAATGCAACATATTAAACCATGTATAACTAGTCAAGTGAAACATCAATAAGTGAAGCATAGTAACTTAGTTGATCTTGATGGTTAAACTGGAAGATGCATTATATGCTCAAGAAAGGAGTTTGTAACACCCCATTTAAATTATTCAGTCGCTTTGGTATTTTCTGTGATGTGTAGTTGTGTGGTGTCCTTAATTAAGGGTATGAGGTTAGGAGTAAGGGAGAGAGGTGACCTTAGTTGGGGTATTGTGGACCTAGATAAATGAGTAAGTTAATTATGATATCGAGAGCATTATAGTGATTAATATTATTCCAACTATTATTAATAATAATGTTAATGAGATTATTATTATTATTATTATTATTATTATTATTATTATTATTATTATTATTATTATTATTATTATTATTATTATTAATATTATTTGGTGGAATATTATTATTATTCATATTATTACTATTAGTATGAATATTATTATTAGTGGGAGAATATTATTATTATTATTATTATTATTATTATTATTATTATTATTATTATTATTATTATTATTATTATATGATTTAAATAATAAAACAAGAAATAAGGGATTAAAGGAAATAGAGAAGTTTTTTTGGGGAAAGAGAATCAGAACACGATAAACTGCCAGAGAGAGGTTTTGGGAGAAAAAGTGAGAAGAAGAACAAAGAGGAAGAGAAGGAGGCTAGGGCTGTCAATCCTTCAAGATTCTTCAACGATTGAACAATTAATCGGGGTAAAGTGGGGTGTTACAATTGGTATCAAAGCAGGTTGGTCCGTTCGACCAGTGTTGTAGTAGAGTCTGACTATAGAATGTTTATAGTCATGTGTGTGTTTGGATTGTCCAGTGTCGATCTTTGGTAAGGATTTTGGAGTGAACTTGATTTGTTTACCACTCAGCGAGTTGGATGTTATTTTAGGAATGAATTGGCTTGAGAGCAAGATGCGAGAGTCGTATCCGGAACCGTTCTCATCAGATGCATTTTCGAGGACGAAAATATTTTAAGTAGGGGAGAGTTGTAACACCCCATTTAAATTATTCAGTCGCTTTGGTATTTTCTGTGATGTGTAGTTGTGTGGTGTCCTTAATTAAGGGTATGAGGTTAGGAGTAAGGGAGAGAGGTGACCTTTGTTGGGGTACTGTGGACCTAGATAAAGGAGTAAGTTAATTATGATATCGAGAGCATTATAGTGATTAATATTATTCCAACTATTATTAATAATAATGTTAATGAGATTATTATTGTTATTATTATTATTATTATTATTATTATTATTATTATTATTATTATTATTATTATTATTATTATTATTATTATTATTATTATTATTATTATTCGTATTAATAATATTATTTGGTGGAATATTATTATTATTCATATTATTACTATTAGTATGAATATTATTATTAGTTGGAGAATATTATTATTATTATTATAGGATTTAAATAATAAAACAAGATATAAGGGATTAAAGGAAATAGAGAAGTTTTTTTGGGGAAAGAGAATCAGAACACGATAAACTGTCAGAGAGAGGTTTTGGGAGAAAAAGTGAGAAGAAGAACAAGGAGGAAGAGAAGGAGGCTAGGGCTGTCAATCCTTCAAGATTCTTCAACGATTGAGAAATTAATCGGGGTAAAGTGGGGTGTTACAGAGTTCATCAAAAAGAAGCTTAAAGCTCATGAAAAAATGTCGTAGTGCTCATCAAAAAAGCTTTTAAGCAATACAAAACTAATGTATTATAATCTCTCAGAGATTCATTCTTTAGATACTTTTATGTATTAAAAAGCAAGGAGTTGTTGCTCATGTCTTGCTTAGAAACACTTAGGTGTTCATATACTTCATCTGTGTAATCAGCTTGTAAGAAGTATATTCGTGCATAAGAAAATTCTTGTAAAAGGTGTTGTTCCTTGAGCGGTCGAGTGAAAATCAAAATGCTTGAGATCACTAAGCGTGTTTCTAACAGCTTAGTGAATGATGTTCCTTGAGCGGTCGAGTGAAGACCAGAATGCTTGAGAGAGCCAGGGTGTTTTCAACGGCTTGGAGGTTGATTCTTTGAGAGGCAAATGAAAGTTAGGATTCTCAAGAGGGAAATGAAAGGTATCCATTATGGTTGCAATCGTTGATGATTATTGGATTAAATTCTTGTGATAAGGAAAAATCACCTTGGTGGGTGTACTGAAGTAACTTCGTTAACAGTGAAGCAGGATACAAATAATTGTGTCATTTATTTTTATTGTCATTGTTAGATTTATCTTTCTAATTCCGAAAAAGGGGAAAAAATGTGAAACTCCATTCAAACCTCTCTTTCTTATGTTTCTCAACCTTCAATTGGTATTAGAGCTCCAGTTTCGTTATTGATGTTTATTAAACACTTAACTGTGTCAGATAACGATCTGGATGAGCTTTGAGAAACGCTCTGGTTAATCTCCTCCACCGTCTACAGTTTCAGCCTCATATAATGATACAAAGATTGAGTACTAAAATGACAAACCAGAAAGGTTCATTCTAGAGTGTGTCACTGATTCTTAGAGTTGATTATTATTATTAACAACATAATCTTCTCGCGTGGCACTTGCAAGAAGATTAAAAGCAAGATGAAGAATCAGCTGGTAAAACAATAATAGACTCATCAGATAATTAGAAAAATCTGATGAATGCTATTCTTGGAATACGTTAGTTGAGAACTACGTATCTCTTCAAGGTGATGCCTATGCAAGGCTTAAAAAGAATCATCAAGTAAGAAATGTTGTTTGTTGAAAGTTAGTTTTTTTTTAGTATGAGATGTTTTCAACAATCAGGCTTGGTCTACCGTTGACTTTCTCAGTATTGCTCATTAGAAACTCTTTCATGTAAAGAAGAGAGAATGCTCATGTCATGAATCTGAAGCATGGAAATTTCAAGATGAAGTATGCTAAAGATGTTAAAAATCTTGTTATCAAGATTTTAAATCATGATTGCAGAACTTAAGATTCTAAATAATGATTTCATCATCAGGATTCTTTAAGAAGATAATCAGAAGCCTGCTATTTGAATAGAAGCTTATAACAACTGGTCAAGCATACAGTAGTTCTGGAGTAAAGCTTCCCTTGAAGAATGGAAGATATGATCTAAATAGTATAACTCAGACAAAGAAGGTCTCTCTCTTTCTAAGGAAGAATATCCTAAGAAGAATGCATGAAATGCTCATGAGAAAAAGGCTGAGAAGAAGAGCTAACTAACATATCGCAGATAGTTATGGTTATAGAGTTTGTTGCATAACATCTCTCCAGAAGATAAAACAATTTCTTATTCAACAGAAACTAATTCTACTGCAGATAAGCATTAGATATGGCTATCAGGGTTCTGACTACCTGCTCTAGAAACTTCACATGATTTTGAAATAATCAGAATGGAAGAAATGGCTAGAATCATAAGATCATCATGACAAAGCATTTAGGAAGAAGCTAGCATGTCTATTTAGAACAAAATATAATTCAAATCTATTCTTATACATATTGGTTAGATTGCTCTGAAGGCTACATCATCTTGGCATGGAAGTACATCTTCATCAGAAATCAAATCATTGTTAGATTTGATAGTGAGCTTGGAAGTCAAAAACTAAAACTTAGTGGAAGAATATAAAGCTAGAAGATATGTTATCTAAATGAAGTTGTTGATGAAGATAAGAATGAAGAAATCAGAAGATGCTCAATAAGAAACCATCACAATTCATACTCCCTTAAGAAAGGAAAGAACAAAAGTTGTTACCTTCTGATGAACTGATTCTGGATGAAAAGGTTCATCTAGTAAGAACAAGATTATCATTCAAAAGAATATATATCGGTTTGATGATCATGATGATATCTGCATCTGGTAAAGATTAACATCTGTTCAAAGATTGAATTATGAGGATATTCAACAAGCTTTCTCAGTACATAACATTTCAAAAGTATATGCTAAGAACTGAGAAGCTAGTGGTTGTGTGGAGACAAGTCTTGAACACAGAAGCTGGATGATTCTAAGAAGAAGACTAGAGACAGAACTTGACTCTTCTTTAATGATCAAGATGAGACAAACATCAGGAGAGATGTCTATCATCCATCTAGGAAGCTCAAGAAGTCATGAAGATATTCGCATTTCTACATAACGCTCAAAGACTCTTATGAAGATCGTAGAAGAAAGAAGATAGATGATGAAAGAAGAAATGATTCCAGTGGTCCAGCTAGAAGAACTCATTAACGACTATAGAAGTTGAACGTGCGATGATTCTGAAGAAGCCTCTACATTAAAAGCTGGAAATCTACAAAAGTATTGAGTAATGTATTTCTAACTCTTACTATTTATTTTTAAATAGTTTAAAAATCTATTCTTATATTCTAGAAAAATACATTTTAAGAGACTATGGTCAGAAGGAATTTATTTTCTAAAATATATAAGATATAACCTTATTTTAGGGTTGATATCCACTTCAAAATTTATTTATTGAAAGTAGACTTGTTTTCATTTACCATGTGAACTTAGTTCAACATCAAGAATGAAAAAAGCTATCTCAAAATGCAACTTCCTGGAATAGAAAAATTAGTTTCTTTTGCTTAGTCATATTTTCTCTACTACCGAGATATGAGACTCTTGACTAGTGAAGTCTTCTTATTTCATAAGTAATCAAGGATAGAATGTATGACTGTTAGCAAATACGCTTGACCCTTAGAAACTAAAGAGCATGATGTATTTATTAGTCATTATGATATGAAAGGTTATTGCGTTAAAAGAATTTTGTCTTACTTGTATCACACCTAGTATTTGATGGGACACCTCGGGAAGTGAGAATATCTTAGATACAAATAATGAAATCATTCACTTTACCTCTTGTCAGAATTTCGGCGTTCATTCCTTTTAAGTGTCTCCTCTGTTTCTCTTTGAACCTAGTGTTTGTATAGGTCTCTCTTTCTCATCTTTTATTAGGCGTGTTACTTTGTCATTTTAATTTATCATAACTGTTTTAGAAATAGCAACAGTCACTATTTTAAAGATAAATCATTAATTGTTTTGTGTGTCTCGAGTCTCTCCATCTTCTTTAATCATCATTATTCCCTTAAATCTTAATCTTCCTTCCCTATATTTATAAATCCTTCCTCATCAGCTCTAGCCACTCCCTCATATTCTCTAAATTGTTCTATTCCTTCATAGTTTTCATCTCCCTCCTTCCTCCTATTTTTTTATCTTCATCATGTCATCGAAAAGAATTAAAGGAGATATTTCTGATTAGAAAATTTGAAAGAATATACTCTTGATTTCAAAGCTTTACTGGAAAATAATCTTTCTAAAATCCTCTCAGATATTTACTTCCAGGAATGAGATAAATATTTTGAAATGCTTTCTAGACCCATCTATCCGGTTTTTGTAAAATAATTATGGGCAAATGCTTGTGTTCCTCATTCTGAGTCTGATGATTGTGTTATCTTATCTGTTGTCTCTGGTTTTCCTGTTATGATCAACTCCACAATCATCTCTCAAGCTATTGAGTCTAAGGAAGATGGAACAATAGTTGAAGAATACAGAGGAGAAAACATTTTTGCTAAACATGTTCACATCATCTATGGTCACGAAGGACCAACTTCTAGTTCCTCTACTCTCACCTCTATGGAAAATGTCTGGTACCAAATCATGGGATCAAATCTTAGGCCTAGAGAAAAAGGAACAAGATGGCTCTCTGCAATGGATAGGCTTTTCATATTTTCCTTAGTCTCTAAGATTAAGATCAATCTGCCTCAATCCATGTTCAACCATCTAAAAGAAGATTTTTTTTCATCCAGAGAGGAGCTATCGTTTCAGATTCCTTTCACTAGAGTCATTTCTCATATTCTTGATCTACAAGGAGTTTTTGCTCACTTTAAGAAAACTAGAATGATTGAAAAACTTGCTCCTGATTGGTGCTCACCTATGAGCTATTCAGAAACCTTCAATAATCAATAGAATATCATTGCTTTCTGAATACGAATGGTGTTTATCCTTAAGGGGATTATTTTCTATGTTTTAAATGGAAGGGAGCTTACAAACCTCACTTCTTAGACTTTTCAGATAGGATTCCGAAAGAGCTTACAAACCTCCTCTCGAAGACCATCTGATACAGGGAAAACTTACAAACCTCATGCCTTGAAAAGTTGTTGAATCTTAGAACTTCTAAGTCCTTAGCGTTGTCATATGCTTTAAGTTTGTTTATGTCTATTGTCTCCCTTTGTAAATTCTTAATGAATTTTAATGAAATTTTTTTCGTCTTTTTAATTGTCTTCATGTTTCTTTGTCAATTTATTTTCTATACCTTTTTTATTTCTGAAAAAGGGGGAGAAAGTGATATATGATTTTGATATCTAATCTAAAGAATCTCATCCCAAATATAATTCAAATATGTATATTTCTAACCATATGTTTGAGAATTAATCAGGAACTTCGCAAAAGTTCACTGTATGTTAGAACAGGCTATCAGAAGAAAGGAGAAGATTTTATCAGAAGAGACAAGACATATCAGAATATGATATATCAGAATACATAATTTGTATATGATAAAATATCAAAGATATGTTCAAGAAGCAAGTGATGTGCATCAGAAGTCAATAATTAAGAAGATTATATCAAAAGCATTTGTACAAGAGATCAAAAGATATATTCACCAGAAAACATGTACAAGAAAGAAGAATGCTAAACAAGCTTGATATGATAATATATGAGTATTTGGTGTTGACCACTAAAGTATCAGAAGCAAAGGACAATCAGAAAGGATATCCATAAGTTTAACGCAGATACCCAAAACTTGTCAAAAACTGTTAACTTTCTGAAAGAATGCTTCAATTGATTCAAATGGTATCTAAATTAAATTGGTATCTAAACTTCAAATGGTATATATACTCCATTATTAAAAGAATGTAAATCTTTCGGAGATCAAATCAAGTCATGGTCATTTAAGAAAATATTTGGTTTCTGAACCATCGAATGACATAAGGATATGTGCACATGTTGGTGATATGTGCTAAGATATTGAAGATTTGGTTTTGATACATGATGCATGGAATCTAAGAAAGTATCTACCAATTTTTGATATATAATGCAAGACATCAAGTCTGTTAAGACAAATCATATTCTGATACGTCTATAGTATTCTGATAGCAAGCTAGGTTCTGAGATGAAGACCAACCAATTCTAGTCAGATTCTGATGAGACATCTAAGGAGAAGTATTCCTTCTCTATTGTTTCAATTGATACTTAAAAATAATTTTGTGAGTCTTGGGATCAAGGGGAGACTCTGAACAAGCATAAATGAATTTTGAGAGTAACAGAATCAGGGGAAGCCCATTAAGCTTATCTCTAACTCTGTGGATTTATGGTGATTACCCTATACGAATTGTTTATAAAAATACATTGTTTGTCATCATCAAAAAAAGGGGAGATTGTAAGAAAAATATTTGGTTCTACATCTGGCCTTTGAGTTTTGATGATAACTGCACATGTTATCTAAAAGAACAATTTTGTATGATATGGTTTCTGTCTAGTGTGTGGTTGTTGTCAATATGATTCTGAATCTAATAAGAAGACATGTGGTGTCATCAGACTCTATTTATCAACACTCTGGAAGAAAACATATATGCGTACAAGATAAAGTCAAGATTCAAAAATACTTCTAATGCAACGGTTCTAAGGAACGTTAGTAACAAGGTTTCTGATTGATACTTTATAAGTAAGTCTAGAAGGTTTTATAAGAAATGTGCTTTCTATTGTTATAGTTCTGAAGAGTTTCTAAAGACAAGGTTCTGATTGAACAAAGTGCTAAAGACCCTGAAGACAAGAGTGTCCTTAATGAAATCTGAAGCCTCTGAAGATAATGCTTCTAAGAAACCAAGTGCTGAAGATTCTTATGACTAGGTTCTACTGAACAAAGATATGAGATTTTGAAGACTGTGGTTCTGAAGATTACACAAAGAATGATTCTTCTACAACACACTTCATCAAGTTAATATCTAAAGCCTCTGAAGATGCTAGAAGACTGAAGATAAGAATGGTTTTGAGCTGAATATAATAGTACTAAAACTTTGTGACCTCTACCTCGAAAAGATGGCATAAGAGCAGCTTTTTGTACAGTGATGTTGACCATTCCTTCATGTGAACATTGGGATATTGCTGTGGAATATGTTTCCAAGAATTCCCCTCAACGGATCTATTCTCTCAGGCTCTATAAATTGAAGATCAAGAAGCTTGAAGAAGTGAGCTGAATAAATTGCTAAGTGCCAACAGCTGATTGCTGATGATAGCACGCTATGAAAAGCCAAAGTACTAAAGAAAATGCTACAAGCTAAAGTCTGAATGAAGAATGCTCAATGAAGAAAAAGCTGAAGCAAACTGCTGAAGTGCTTATAACGATGCAACATGCTAAACCATGTATAACTAGTCAAGTGAAACATCAATAAATGAAGCATAGTAACTTAGTTGATCTTGATGGTTAAACTGGAAGATGCATTATATGCTCAAAAAAAGAGTTCATAAAAAAGAAGCTTAAATCTCATGAAAAATAGTTGTAGTGCTCATAAAGAAAGCTTTTGAGCAATACAAAAATATTGTATTATAATATCTCATAGATTCATTCTTTATATAGTTTTCTGTATTAGAAAGCTAGAAGTTGTTGCTCATATCTTGCTTAGAAACACTTAGGTGTTCATGTACTTCATCTATGTAATCAGCTTGTAAGAAACATATTAGTGCACAACAAAATCCTTGTAAAAGGTGTTGTTCCTTGAGCGATCGAGTGAAGACCAGAATGCTTGAGATGACTAAGTATGTTTCTAAAAGCTTAGTGAACGATGTTCCTTGAGCGGTCAAGTGAAGACAAAAATGCTTGAGAGGGCCAGGTCGTTTCTAACGGCTTGGAGGATGATTCCTTGAGAGGCGAGTGAAAGCCAAGATTCTCAAGAAGGCAATGGAAGGTATCCATTATGGTTGTAATCATTTATGTTTATTGGATTAAGTCTTTGTGATAAGGCAAAATCACCTCGGTGGGTGGATTAGAGTAAATTCGTTAACGGTGAGCCAGGATAAAAATAATTATGTCATTTATTTTTATTTTTATTGTTAGATTTATCTTTCTAATTCCACAAAAGGGGACAAAATGTGAAACTCAATTCAAACCCCCCTTTCTTTTGTTTCTCAATCTTTAATTAGTATCAGAGCTCTGGTTCTGTTATTGATGTTTATCAAATACTTAACCGTGTCAGATAAAGATCTGGACGAGCTTTGAGAAACACTCTGGTTAATCTCCCCCACCATCTATAGTTTCAGTCTCATATAATGATAAAAATATTGATTAATTAACCTCAATCTGAGAGATAATTCAGTCTTTATTGAACGAGATTCAATCTTTCTGATTGATCATTCCTCTCATTTTCACTCTTCACTTGAGTGATTCAAACACACACCTTGGTTGCAAGATGACTCCACCGCACAATAATTTGAAATAAAATTAGGAAATAAAATAAAAAATAGGGTTTTGGGAGAAAGGGGAAAAATATGGTTGAGATTTTGTTGAGTTTCTCTCTATGTGTTTTTAGTCTCACTGAACTTATCTTATTAACCTTACTTACAATAGTAGGATACCTCCATAATTATATATAAGATTAATTACACACCAAGTAATCTCTAACTAACTAACTAAACAACTAACTAACTAACTAACTAACAAAATAAGATAAATACTAAGTTTAACTTTGTCAAGGTTAACTTCTTCAACATCTACCTACTTCGACTACTATCAAATACATTCGACTCCAACTCTGTCAAATCTTAAAGCATGCTTAACATAAAGAATTACATATTTAACACACAACCTAATTAATTGCGTCTAAGCTATCTACATTCATCATTGTTCTGAATATCTTGAACAATCCGACTTGCATAACCTTCGTCATGATGTCTGCAATCTGATTCTCAATTCTACAATGTTCCAAGTTCAAATTCCCATTTGCTACTTACTCTTGAAGATGATAAAACCTCATCTTAATGTGTTTACTTATTTCATGTGTTATCGGGTTCTTGGCCATGTTGATATCACACATGTTTTCGATCTTCATGACCATTGCTCCATGGTTTTCTCCTAAAATCTCGTCGATCGGGTTCACCATCCACATTGCTTGACATGCACAAAAGGAGGCAACTATGTACTCATCCTCACATGTTGACAACACTACTACTGGTTCTTTTCTTGAGGTTCATGTAACTGGTTCACCACCTAGCATAAACACATACCCGGATGTGGATTTTCTATCCTCAGTATCACCGCACCAACTTGAGTCAATGTGTTCCACTTGTTTGCATTCTTTTCCTTCATCTGCTGCAAGAAACAAAATTCCATAGTCAAGAGTTCCTTTGAGATACCTTAGTATCCTCTTTGTGGCTACAAGGTGTGATACCTTTGGCTTCTGCATGAATATACTCACCATACCTACACTATATGTTAGATCAAGCCTTGTGCGACAAAGGTATATTAATAATCCAATGAGTATTCTATATTGAGTTGGATCAACGTCGTCTTCATCCGAGTCATTCAGCTGTTGCAGTCTTGGTTCAAAAGGTGTCAAAGTTGCATAATAGTCTTACATCTCAAATATTTTAAGTATTTCATTTGCATATCTTCTTTGATGCATCATAAGGCCTCTACCACTCTTTTAGAAATCGATACCAAGGAAGTATGAAATATTACTCGTGTCAGATATTTCGAACTCCTTACTCAGATCACCTTTAGAGTCTTCGATCTCCTTCTCACAACTACCTGTTATCAACAGGCCATCAACATAAAAACATAGTATAAACAGGTCAGTCCTTCTTCTTCTGACATATACTCCATGCTCAGTTATGCACTTCACAAATTCCTTCTCCCTTAGGAAATTAACTATTTTCTTATTCCAAGCTCTTGGAGCTTACTTGAGTCCATACGCGACTTTATGCATCCAATATACCTTGCTTTCTTGGGCTTGGTTCACAAACCTAACTGGTTGTGTAACATAAATTTCTTCATCTAAGGGGCCATTTAGGAATGAACATTTCAAATGCATTTGACACATATACCAGTTATTCATGTTTGCTAGATCAACAACCAGCCTGATTGTTTCGACCCTAGAAATTAGTGCAAAGACTTCATCAAAATCGATTCCTTCTCTCTAAAGAAATCATTTGTCTACAAGTCTTGCTTTGTGTCTGGTTACTTTTCCTTTTGGATTCATCTTCACTTTATAAACCCATTTCACATCAATTTCCTTATTTCGTTGTGGAAATTCGGCTACTGACCAGGTATTGTTAACTTATATGGACCTCAGTTTTTCATTCATCTTTTGCATCCATTTCGAGTCCTTCAATGCCTCAGTTACATTGATTGGGTCGGTATCTGCATATAAAGCATAATAGACAAGTTCACCTTCATCATCGACCATATCATCTGATGTAGTCACACATTCCTGCCACCTTGCAAGTATGTTTCTTGTTCTTTGAGGCCTGATTGTGCCTACTTGACCTTTGACTTCTTTTTGTCAAACTTCTCTGTCAGCTCCACTAATTGGTTCATCACATAAATATCTCAATGATTCCTTCTTGAAATTTTTATTTCAGCCCCATTCCTTAAGCTCATCTATGATCACATCCCTGTTGATCATAACTTGCTTGTTCACTAGGCCGAATAGTTTGTATCCATCAGTTGAATGATATCCTATCAGGATCATTTATTTAGACTTGTCATCAAGCTTTCTTCTTAACTGATCAGGATCACACACATCTAAATATATGAATTCAAGAATTTCCTTCGACTTGCTTCTTGCATCTTTGATGAATCTATTCTTATGTTTGTTTTCTTGAACACATTCTTCACACAATTCATTTGGAATGTCGATTTCTGGTAATCCTGAAACCATGTTTCTTCTCTTTAGATTTCTGATGTCTTTGAAGTTGAGATGACCAAATTTATAGTTCCATAGTCATTCATCTTTGCTAGTTGCAGTTGTCAGACACTTGCGCTCCATTACATTAAGTTTAATCTTGAAGGCTCTGTTCTGAGACATGTGTGTCTTCAAAATTAACCTACCAGCAGAGTCGAGAACTCTCATCATCTTATATTTGATCAACACTTTGTAATTTTTCTTGGTCAGTTTCCATATGCAGCTTTTTATGCCAGATATGTACAATACATTGGAAATTACTAACCTCTTTTCATCTTTTTTCATGATTAGAACATCACCAATGCCTTCAGGAGTCAGGGTATTGTCATCTTTGAATATCACCTTGTTCTTCATTGAAGGACTCATGTTGACAAACTAATATTTCCTTCCATTCATGTGTGATGGGCATCCTGGGTCCAAATACCATTGGTCCTTGAATCTTTCTTCATATTTCATAGTGACCATTAGAAACATCTCTTCTTCTTCTTCTTCTTCTTCTTCTTCTTCTTCTTTGTGTTTTGCTAGTCTTGCATCACTTTCTTGATTTTCTTTCTCGCCTCCTCGACATTGACTTACATAATATCCATACTTCTAACAATTATAACACTGAATATGGATTTTATCAAGTTTCCTTCCATCACTTATTCCTCTACCTGCAACTCCACCTCTGTGATTGCTTTGGTTTAAAGATTGTCTTTGATTTAATGAACTACCTTCTTTTTGGTTTCCTCTACCCATCAAATTGTTGTAACTTCCTTTACATTTGTTACCATTCCATTTTCCTTTGTCTTTCTTTTCTTTTGTTGAATGCGTCTGCAGAGCTACATCACTTTGTGTCTTGGTTGCATATTTTTCAGCCATTCTTTGTTCATGAGATTCAAGCATCCCTTGAAGCTTTTCTTTTGTCATGATTGACGAATCCTTTGATTCTTCTATGGTTACTACCACATGATCGAATTTTAGAGTTAATGACCTCAAGATTTTTATAACTATTGATCTTAATGTCAACACTTCTTCATACATCTTAATTTGATTCACTAGCTTGTTACCTTAGTGAAGAAATCAACAAAGCATTCACTTTATTCCATCTGAAGAAATTCATACATTCTTTTATGAATTTGTAACCTCACCTCTTTCACCTTCTCAGCACCTTCAAACAATTTTTATATGATGTCTCATGCTTCCTTTGTTGAGTCTACATCACCAACTTTCTCAAAGTTGTTTGGATCAATGCATTGATGGACTATAAAAAGGGCTTTATAGTCTTTCTTCTTCAAATATTTATATGCGCCCTTTTGTTCATCTGTAGCATTCTCTCCAATTGGTGTTCCTCCATTTTTCATAAGATCCCAAAGATCTTGATAACAGAAAACAACCTTCATCTACTTACACCAATTTTCCTAATTCTTACCATTCAAGATTAGATGATTTGCTGGAAAATGCTTGTTTAAATGAGAAGTCATTGCGTTATGCCTCCCAAGAATCTCAACAAGTGCTCTAGATACTAGATGTTGGAATTAACCCCAATTATGGAGATAATTTGAATCAATATTGATTGAACAAGAATCAATCTATCAGGTTGATCGTTCCTCACTTTTCACTTGAGTTACTCAACCACACTTTGGTTGCAAGATGATTCCGCCGCACAATGATTTAAAATAAAATTGGGGAAGAAAAGAGAAGTTTGGGAGAAAAGGGAATAAAATGGATTAGATTCTGCAGAGTTTCTTTCAGGTTAAGATAAAAGGATGACAAGACAAAATCTCCAAAAGTTTTGAGGGTTTTCTTAATATGGGTCATTTGGTATGCCGCATAAGTTTTGTCTATCTTGTTTCTCTTCTCATGCGCCTCCTGCTAAAAACCCTATCAACAAGCGCTTTGCAGTTAGGGATAACGTGAACCCTCTTCAGACTAAGGATTCGAGCTACCACAAACGAACTGATGATAGCTTCACCTTTAACAACCATGGGGAAGTCGTAACTTTTTTTTGTTCCACGTGAGTTTTGCGAACATACTCTTCTTCTTATCCTTGACGATGACACCAACATTCCAAGCTCCATTGATGGCTAGGGCACATATGTGTTAATAGTATAATCCTATTTACGATGGGTGTTATCATCTTCGTTATTCAAATCCCGGTGGTTTAGAGAGTTAGTTCGAAGGCAACCTTTATTGTTAATTTGAGCATCTTTAGTATTTTGAGACATATGCTTTAAAGCGTTCATATTCATTATTCTCTTTGCTTTCATGTTACCGTCATTGGTGTTGTCGTTGTCCATGCCATCTTTGTTTAGAAGGTGCACCGTTGTAGCTTTTTTGGTATTTTAAAATACCTTGTATCCACTCATAAGGTCAATGGGATGAGTATTTGGTTGATTCAGGACATCAGTAGTGAGGTAATGTAATATTTTCTTTATAAGTTTTCATCACGAGGTCAACATGGTTTCAACTATTTTGACATTTTCTGTTGTAATTATTAGGGTTGATCTTTTTCATGTTTTTATTTCTAAGGGTTGGCCCAGTGATGGCTTCTTTTAAGCAATGGGAGCTTTTGTGTTCTTCATTAAGCCCGATGCAAAAATCACTGTCTGTGTTGTGGGTGTGCTTCCTGCTTCTCTCACTATTATAAATAATACATTTTATGACAAAACTTTCACCTCACTCAACCATAAATCGAGGTAAAATGCCTAGACACGTCATGTTTAATTTTATTTTTAAATAAATATCACATATTCTCTCGGTTTCTAAATAGAACCGAGGGAAAAATAATTCAAAACATGTTTCGAGTCCCAGTAACAACAATTTATGTTTTTATTTCTTTAAAAGTGGTGTCTTTCTGTTTATTTTATTTTTTGTTTTTATATAATGACTTATTCCTTCAGTTACATTTAATCCGAGGGATTAGATTAATATATTTTTCTATAAAAATACTCGTTAATTAATTTTACCCTAAAACTAACTTATATCTAGCCGCTCCAAACTTGTACGCATCATACTTTGAGATGAATTGTAAGACAAAAAAAAATCTCCAATGTTCTTCTATCCTAAACAAAATATTTTTTCGGCTCTTGCGATCCATCCCAACATAATGGTGTTATATTATTGTTGTATTTTTGGAATAACTTTCTTATGTTGTTAATCAAAGAAAACACTCATTAATTTATTGCTTTTCTCGGTTGACAACTGTGAGAAATTTATTTCTAAACATGATGTAAATTGCTAGCACATGTATCTTATTCTCTTTCATGTGAAAGCATTTGTCCTGAAAACATTTCTTCAGCAGAATGAAATCTCTCTGGGATAGATTGAAAGTACAAAAAATTCTTTTAGTTGGAATAAATAATTTATCAGAAATTCGAAAAGATATGTTGTTCTCCAATAATCTATTATCAAAATCTTCATTTGTTTAAGCAATTTATTTTAATATTCTGTGTAAATAATGTAAATATTAAAAAAGTTTTTTCCCCTCAGTTTTTAACAGAAATCGACAGGTATGTGACGCTTGCAGTGGAACATATTTTATTGTATTTTTATCTAAAAAGAAACACATTTTACCTCAATTTTGAGTAATAACCAAGGTAAAATATAAGCGTGTTTATTCAGTTTCTTCACCATCCTTAAAGAAATCGTTGTCGTCCATTTAATGAGTATCAATGCTTAAAACAATGTCATTAGTCATCCTCGTGAAACCTATAACATTCTTTATAAAAGCATTATGAATATTAAAAATTAATAATGAAACATTTGAAATGAAAACTTTGAAACTTATAAAGACATTTATTTTGTTTGGAAAAAGTTCTAAAGGATGAATTATAACATCAGAAAATTATTTGCGTTCAAGGTTTGTGTTCTTAAATAATCATATAATTGAATATTTATTTTATTTATCTAACCTTTTTTTCCCTCTTATATCAGACATTTGATCTTTCTCAAGATCAATGAAACGAGAATCCCCATCATTTGCTCTTCTTCAAGATATCCAACATTTGTTCTTCACCGACAACGATGACGATGAATCAGATTCAACATTTTTACTTTAATGTTCTATGTAAATAATGTAATATTTTGTGTAAACAATGTAGTTTGTAAAAAAATTAATTTATTAATATTTTGTGTAAATAATGTACCGAGTATTTAAAAAAAAGAAAGAATATATCTTTCCCCTCGATTTTGTTATTAAACTGAGAGGTATATAGTACTAGTTTGAAAAGTATAAAAAAGTTATTGTTGGGGATTTAACCCATGACCATTTCAACTATCCACGGAGGTTTAAAGTGGCAGTTTTTCACGACGCCCTTTGTTATCTCACATCTTTAACCAAATTTAAATCAACTTCGTGTACGAGGTTACATGTGTTTTTTAGTAGGGTTTGGTTATTCCCTTTCTTCTTATAACTCATGCTTATGAGATTGGTAGGATGTTTGGTGTTTTTTTTTGTTATGTTTTTGTTCGTAGAATCATATGTATAGCTAGACTCAAGGTTAATGGTAGGACTGCTGTTGTTACCCTAAAAAATGTAAGTGCCTATAACAATTTTATCCTTTTGATGAGTATGATCACTATTATGCTGATTGATGTTGTTGTTGATCCTATTATTGCTTCTAATATTAATGAGATTGTTGCGCTGTAATATTTATCTGCACCCCCCTCAAATCATAGTTACCATTCTTCAAGGTAATAATTTGGTTTTCATCCTTCTAGATCTCCTGCTTCACTTTATTGTGTTTGATCTGGTTACACCTTTTGTTGTCTATAGGAATGTTATAACCTTGATGCAATTTTTCTTTCCCTTTGCTATTGTCTTGGTTCTTACTCCTAGTGTTATGAAGGAGCAAATATATAGTATTAATTAGGTTCATATTCGACTCTTTGAAGGTAATCCCCTTGTTCCAATAAAATTTTTAATAATTTGGGTCAAGAATATCTTGAAAATTGTTTTTGTTCATGTTCTGAGCAATCTTTTTATTATTCTGCATATGAATTCGGCTAAGTTCTAGGTTGGTATTCCAAGTGTTGTCCTAGGGCATCTTGTTGCTTTTGAGCCTTGTTAGGATTTTCCTCACTCCTTCTTTTGCTATCATAATTTGTTCTATTGTGAGTTCTGTTGTTCTATTGTGAGTTCTGTTGGAAAATGGCCTTGATCATAATGGACTTTTCAGCATATGACATATTTCTCTCTTTCCACCCAGTCAAACGCTTTTTAATAAGTTTCCCAACATAGTTGACGTCTCTTTTTTTATCTACTAAACTGAGTAGGAAGATCCAAGTAATTGCCATTGCTGTCAATTGTTCTTATATGCATCAAATTATAGATTTTCTCCTTAGTGTACTTAAGAATCTTGTTGCTGATAACCATTATAGACTTGTTGTAGTTGATTAATAGGCCCGAAGATTTTTGACAACATTCAAAGATGTTGTGAAGCTCTCTAGATTCTTCCTCATGGGCCATGCAAAAGATAATACTACCATAAGCAAAGAAAAGGTTAGAAATATTTGGGGCTTTCTTGGATATAGCCAAATCATTGATGGACCCTTTGTTTTGGATATTAAGGAGAAGCTTAGAGATAACTTTAGCAACATAGTATGTGTGGGAATAATATTTGGTAATGCTAAATATGGAATGTAATAAGTCAAATTCTAAAAAAAGTTTATTTCGGTAAATTATGGAGGAGTAATAGGAAGGATATAAGTGAGAGACTTATATTTGTGGTTAATTTAAATCCACAAATTATTTAGCTTGTATGTCACTATAAATTCTTCATATATTTTGTAGAACAAGAACAATAGAAATACATAGAGTGTAATAAAGTGACTTTCATTTTATCCTTCTTCTTTAGATATCTTTATTCATACATGTCTTGTTCAATCTTAGTGAGTGCTATATTTCATATCATTGAAGCCAAAATTCCGCTGCGGCACAAACAATTGGTATCAGAACCAGATTCTAGTCGTGGTTAGATGGAGAATCCTATCGCCAGTGAAGACAAGGAAGAGGATGAATGTGATCATGAGGACGTTCAGCATGAAAATACACATGTGTTACAACAACAACAACAAGAATCTTTGGATGCCACTAGGCCAAAGCGAAATTATAAACTAGTTCAGAAGTTTGGGTCAGACAAACCTCTGAGGAATTATGGGCAGGTTAACTTGGTGGAATATGCACTCTCAGTTGAAGATGATGAGTCGATCACCTTCAAGCAAGCTATCAAAGATAAAGATAGAGAGAGTTGGTTGGTTGCTATGGAGGAAGAGATGCAATCTCTTCACAAGAACAAGACATAGGAGGTGGTCCCATTGCCTATAGGAAAGTCTACTATCGGTTGTAAGTGGGACTATAAAAGAAAAGAAGATCATACTAAGTCGTGCAGTACAAGATATAAGGCTAGACTAGTGGCCAAGGGGTTTTCACAAAAGGAAGGATTTGATTACAATGAGATATTTTCTCCGGTGGTGAAACATACTTCTATCCGGGTACTATTAAGTTTAGTAGCTCATGGTGATATTGAGCTGGAACAACTAGACGTTGCATGGAGACCTAGATGACGAGATATATATGTATCAACCTGAGGGTTACAAGGTTGAGGGTAAAGAGAGTCAGGTATGTCTTTTGAGAAAATCACTTTATGGATTGAAGCAATCTTCGACAGTGGTACAAGCGTTTTGACTCCTTCATGATAAAACAAGGATTCTTCAGAAGTGATTATGACAGTTGTGTCTATATTCAGAAGCTTTATGGAGGTGATTATATTTATCTTTTATTATATGTAGGTGACATGTTTATTGCTTCAAAAATCAAGGTGGAGATAGATAGGTTAAAGTTTCAGCTTGGTAAAGAGTTTGAGACGAAAAACTTAGGTGCTGCAAATAAAATACTTGGTATGGAGATTACAAGAGATCCTTCAAACCAAAAATTATTCTTAAGTCAAAAAGGATATATAGAGAGGATAATTGAAAGGTTTGGGATGAAAGGTGCAAAGTTGACGATTACTCCATTAGCTCCACATTTTAGGCTCTCTAGTAAACAATCTCCTACAACAGTGGAAGATAAAGCATACATGGAACATGTACCTTATGCTAGTGCAGTTGGCAGTGTGATGTACACGTCTAAATATTTCACAAGCAGTCAATGTTGTTAGTAGGTTCATGGAGAATCTAGGAAAGGCATATTAGAAAGCGGTGAAGTGGATTTTGAGGTACTTGAAAGGTACCATTAACACCAGATTGTGTTTTGGTGGAGATACATGTCAAATAAGTGGTTTTGTTAATTCAGATTATGCTGGTGATCTAGATAGATGACGATCTACTACTGGTTATGTGTTTCAAATACACGGTGCTCCAGTTAGTTGGAGATCGATGTTACAGTCTAGAGTGACACTTTCTACTACAGAAGCTGAGTACATGGCAGTAGCAGAAGGAGTGAAGGAAGCATTATGGCTGTAGGGTCTTCTAGATGACTTGGGTATGAAACAAGAACGTGTGAAACTATGATGCGATAGTTAAAGTGCGATTCACTTGGCTAAGAACCAGGTTCATCATGCTCAGACCAAGCATATCGATATAAGGTATCATTTTGTACGGGATGTCATAGAGGAAGGTCGTATTTCTCTTACGAAGGTACATACTGATGAGAACCCAGCTGACATGTTAACCAAAGTTGTGACAGGTGGTAAGTTCCAACATTGTTTGGACTTACTCAATATTCTAACATATTGATTCATGTGGAGGGGTAATATATTGGTCCAAAATTTGATTTTTTTTTTCAAATTATGTACGAGGTGGAGAATTGTGGGAATAATATTTGGTAATGCTAAATATGGAATATAATAAGTCAAATTCCAAAGAAAGTTTACTCCGGTAAATTATGGAGGAGTAATTGGAAGGATATAAGTGAGAGGCTTATATTTGTGGATATATGAAGAATTTATAGTGACATACAAGCTAAATAATTTGTGGATTTAAATTAACCACAAATATAAGCCTCTCACTTATATCCTTCCTATTACTCCTCCATAATTTACTGGAGTAAACTTTCTTTGAAATTTGACTTATTACATTCCATATTTAGCATTACCAAATATTATTCCCACAATTCTCCATCGTACATAATTTGAAAATAAAAAGCCCTCAAATTTTGGACAAATATATTATCCCTCCACATGAATCAACATGTTAGAATATTGAGTAAGTCCAAACAATGTTGGAACTTACCACCTGTCACAACCTTGGTTAACATGTCAGCTGGGTTCTCATCAGTATCTACCTTCGTAAGAGAAATACGACCTTCCTCTATGGCATCCCGTACAAAATGATACCTTACATCGATATGCTTGGTCCAAGCATGATGAACCTAGTTCTTAGCCAAATGAATTGCACTTTGACTATCGCACCGCTGTTTCACGCATTCTTGTTTCATACCCAAGTCATCTAGAAGACCCTTCATCCATAATGCTTCCTTCACTCCTTCTGCTACTGCCATGTACTCAGCTTCTATAGTAGAGAGTGTCACTGTAGACTGTAACATCGGTCTCCAACTAACCGGAGCACCGTGTATTTGAAACACATAACCAGTAGTAGATCGTCGTCTATCTAGATCACCAGCATAATCTAAATGAACAAAACCACTTATTTTACATGTGTCTCCACCAAAACACAATCCAGTGTTAATGGTACCTTTCAAGCACCTCAAAATCCACTTCACTGCTTCCCAATGTGCCTTTCCCAGATTCACCATGAACCTACTAACAACACTGACTGCTTGTGAAATATTTGGACGTGTACACACCATGGTGTACATCAAACTGCCAACTGCACTAGCATAAGGTACATGTTCCATGTATGCTTTATCTTCCATTGTTGTAGGAGATTGTTTACTAGAGAGCCTAAAATGTGGAGCTAATGAAGTAACCGTCGACTTTGCACCTTTCATCCCAAACCTTTCAATTATCCTATCTGACTTAAGAATGATTTTCGGTTTGAACGATATCTTGTAATCTCCATACCAAGTATTTTATTTGTAGCGCCCAAGTTTTTCGTTTCAAACTCTTTACCAAGCTAAAAATTTAACCTATCTATCTCCACCTTGTTTTTTGAAGCAATAAGCATGTCATCTACATACAATAAAAGAGAAATATAATCACCTCCATGAAGCTTTTGAATATAGACACAACTGTCATAGTCACTTCTGAAGAATCCTTGTTTTACCATGAAGGAGTCAAAATGCTTGTACCACTGTCAAGGAGACTGCTTCAATCCATAAAGTGATTTTCTCAAGCGACATACCTGACTCTCTTTACCCTCAACCTTGTAACCCTCAGGTTGATACATATATATCTCCTCATCTAAGTCTCCATGCAAGAAGGTTGTCTTCACGTCTAGTTGTTCCAGCTTAAGATCCCCATGAGCTACTAAACTTAATAGTACCTGGATAGAAGTATGTTTCACCACAGGAGAAAATATCTCATTGTAATAAACTCCTTCCTTTTATGCAAACCCATTTCCACTAGTCCAGCCTTATATCTTGTACCGTACGACTTAGTATGGTCTTCTTTTCTTTTATACACCCACTTACAACCAATAGCAGGCTTTCCTACAGGCAATGTGACCACCTCCCATGTCTTGTTCTTGTGAATAGATTGCATCCCTTCCTCCATAGCAACCAACCAAATCTCTCTATCTTTATCTTTGATAGTTTGCTTGAAGGTGACCGGCTCATCATCTTCATCTCAGAGTGCATATTCCACCTAGTTAACCTGCCCATAATTCCACGGAGGTTTGTCTGACCCAAACTTCTGAACTAGTTTATAATTTCTCTTTGGCCTAGTGGCATCCAAAGATTCTTGCTACTGTTGTTGTAACACATGTGTATTTTCATGTTGAACCTCCTCATGATCACGTTCATCCTCTTCCTCGTCTTCACTGGTGATAAGATTCTCCATCTGACCACAACTAGAATCTGGTTGGTCTTCAGATTCTATCTCAATAACTTGCTTATTTGATATCATCACATCACCATCATTAGGTTTAATAGCTTTTGACAAAGCTACCAAAGATTTTTCGTCAAATGTAACATCCTTGCTGATCACAAACTTAGAATCTTCTACACTCCAAAGATGATAGCCTTTGACCCCTTTTGCATATCCTAGAAAGATAGCTTTCTTAGCTCTATTATCAAGTTTGTTGTCCTTAATGTGATAATAGGTCGTGCATCCAAAATTTTTTAGTCTTTCATAATCAGCATGTTCACCTGACCACACCCTATAAGGCATGTCTCCACCTAAACTAGAATGTTGGGATTTGTTTACTATATAACAAGCTTTAGAAACCGACTCTGCCCACCATCCTCGTCCTAACTCAGAATTAAAGCGCGTATACCTTGCTTTCTAAAGAAGTGTACAGTTTAATCTTTCTACGAATCCATTCTGTTGTGGTGTGCCTTTGACCGTCCAGTGTCTAACAATGCCTTATGATTACAAAACCTCTTGAAAGCTCCATCTGTATACTCCGTACCATTATCCGATTGTAGAGTTTTCAGCTTTCTACCTGTTCTGTTCTCAACCATTGCTTTCCAACACTTGAAAATATCAAATACCTCATTCTTATGCTTAAAAAAATAAATCCAAGCATACCTAGAATGATCATCAACAAATGTAACAAAGTACCTAGAACCACCCTTGGAAGTAACTTTAGTCGGACCCCAAACATCGGTATGCACATTGTCTAACAATCCTTTGCTTTTGTTCTTGCTTGTAGAGAATTTCAAGCGACGTGCTTTTCGATACACACAGTGTTCACAAAATTCCATGCATGGTTTCTTCATGTTCTTCAATAAACCTTTCCCATAAACCAATGATAGGCCATTTTCTAACATATGTCCAAGGCGCATGTGCCATATCCTTGTGCATTCAGTTTTATCTTTACTTCTATTGATTCCAACGGCCAAATCACCTGTGATAGTTTCCCCCATAAGAGGATAAATATTCCTGTGACGAACCCCCTTCATCACAACCAACGAACTACGAACAAACTTTAAGACTCCATTTTCCAAGATTATTTTGCAACCATTTTTCTCTAATACACCTAGAGAAATAAGGTTTTTCCGCAAATTAGGGACATGTCTCACGTTCCTCAAAGTCTTTACCGCAACATCATGCATATTGATTCGTATTGTACCATACCCCATAATTTTACAGGCATGGTTGTTCCCCATTAAAACAGTTCCACCATATGTACTTTGGTAGGGAGTAAACCACTTCCTATTTAGGCACATATAGTGTGAGGCTCCTGATTCAAGCATCCACTTACCGGAAATGTCATGGTCTTTCTCTGAGATAGAAAAACAATCTTCCTCATCATTTGAGACATAACTCGCCTCTGAAAAATCTTGTTGTTTTCATTGTCGGTTTACTTCTTAAATGATACCCTCTTATTTGGACAGTTTGCTTTAAAATGACCAAGCTCACCACATTTAAAACATGGTCTTTCCGCAAGAGCTCTAGGTTTAGATCTAGACTTCCTTGCCCTGCCTAGTCTTCTTTCATTTGTCCTATATCTAGTAGCAAACAATCCTTGAGCTTGTTCTTTGTATTCTCTTCCACTTCTAGACATCCCACTTGTAGCAACCTTTTGCAGATCATCCACTAAGAGTGACGTTCTAGTCTCATCCATGGTTAGAGTATCACTCACAAGCATCAATGTTTGAACTAGATTTTCGTAAGACTAAGGTAATGAAAGAAATAACATGAGTGCTTGATCTTCTTCATCAATATTCACATATATATCCTTCAAGTTTGATATAATCCTATCAAACTTGTTGACATAATCCCGGATTGAGGTGCCTTCCTCCATCTTGCATGTACACAATTTAGATTTTAAGTAGATCCGATTTGTTAGAGTTTTCGTCATGAAATTTTTCTCTAACTTTGACCACACCTCAGCCGCAGTTGCTTCTTCATTTACCAAGAACGCAACATCTCCCTCAATGCATAAGATTATGGAGGCTCGTGCTTCGAGATCTAATTCTTCCCAATCCTCATCCTTTATATTCACAGGGTTTTGTTCTTTTCCCGCAAATGCCTTGTGTAACTTTTGTAAAATGAGTAGATTTTTCATCTGCATCCTCCAGTAGGAAAAATCATTTTTTACATTGAATTTTTCGATTTCATATTTACCGACCTTGACTGATCCACTAGTAGAAGCCATTGTATTGGATAAAAAAAGTTAAAGTTTTACAACTCTAAAATTTTACAATTGGCTATGATACCAATTGTTAGTGCCACAACGGAATTTTGGCTTCAATGATATAAAATATAGCACTCACTAAGATTGAACAAGACTTGTACGAATAAATATATCTAAAGAAGAAGGATAAAATGAAATTCACTTTATTACACTCTATGTATTTCTATTGTTATTGTTCTACAAAATATATGAAGAATTTATAGTGACATACAAGCTAAATAATTTGTGGATTTAAATTAACCATAAATATAAGTCTCTCACTTATATCCTTCCTATTACTCCTCCATAATTTACCGGAGTAAACTTTCTTTGGAGTTTGACTTATTACATTTCATATTTAGAATTTCCAAATATTATTCCCACAAGTATGAAAAGGTAAAGGGACAAATGCCCCCCTTTCCTAACACTTCTAGAGCGTTTAAACTACTTAGATTTTTTTACCATTTATAGTTATAGAAAAAGACACAAATCTAACACAATTCATAATAGGGGTGATGATGTTACTAGGTAAGCCCATAGATATAAAATTCTTATCAATGAAATCTTATTCAATTCTATCATAGGCCTTGGCCATGTAAAGCTTAAGGTCCGTATAACCTTGATTTATGTTGCTTTCTTATAGAGGGTGTGAAAAAATTCAAAAGCTAAAATAATGTTATCAGGTATAAGTCTGTCAAGAATGAAGACACCATGATAAGGATTGACAATTTTATTTAGGTGAGGTTTGGTCTTATTAGTTATAGTCTTAGTGACAATCTTAACAACAAAATTACAAAGGGATATGGGCCGGATGTCATTCGACTTAATAGGGTTAGGGATCTTGGTGATAAGGAAAATAAGAGGATCATTAATATTCTGGACCAGGAAAAGGCCCAAGCCATCTCAAATCTATTACACTTGACCTAAGATATAAATTCAATTCACATGCATTGAGTAAGGTACATTATCTGATCTCCACTTTCATGACCCAAATATTAAACATTGAACTGACTTGGGCATTGAAGTTCTAACCATGTAGGTCCATCCCACACCAGTGTAAAAGGATATCAGAGCCACTATTCAAGATCATTAGTTATCCTATTACATCTATTTATGGTTCCTAAATGGAATATTGGAACCGTCTATGGGAATCGACTTCCAATTCCTACGATTTCCATGAATTTACGTTTGTTTTCTAATTCCATCTTGTGAAAATAGAAGTTCTAGGTTTAAATTCTTACAATTTCATATTCCAATCTTCGATTCACTAGTTTATAACCTCTCCAACTTACTGAATCAAGAGCATTCATAAGCAAACACAAAGATCTCTCGCAGCTGATTCAATTAATTATCATTTCAATTGCAATTTCTCAAAATTACAAATCTCTCTTAAAAACTCCACAAAAGAAACAAAAGGAAGAATCTTAGATTCAGATCTAGGTCTACAGCGGAGGCCAAAAGAATTTTCCTCTAAGACCATACAAGAGGTTCACAACTCACCTTCTGATCTAACATCATCCTTACTTTCTCGTGCTACCAAGGTACTAATTAGGGCAATGTTATAGATACAATGAGTTATAGTTAATTCCAAGCGTGGATACAACACACAAACACCTTTTATATTGTACCAAAAGATCTACGATTCGTGAACGAAACTTTCTCATAGCGAGTATGATGTTTCCCTTATTTCTTGGTCCAACCTTATCCAGGAGGACCGACCTGGGGGAAACAAATAAGGAACAAAAGCGTCTGGATGCAGATACAATATGCCTGGTAAGTGCGGTAGTTCCACTTGGGCTGAGGTATGGACTAAGATGCTCGTAAATAGCAACCATAAAGTGATATCTCCAAGCTTGGATAAGCTGACGATCAAGTTCCCTTAGGCAGGCAACCAAAGGTGAAATGGAGCTCTAGACTTGGGGGAATATGCCTTAGATCCTAGCAGTTACTTCTGATTGCCGCTCGACTTCACTATTCTAAAGGAAAGACTAGATGGGAAGAGCTTCCCGAGCCATAACTAGAGGTTGAGGAAAGAAGTCTATCAAGAAACGTCCTACACATTTGGACGTCTTTCTAGGTTTAGGGGAGTTGACCACAAGGCCGAATCCCGTAAGCAGATTATTAGCCACCTACCGACCACTTGAGTTAGATATCCACTTAGGAGCAAGTTAAGAGCTGAGGTGTTCTATCCAGGTGATCAATAATCACTTTGCTGGAGCATTAAATAAAAGAAACACCGAGGTCATAAAGCTTCAATAATATTCTTAAGTTACAATAGGAAAATAATGAACTAGCTATTTTCACGTCATCCTTTGCGGAGAGTCGTTATATATGTTTTACGGTTAAGATATCTTAGGACCACAAGGATGACTATTTTTGGATACTGGGAAGATTCTGGAAGAATTGGAACCCATTTTCGGTGGTCGGACGAGGTTGATGAGGTCGGCCTAGAATAATACAGGGTCGTTCTGGTGATCCTATAACAAATACTAATAATAACTAATAAATATAATTAATAATTAATCAATATAATTAAATTCTAATGAATATGATACATACAATTAATATAAACATATTCTAATAAGCACTTTATAAGTGAGAGAAGCAATCTACATAACACCTTAAAGTTTTAGGTGAATATGTGGTGTCTCTCTCACTTAGTGATTGTTCTTGACCTAATGTGAATGCTTCCATTGTGACCCAATAGTAAGAATATAAACATATTCTAATATTATTCCTTATAAATCTTTAAAATTGAATGATGTTCCAAACAAAAATCTGAATATTAAACCATTTGACTTGTCTCAACAATAGAGGGAAAACTTCAGACTGAATGATTTAGTTACCTCTGATGCCTGATGTCTTTAGTTATGGAAATTAATAAAAAGGGTGAAGAAATAGATAATAAAATTTCAAAACTTGAAACAAAGATGAAGAAATATCACTTGGGAGAGTGAAGTGAAAATTTGGTAGAAGGAAACAATGTAAACGTTGAGGGCAGAAATGTCCATATAATAATATTGAAATATAATAATTAAATAAAATATTTAATAAAATATTTTAATATGTCTAACTTTTGAAAAAGAAGTTAATTTTTTTTATTAATTTTGTGGTAATTAAATTGTTTATTTTATTTTATTTTAGTTTATAAAACTAACAGGCTTGCTAGCCCAATCTACAACGAGGCTTAAAAGATCTAACTAATTATTCTTCTCTCACCTAAATAAGGGATTTACTAATTTCAGCTTAAGTGGTGGAAAATCACCCTATGAAAATTCTAAATTATCCCTTAAATTTCAGAGACGTATCTACAGATGCACCATTCTATTCAATCATAATGTTAAAATAGAGTCACACCCAATATATTTTCCAAATTTTAATTAGGAGATGCATCTCCGAAATGATTCAATATACACCTCATGTATCCCTGTCTGAATCGTTCCTTTTTACCATAGATGGTTCTGGATATGCAGCTCCATATTCACACTAGACAAAACCCAGAGATGCATCTATGCAACAAGACCAGACAGTAAATTTTAAGTTTGTTTTAGTAATGCTTAGATGAAATAGACGATATAGTAAATGTATACTATGATGAATTAGACCATACAACTGATATGAAAAAATGACATATATAAAGTGATAAATCTAGAGTACACAATAAAGTAAAAAACAAAATACAACCGAAACTAAATATAGAGTACAAAATACTATAAACTGTTGCGCATGGCGAACTCAGGCTCGGGACCCCCTATTCCTACGCTGCCTCATATATTGTAGTGTCTCCCGTGCCTCCGCCATCTTGGCATCTACAACGTACATGGCCTCAAAGCCATTCAAAAAGAGTCCTCTATCAATACTCATCTGCCTAATCTCCATAGTACAACAACATTTGGGCAACATATTAACAACATGATCTACCCTAGTCTGCTTCTCCTCTAGTATCTCCTGATAAGTTGACCTCGGTTGGTCTCCTGGAGCATCATGTATCATATAAGGATGTGAAACCCTAAAGAGCAACTGGATGTAACCGTCTACGTAGCTTCAGCTGCTAAGGGCTATGATACTCTGTGCCTCCTCTATAACACCCCAATTTTTAAATTATTTTATTTTGATTGAGTTTTGGAGTGCTTTTAAGTTATTTAATTATTTTTATTTAATTCATTGGATTTTGAGTAGAATTTTATTAATTTAAAATTGGTGTAAAAGTAAGGATTGGTAGTTTAATATTAAACAAGAATTTATTTATATTTTTAATAATTTAATTAATATAATATAAGAGAAGTTGAGACTTTGGGGAGAAAAAATAATTTTTTAATCAAAATGAGGAGGTAGGTGGCATCAGTGAAAGTTGAAGAAGTTTGAAGAATTAATTAAAATAAAAAGAATTTAGGTCTTTTATTAAAGATAAAATGAGTGAGAGAGTTGTCACTACGTGCTTTTGCCGGGAAAAGCTAAAGAGAGAAAGAGGTAACCTATAAGAGCTTTTGAAGGCGAAGATGGACTTTATTACTGTAGCTTCAACCTTTCTACGAATTCGAGGTAAGGGGAAGGCTATTTGTGATATGACTGTTTAGGCATGAAGGATAGTGAGGATCCCTTATCCTCTTTCGTTTTTCTTTTTCTTTTTCTTCCATTGATGAGAGTTTTGAAACTTTAGAAGGTTTGTGCAAAACCTCTCTAAGGTGTTGTGATATGATATGATTTTGTAACTAGTTGATTGTCGATTTTTGTATAAATCTATATGCATACTTATGAATTTTGATGTTAATGAGTATATATTTTGAATTGACAAAATAAGTTGATGTTTTATAATAAGAAAAAACTAAAAGTGTTGAATTTGTGATTTTTGATGTGATAAAATTTATATTGTTCATGGTTGATGTTTTGTTGTGCATTTTAGGGTGTTTGGGACTCCATTAGGCGAGTTTTAGACATGTTCAATAGAGAGAGAAAAAAATCAGAAATCACAAAAGTCAGAAAATTCAGAAAAATCCCAAAAGGCAAAAAGTCGCAAAAATGGAATTAGGGTCAAAACGGTGGTGGCACGGGCGTACAACGCCGCTAGAGGCACGTATGCGGTGGTGTGGAGGGCGAATTTTTAGTCGTTTTCGATTCGGGTAGTATGTCTCGTTTTTTGTGTTTCTAGAGTTATTTGACATCTTTAATGTTGATTTTGAGTTATTTGATATGTTTATAGTTGAGTTTGAGTTGTTTAATATGTTTAGAGTTGAGTTTGAGTTATTTGATATGTTCAAAGTTGAGTTTGAGAAACAAATGAGTTGAGTTTGAGTTATTTGACATGTTTAGATTTGAGTTTGAGTTATTTGATATATTTAGAGTTGAGTATGAGAATTAAATGAGTTTAGTTTGAGTTATTAATATGATTAAAGTTGAGTATGAAAGGTTTAGGGTTGATGTTGATGAGAAAATGAGTTGAATTAGAGTTTTTCTTGAGATCTTAAAGGGATATGCCTGTAACCCTTAACCTTGAATAGAAGATGTTAGAGTTAATTATGAGTTCAGTTGATGTTATGAACATACCTTGTTGAATATTGATGGTTGTTTGATGTTGTTGATGAGTTTGATGTTTATGTTCGAAAGGAATCAATGTTGTAGGACTCCAATCTAGTGTTATAGGACTCAGGTCCAATGTTGTAGGATCACTCAGTAACATAACTCTGATATCCTACATTGTAGGACTTCAGTCTAATGTTGAAAGACTTCAATCCAGTGTTGTGATTGATAATTGATTAATGAGAGTATGAGGTTTATAGGGAGATTTTTTACATTTGTTTGTTGAATCATGTATTATGTATATCAGAGATTAGCTTAGGACTTCAGTCCACTATTGTAGGACTTCGGTATAGTGTTGAGGATCCCTCAATAATATAACTCTGATATCCAACGTTGTATGACTTCGGTCCAGGGTTGTAAGATGGTACCACATGCATGGGAGTAGAGGATATACATATTACATAATGATTTGTATGTTGTACAATGCATTGAGTGATTATATTGATGTGAATTATCCTTGATGTTTTATGCACTATTAGCATATATGAATGTATTCTCACCACTTTCTTGTGCTATCTTTTCTGCTGTTGTACTTGATACGGGTGATTCTCAGATTGTGGATGAAGAGTGATAGATGTTGGTTAATGAGGATGGCATAGTTGACCTCTTTGTTAGTTATTTGTTTTTGTTCGCCAAAATCTATTGACTGATTAGTTGTATATGGTGTCACTCTGATAGTGTAACATCTGGTTGGGAGTTTTGTTGTGTTTTTAATTTGTTTTGAATATTTTACTTTACTACGTTTTTCTCAAACTTAAGTGATTTTAAAAACTAAGTTGCTAATGTTATTCCCTTTTTGAATTAAGTTATACATTTTGGAAATTAAAGTTGAAGTTGTTAATGTGACACCCTGATTGTTATCTTCATATTTTCTGCATTATTATATATATTATATTTGGGGTTTTAGGGTGTTACATCCTCCGATAACATAGTATTTTGATAATCATCAAACCTAGCATTCATACCTCTATGTGTCATAGCAGGAGGAGCAAGCACAAAAGGGTCTCTGGGAATACATTTCATGTTGTTGAACTGTCGTATGACGCGCTCTGGAAGATGAGGATACGTCAGACACGAATCGCAAGAAAACCATTCAGAGTATATGACTATGTAATCAAAAGGTCTTTCCTATTAGCCATAATGCCTATAAGTAAAACATACAAGCATTTCACAATGAATACGAGAAAAAATTGGCAAAAAAAATGCATTGAAAACTCTAGAGTTGCATCTTCGACTTCTGGGAATCAAAATGTTGGAAAATTCTAGAGTTGCATCTCTGAAATTTTCTGCAACTCTCATCAGTGTCAATGTCAGAAATGCAGTCCTCCAAAATAATAATAAAAAATAATGTGTTGGTAAATAAAACTACATATCAAACATATTTCTCATTTGCATAACATGTATAAACTACCAATTTTATTACCTAGTCATCGGTTTTTACAAATTTATACACAAACTCAAAAAAGTTTAGAAAAAGAAAATATTTACAAGCTTTGAAGTTGGTTGAATGATTTTGAGAGAATGTCAGCTCTTTGATGGGGTTGATGGAAGGAGATTTGAAATTTGTTGAAGGATTTTAAGAGAATGTGAGTTGAGAGGGTTTGAAAAACTTAAGAGTGTCTTTTTAGATGTGAGGAAGGAGAAAGAATTTTGGTTCTTTTTTGAATAAATAGCGTCCGGATATACATCTCCGTAATTTTTTCCATTGACTTACGGTCTTGTTCTGGACTGTACTGGCACCTGCCCCACAGTTGGGCAAGGCCTAATCTAATCTAGCTTAAGGCCAGCCCAATACGACCATAGGGCACAATATAGCGTTGGGCATAATATAGTCGTTGGACACAATATAGTCGTTGGGGCACATAGTTGTTGGGGACGTGCCCCTCACGCGCTTGACAGTTCACGCGGTCAACTTCCCCTCCAAAAGTCATGGAGACAGTTGGACCAGGTCAAAGATCACGCGCTAGATCTTCCACCTGACAGTCCCTCATTGGCCAACCAGATATTTCGGTTACATAACAGACCTTGGCCCCGCGCTGGGGGAAAAAATTATAAATACCCTCTCTCTTGAAAGAGTCAGGTATTCTAATCATTCTTGCTCATACCTAAACACTCGTACTTACTTTTTCTCTTTAGCCCAAACACTTACTTTGGCATTGAAGTACCTTGCAGGTACAACCCCCCTCCTCTCCTACAACCATTGTTACTGTCCTACATTAAAGGCCAAGACATCCATTTTGATCACCCCAGATCAGTGGCGCCGTCTGTGGGAACACCAACTGCCCTGACTTTTTGAACCAAGATTTTCCAACCTTTCCAAAAAAAGACCAAAGCTACCTCTCAGAACCTTCATTTTCATGGCCTCCCATCGTAATGACGTCCAACAAGATTCCTCCGTCGTCGTTTTGGGTTGTGACGGAACCCTCACTCCCAGAGCTGCCACCGGAGAAATTGATCACAGGAACGGAAAACCATAATCTCCTAACAACATGAAGCCTCGTGTCCAAAGTTCCGACCATATATATGAACCTATCACCATCCCACAAGATGTTAACCGTTGCACAACGGCCCGCATCGCTGCTCTCAATAAATTCAACTATTTGCTCTTCTAACAAGGAGAAAAAATCCACATGCTGGAAAGCACCATCGGAGAACGACCTCCCCTGCGGGGATCCCTTAGCCCATCTCGCTGGTCACATTCCCCTCTTCAGAAGCATCGCCGGATGAATCTAGTAGCATCTCCCATGTCAAAGAACGATCCAAACTGGAGAAGCACAAACATGAGACCATCTGAAAGCGCGATTGTAACCCTCCTCGGAAATCCAGGCACTCCCCAGTATCCAAAAACACCAGGCCTTCCGGAAAGCCTCGCAAAGAGCACCGAAGCCGACATGAACGTTCTTCTCGATGCAGAAGGATTCGGGGATGCATTTATTCATTTAGAAGGTCACCCAACACGAGCGACGAAGACAACATAAGCGGTCCCCTGTCACAAGAAATCATGGATACCCGCATTCTGCGCGGACTGGAGAAACCTCCCCCTTTAGCTCTCTATGATGGTACCACCGACCCTGGTGACTACATAGAAAACATTGAGGCCATGATGCACTACCATAATGTCCCTGGAGCGATAAAATGCAGGTTTCCCCACCACCCTCAAGAAAGGGGCTATGACTTGGTACAAGAGCCTTCCTCGGGGCTCTATCATGTCATGGAGGAGTCTTAAGAAGCAGTTTTCTTGACATTTTACTACCTCCAGATGGAACCTGAAATCCGAAGCTACGCTTGAGGGTATCATCCAGGACAGGGATGAACCTCTGTATAATTAGGTCGACAGGTTCACTGAGGAAGCGGTCGAAATCTGTACAACCGATCACATGAAAAAATATCTGCTAGAAAAGGGATTGAGGCCGAAAAGCGACTTCCGCAAGGCAATATGACTCGACCCTCCTCGGTCTCTAGCCGAACTTCACCGCTGGGCACAATCCTATATTCAATACGAAGAAAAGGAAGTTGCGTGTAAGGCTAGAGACTCGAGAGACCCAGAGAGTTCTAGAGCATCGAAGAAAGATGAAGCAGAAACTTTCAGGCGAGACAAAGACAGGAGACAAGATGATCGTCCCCGAGATCACAAAGGTCCTGCAGGTCGATTCACCGAATACACCTTGTTAAACACTCCCTGCGAGTGTAATCTGTCCGAACGTATCAATGTTGAATTCAAGCAAGGAGGCGTCCGATTCCCTAAGCCAACAACTTCAAAGAGCAATACCAGCCAAAGAAAATATTGTCGCTTCCACCGCAGCCACGACCATATAACAGAAGACTGTGTCCACTTGAAAGACGCTATTGAAATCCTCATCAAAGAGGCCCACCTAAATCAGTATACAAAGAAAGGAGAAGCCCCCTGGGGAGAAACGTCAGAATCCAAGAAAGATACGAGAGCCTCAACTTCTAGCCCTCCCCTCTGGTCGCCATGTCTATCTCGCGACCAGAGGACTTTTTCATCCCTAGCAGGTTCGAAGGGCCTCAATATTTTTCTACATACAGCCCCTGGGAGGCCTTCCCTGACACAATGGTTATTTTCTGCAATGGATACAACAAACTCACAGTAGGATTAGTAAAGAGAAAATTCAAACAATTGATCGAATGTAGTCCAAATCGTCTGTTAACACTCAGAAAATTCCAAGGACGATCCCAACCAATCACTTTCTACAGAGAAGAGCTCCCCGGAGGCTCTCCTAACTCTCACATCCCTCTTTTTATCAGAGCCAATTTAGCCCATACTGACGTTCGCCGAATACTTTTTGATCAGGGTAGTTTGGTGGATATCATGTACACCATCCTATTTCGTGCCCTCAATCTCGACCAGAAGAACTTGTCCCCGTATGTAGGGTCGGAGCTGCAAGGATTCAACGGGGTCACGACTAGACCATAGAGATACGTAAAGCTCCAAGTTACGTTCAGAGAAAAGGATGCTTCCAAAATGATTAAGAATCAATTCTTAGTCATAGACTGCCCCTCATTATACCAATGCATCCTGGGGAGACCGACAGCTGCCGAACTAATTGTTGTCCCTTCCACAATTCATCTTAAGATGAAGTATTATACTGAAAAGGGGCATGTCACCACTCTGCACGGGGACATCGAGGCCGCAAGACGATGCTTCAAAGTGGATACCAAAGGGAAAAGTTCAATCAGTGCGGCACCACAGTTTGTCAAACAGGCAAGAGACGAAGATCTTCCTAGCGAAGGAAGCCAACCCGGAAATAAGCTAACACTTCAGGTTCATGCCATTAACCTTGACATCCAGATCCCAGAAGAAGGTGAAGAAGATACTCCAGCCTCAATGGGAAACTCATCTTCCTCGACTGTTATGTGCCTAACACCAGATGGAGAATTCGAGATGATCACATTTAGGGACGACTCCAATCGAGGAGTCAGGATCGGCGTGAGACTGCTGGATGAAGTAAAAGAATATCTAAAGACCTGTTTGAAGGATAATGCTGACTTGTTTGCTTAGGCACCGCATACATGCCCGACCTTAGCCCAGAAATCGCTTGCCATCAGCTCACCATCGACTCATCTGCTCGGGTGATAGCACAACGCAGGCGCAAGCAATCCGATGAAAAGATTGAAGCGGCGTATAAAATTGTAAAAGACCACTCAGAGGAAAAATTTATCTCAAAAGCCAGGTATGCAACCTGGCTGTCCAACATTATATTAGTCAAAAAACATAAAGGAAAATGGAGAATGTGCGTTGATTACACCGATCTCAACCAGACTTGCCCAAAAGATGCATACCCCCTTCCCAACATCGATAAGCTAGTGGATAAATCTACCAGTTTCAAACTTCTATCCTTCATGGACGCCTACATGGGATATAACCAGATCCCCATGGCAGAGAAGGACAAGAAGTGCATTGCTTTCATGACCTCGTCGAACAACTATTATTACAATGTAATACCCTTCGATTTGAAAAAAGCAAGGGCAACGTACTAACGGATGATGAACAAAGTCTTTCAATCACAAATCAAAGACATGCTCGAAGTATACATGGACGACATGATCATGAAATCCCAAGAGGAATCTGATCACATGCTCTACTTACATAAGGTCTTCGACCAAGCTAGGGAGTGTAAAATGCGATTTAACCCAGAAAAATGCACCTTTGATGTGCAGGCAGGAAAGTTCCTCGCATTCTACCTCACTGAGAGGGGGATCGAGGCCAACCCCGACAAATGTCGAGCATTTTCTGAATTCTCCACACCTAAGTCAAAGAAATCCATACAATCCCTCAACAAGATGTTCGCCTCGCTATCTCGCTTCATGGCCAAATCCGACCAACACGCCTTGCCCTTCTTCAAGCTCTTTCAGAAAGAGGCAACGTACGAGTGGATGGAGGAATGCGAGCAGGCACTACGCCACCTCAAGCAAGCATTGTCCGAATTTCCTATTTTTTCAGGACCAGACAGCGGGGAAATGCTTTACCTTTACCTCTCCGCCATTAATGAAGCCATCAATGCTGCCCTCACTCAAGAAAACCTCGACAGGCAACAGCCAATATACTTCACAAGCAAAGCCTTACAAGGGCCAGAACTTAGATACCTGATGAATCGACTTTGTTCGCATTTTTTGATTCATTTCGTGCATCTTTATTCGTTATTTTATCAATTCATTATCGTTTTAGCTGTTGATTACTACATTTTCCTCTGTTTTTACTTGTCAGGTGTTAAATCAGCAACATAGAAGAAAAGGATCGAAAAGCGAGCTAAATGGTGGACAAAGCCCCTCAAAAAGCAACATTCTGGCCTCCTCAGGACAATGGCGCTCGCCATTACCTGAGGAAGGAGGTCACCATTGAATAAAAGGAGGGGATCCAAATTTGGAGCTAATGGCGATCGCCATTAAGCATACGGCGGTCGCCGTTTGTCGCGGGAGCAGTTTTCCAGAGTAGTTTGGCAGTCATGAGGCAGTTTTCAAATCCTATTATTTTGGAGCCACTCCCCCTCTATAAATAGACCCTTGTAGGTTAGAGTTAGAAATCAAAGAACCCGTGCAGAAGTGCTGTCGAAATTCTTCCAGACCTCCCTTACATATTCATTAACCAAAGCAGAAATCGCTCACACCGAGTGATTACTGCCCCTTGTACCTTTACTTTCTTGTAACCGTTGTTTGTACACTTGGATTAAAGTTTTGAATTTATTTCATTTCAATTTATTTCACGTTATTTATAATTTTGTTTTACTGCATTACTTTACTTTCGCATTAATCGCAATTATGTATGTTCTAGTTTACAGCATGATAAATATCTTAGGTTTAGAGATGAATATGTCTGAGTAGTTTAGTCGGAGTCCGTAGTTTGAGTACCGTCACCCGACGAGACTCTGTAGGAACCATCGGTGTTCAACTTAGTTATTTTAAGATTATGGTTCTGGTGTCTAACCAGAATTTAGCCAGTCTTGTCGCGAGAGCGAGAGGCTAGTTAACAGTGTTTTGTCACGAGAGTGAGAAACACACCAAGGCGTGTCCGACAGAGCGAGAGTTTGAGGTGATCATCAGATAGTAGACACCGATCACTGAGTCTGAATATAGCGAGAGCGCTTCAGGTTTCAGTTTGGCCTTGCTAGTTTTTAAAGCGTGCCTTTTAACTACCAAGCTAGCGAGAGGAAAATCTTGGGGTCATCAGGTGTGGTTGGGTCAATAACGCGAGAATGTGAGATCGAATCTTTAAACCAGTTTTTCCTACAGAATAAATTTGAGTCTTTCGTTAACACTCGGGATCTGCAGAGTCCCTTAGAAGCACGTGGATTATTCTTCGGACCCGTTTCTTTATCTTATTCAAATCCCGTTTTAATTAAGTCTTTTTACCGCAAAAACCAAGCCTTAGCTTTGCACTGCAGCAATTGATCACTCTATGTTGATTATTAGCCCTTGTGGGTTCGACAATCTTTTAAAACTAAGCGATAGACTGTATACTTGTAGTAATAATCCAACAAACACGCAAAGTCGCGATCAATACCAACCGATCAAGAAGGTCTCCCTGGCCCTCATAAACGCTGCGAGAAGATTAAGACATTACTTCCTGGCCCATAAAATAATAGTGCAAACGGACCAACCTATTAGGCAGCTACTCGGTCGACCAGATATAGCCGGAAGGATGCTCAAATGGTCTTTGGAACTATCATAATTCCATATCCACTACAAAGGCAGGAAGGCCCTTAAGGCACAGGTCCTGGCCGATTTTGTGGAAGAAATGGCACCCCCAGCATTCCTTTTCCAGCGGGACGCATAAGGGGAAGATTTTCGTCGACGGAGCATCCAGTTCCACCGGCAGCGGGGCGAGCATCATCCTCGAAAACAAAGAGGGGATCCTGATCGAAGTATCATTGGTCCTGTCCTTCCCAACCTCGAACAATCAAGCCGAATATGAAGCTTTCCTCGCAGGCTTACAATTGGCGGAGGACTTGGGCGCAAAAGAAATAAAAAAATTCACGGACTCCCAGCTCGTAGCCTCCCAAGTACGGGGAGAGTATCAGACCAAAAACAACCACCTCGTCGAATATTTGACGCTGGTGCAAAAAAAGATATCCAAGTTCAAAACATGGGAAGTCCAACACATTCCCCATAAAAGGAACACTCGGGAAGACATCTTATCAAAGCTAGCTAGCACTAGAAGGAAGAATGGCGACAAGCCCGTCATACAGGAGACTCTTCCCCGTCCAAGCATCACGAAACCGACAAGACTGCTCGATGTTAATTCCATCAGCTACAACAATTGCTGGATGACCCTGGTGCATGACTACTTCACCACTGGGAAGCTGCCCGAAGATAGTAAAGAGGCCAACATAAATAAACAAAGGGTCTGCTCATACGTCTTGGTCAAAGGCAAACTCTACCGGCGAGGATTCTCCATTCCCCTTCTAAAATGCGTCAAAGAGAACAAGGTCCTAGACATTCTCCAAGAAATTCACGATGGGATTAACGCACAACACTTAGGAGGAAGATCGTTAGCACGAAAAGCCCTTCGAGTTGGATACTATTGGCCAACTATGCAGCATGACACGAAGGAGCATGTCAAAAAATGCGATAGATGTCAACGCCACGGGGACATGCACTTAGCACCCCCCAACGAGTTGAAGACCATGTCCTCCCCGTGGCTTTTTGCTTGGTGGGGGATGGACATACTCGGTCCCTTCACTGTGGGATTGTATCAGAATAAGTTTTTGATCGTGGTCGTCGACTACTTCACAAAATGAATCGAAGCTGAAACCCTCGCAAAAATCAAGACATTTAACACACTTCAATTTTACAAAAGAAACCTCCTCGCACGATTTGGTGTACCCCAGACCCTCGTGATCGACAATGGGACACAGTTCACGGACATGAAATTTCAGGACTGTAAAAGCCAATGGAGTCAGTCAAGAAGCCAATGTAAAAGCCAATGAAGTCAGTCAAGAAGCAATAAGAATAAGACTTTTTCCGTTCTCATTGAGGGATAGAGATAGAGCTTGGCTCCAGTATCTACCATCCTATTCAGTGACGACATGGGATGAGTTGAATAAAGTCTTCTTAGCCAGATATTTCCTACCAAGCAAGACAACTATGCTGCGAGCTCAAATCAACGGATTTAAGCAAAAAGACAACGAATCCTTATTCGATGCTTGGAAGAGATACAAGGACATGTTGAGGATATGCCCACACCATGAACTTGAAGAATGGATGATAATGCATACCTTTTATGGCGGGCTGTTGTACAACACCAAAATGACTTATGTGCAGCCGCAAGAGGTGCGTTAATGGATAAACCGTATGCATAAGCTTATGAGCTCATAGAGACTATGACTCAAAACCATTTCCAACTGGGAGGCTAACACGCTGGTATAAAGAGACCAACTCCGAAAGGAAGAATGCACGAAGTCAATGGTATAGACTGAGTCAATGTTAAAGTAGACGCCCTTGCTTAAAAGATCGAAAGTTTAGCAATAGCACCACCAACAGCCACCGTAGCTGCGGTGACTCTAAATTGTGAAATTTGTGGAAACCTTCGGCATACAAATGCTGAATGTCAAGTGTTGGCTAGTACTCCAACCGACCAAGTGAATTACGCTTAAGGGAACCCATATTCAAACACCTACAATCCTGGATGGAGAAATCACCCAAACTTCTCGTATAAGAATAACAATGCTTTACATCCACCAAACTCAACATCTGTTGTTCCACCCGGATTTTAGAAAGGAGCGCAATCCGCTCCACCACAACCGCCTAGGAAGTCAAATATGGAAATCCTGATGGAGAACTTTATGGATGCTCAAGCCCAGCAAAACAGAGACTTAGCAAATCAAAACGCTCACACAAGCGAGTTGGTGAAATAACTTTCGAGCAAGCTTGATGTTGTGGCTACTCATAACAAAATGTTGGAAACTCAAATCACTCAAGTAGCCCAACAACAATCAGCTATAGCAGCCCCAACTGGAGCATTTCCTGGCCAGCTGCAACCAAATCCAAAAGGTCATGTTAACGCTATTACTTTGCGAAGCGGAACAAAATATGATGGACCTGTCGATCCGAGAGTCCAAAATTCATCCATGCACTGGAATGTGCAAAAGGAAATCGAGAAGGGAGAAAAATCAAATACAGAGAAGAAAGATGAGAGCGGAGAGGCCACAGAGAAAGAAACACCTTATGTGCCTCCGCCGCCTTACAAACCGCCTATACCTTATTCTCAAAGACTAGCTAAATCCAAAAACGAAGGACAATTCAAGAAATTTGTAGAGCTTCTAAAGCAATTGAATGTAACTATAGCATTCACAGAAGCTATTACGCAAATGCCCTCATATGCTAAATTTCTCAAAGAGATCCTGTCGAATAAGAAAAATCTAGAAGACAACAAAACTGTTATGCTCACTGCTGAGTGTAGCGCAATACTTCAAAATAACATGCCTCCTAAGCTAAAAGATCCAGGTAGATTTTCCATACCTTGTGTAATCGGAAAGTCTGTCATAGATAAAGCATTATGTGATCTAGGAGCCAGTGTTAGTCTAATGCCCTTATCCACATGTAAGAAATTCGATTTAGGAGAAATTAGGCCGACGAAAATGTCTCTACAGCTAACATACCGATCAGTTAAGTATCCAGTAGGTATGCTAGAAAATGTGCCAGTTCGCATAAGTCAGTTCTATATACGGACAGATTTCGTGATAATGGACATTAGGGAAGATTCTAATATACCAATCATCTTAGGTAGACCGTTCTTAGCAACAGCTGGAGCCATAATAGATGTGAAGAAAGGAAAATTAACCTTCGAGGTAGGGGAGGACAAAATTGAGTTTATCTTATCCCAATTCCTGAAAGCCCCTGTTTTAGACGATACATGCTGCTCTCTAGACATTATCGACGAATGCGTGAAAGAAATGGAGAAGGAACCAACGAGGTACACATAAGTACTTAAGATTCCAGCCCCTCCAATATTCGAGGACAACAACTGGCGTGAGCCATATGAAGATGATAGTCTAAGAGAATGCCTATCATTCACACCTGATCCAATGCCATGCCTAAAGAAACCATCTATGGAACTTAAAACATTACCCAAGGAGTTGAGATATGAACTCCTAGATACTGAACTTGAAAAACCTGTGATAGTTAATGCCAATTTGGGACAATTAGAAACGGAGAGATTATTGTAAGTCTTAAGGAAATATCCCTTAGCTTTTGGATACAACATTTCCGATCTAAAAGGGATAAGCCCCTCTATATGTATGCATCGCATTATGATGAAGGAGAACTGTAAGACGTCTAGAAAACATCAATGGCGATTGAACCCTATCTTAGGTGATGTAGTCAAGAAAGAAGTACAAGGAACTAGTCTGTCCTATACTGGAAATGGGCGTACACCCATTCCAAGGGAAACTTTGAAACAGGAAGCACCACTTCTCGACCATCTTCCTTTAGCGTCTCCATCGTGACCAGAGAGCTCTTGGCCACTTCGGAAAGGGGCTTTACAACCAGAAATCTAAATTTGAAGTTTCGGACAGACTCCGAGTAAGGTCAGAACAACATGCTCTGCTGCTTGAAAGACACCCAACTCTGCTTTGATTCCGAAGTGCTCCTCTGCAGCTGGAAGATGAAAAAGAAGAGTTCCACGGTAGCCTCTATCCGAAGGTAACGACACACCAATTTGAATGCTCGAATGAACGTAGAGCATTCGGGTGGAGCTGGGCAAGACACAGTTCGAGGTGGCAAAATATCGCCCCCTGGAAATCTGTAAAGAGAAAATGATACCCTGCTTCCCTAAAGGCGAATTCATACATGGGAAATCTCCTCCCTATATACACTGAGCATATCCGGTCGTTCTCCGTCGGGCTAATCGCCCTCCAACTCATAGGCGCATCTTCAACCCTATCTTTGAGGAAATCGAAGTTACTAGCCTCCTCCTCGGTAAATGTGGACTTCGTTACAAGGGGCTCTTGGGTGATCCAACTAAGATCCCCTTTAGCCACCCGTACATTGGCATACTCAGCGGGAGACACGTCTTCGTTAATGTTTTCCCCAACTTTGGAGACGGTTCCCTCATCATGACCATCCATTTCATGTGAAAAGTAGAGGAAACAACAATGAATTCGACAAAGATCAAATCCACCCTTCCACCACAAATCAAGTGAAAGAGCAATGATTAAGTGCCTAGATGTCTCCCCGACTCAGGCCCTTATCAACGGAAAGGGGTCTCAGCGAGACGTGTCCCTGACGCTGAGGATACGTCACCGCTACTTATAAAGACCCTAAAGGGGAGAAGCCCTGCGACTACCCTAACGTGTTGGGCATCTAAAAGCAAAACCCTCAACTACGAGGACACCTCTGCCCGACGACAAATATAAAACAATCCCACGCAACTATCTAGGAAGATCTATAGTCATACAACATCCTAATCTTAAGTTCTACAAAGCCTTGATGAATTTTCCAAAAAACTTCATGTGTTCTTCAAGAAACACATGGTCTTCAATCGGAAAATTCATGAACCACAGGCGAATTCAAGAACAATTTGCAGAAATTCATATAAGTTGAAGAACTTACTTGAACATTCAAAGATTGAGGATGAAGATCTCGGGATGGCAGGAGCAGTAGCAGCGGCGACGAGATCTCCGGTGACGAATGTGTTGCAGAGTGAAAGATAAGGAGGAGAGAAATCTTCGTAAAGTGTAAAATGAAATTTCGCCCCCTCCCGTTTATATAGGCTCCCTTGCTCGCATGGGGAAGCACAAAGGGAAAAATGCCATCGTTGCCTAGCCTCATAGGCTCATAGGCCTTAAACAAAATTTATTGCACTGTTACACGTGGCACAGAGTGGCTGCCACTTGGAATCCTCAAACTGATCCCTCACGTGTTTGTGAAAAGACAAGTCCCTTCAGCTCCCCGCGGGCACATTCTCCTTGATGACGTCACCAGATCAATATCCTAGCAAGAGCCTCGTTGAAATTTTCTTCATCCTAAGAACAAGTCTGATCGACACAAAACACACATCTTATCTTCGAGGAGGTCTCGCGCGACCCACAATCAACCATATCAATGTTACACATCAATGCGTCCCCGAATTTTTTCGCTCAATAAATAGCAATCTCAAAGACCTCCCCGCAATGCGGTTCCCGCCCCTTGGTCGCAAGAGCTATGCTAACTTAAGTCATTACTCCTCGCCTCGAAGCAACAACTTGGGGGGCTTCTGTTCTGGACTGGACTGACACCTTCCCCACAGCTGGACAAGACCCAATCCAGTCTAGCTTAAGGTCAGGCCCAATACGACCATAGGGCACAATATAGCCGTCAGGGATGTGTCCCTCACGCGCTTGACAGTTCACGTGACCAACTGCCCCTCCGAAAGTCACGGAGATGTTGGACTAGGTCAAAAATCACGCACTAGATCTTCCAACTGGCAGTCCCCCATTGGCCAACCAGATATTTCGGTTACATGGGAGACCTTAGCCCTGCGCTAGGGGAAAACTTATAAATACGCTATCTCTTGAGAGGATAAGGTATTATAATCATTCTTGCTCATACCTAAACACTCGTACTTACTTTCTCTCTTTAAGCCAAACACTTACTTTGGCATTGGAGTACCTTGCAGGTACAACTCCTTCCTCTCCTACAACCACTGTTGCTGCCCTACATTGAAGGGAAAAACGATCCATTGTGATCACCCCATATCAGGTCTGATTCAAAAAATTATTGAATTTGAGTGCGTCTGAAAATACATATCCAAAATCTAAAAGTATTATTGTATTTTTACGAGAATGTAGGAGTAATTCATAAGGTTCATTAAGTATTTCCCCTAAATAAAGTGTTGGCTTTATATATGTAAGGAGTTAGCTATGCTATACAACCGATTCATAAGCCTGCTACAAGCTAAGCGATAAAAAAAACATGTCACGGCGAATCCATGAATCAAACAACAATTTTCAGCAATTAAGTTCTTCGGTGAAACTTTTATAAGAAATAATTTTCATCGAGACGTGAACACTAGAAGGAATTCAAAAATATTCATTTTTAAAAATGCTAAAGATTTTGAAGTCTTTGTTTAAAAGTAAGTTGCATCTAAAGTAATTTATATTTAAATATATTTATATAAAAGTGAGTTAAACAACAATTTTTAATATAAAAATTACATTTAAATTCAAAAGTTATAAATTGTAACTTGAAGTAAAACCAATTCTATACTCAGAATCAATTCTATTTCCTAAGAACTAAACCACTAAAATTTATTTCAAAATTAATTCTATACCTCTAAAATTGTTTTTGCCCTTTCAATAACTAAGTCAACCCTACACTAAATTACAATTGAGAATTGTTCTATACCAAATTAAAACTTTGACTCTTGTGCATATGAGCCCCTAAAATATTTTGCACACTCAATTTTTAACCAACATATCATCTATAGTCTATCATCTTTAAATTTCATGAACCACCAAAAAATTTAAAGTATATATTATCACCTAATATCAAAGTACATAAGCTATCAATTATAATCTAAATAATAAATATTTTTAACTTTATATATATATATATATATATATATATATATATATATATATATATATATATATATATATATATATATATATATATATATATATATATATATATATATATATATATATATATATATATATATATATATATATATATATATATATATATATATATATATATATATATATATATAACCTGATCAGAAGGGGATCACAGGCTGGCCACACGCTGTTGGGCTGCTACCTGTTCACCGGTGATGAGGAGGAGAAGGGGGGTGTACCTGCAAAACACTCTAATGCCAAAGTAAGGAATTGGGCAGAGTGAGAGCAAAGTACAGAAAGGGCAAGATGTGAGTTACCTGACCCTCTTGAGGAAGAGGGTATTTATAGAGAGACCCCAGCGCTGGGCCAACGGTCATTTGAGATGGGCTGGATGACCAGGCCCAACCCTAATGACTGCTAGGGCTTACGTGGCGTAGTGAAGACCAGGACGTGGTCTTCGCCCTAGTCCAACTGCTCCTAGATCTCCGGAGAGTGGGTTTGACCAGCTCTTTCGGAGGTGGGCAGTTGGTTGGTGACGTGTCCCCGCGGAGGGGAGGCACGTGGAGAACGTGCGCCGGGCACGTTGTTCTCCCCGCGGAGGGGAGCTCAGGAGGTTCCCCGGAGCGCGTTGTTCTCCCTGCGGAGGGGAGGAACCAAGGCCGTGCTTTGATGCGTCGGGGTGTGTTCTGTTCGGCTAATAAGAGAGGACGCCGGGATGCTGTTGGACGCGCTGCTTGTGTCCGGTGGCGTGCTCTGCTCGTCTTGCAGGACGCACGTGCCCGGCGTGCCCGATTCGCTCGTTGGACCGTACGTGGTATTGGGCCTGCCGAGGTCGGGCCCAGACCGGAACAGGAGCCCCCCAAGTCGAAGCTCTGAGGAGAGAGCGAGGACTTAAGATCGCTGTGTCGGGGAGAGAGGTAGCGAAATGGGAGGTTCGTCGGGATTCGTGCGTGGCGGAACGGACGCTCGCGCGGGGATCCCCTGTCGTCGGCGGAGCGGGGGAAAAGCAGGCGAAGGGGCGCGACTGTCAGGTTGCCGCCACGTGTCGTGCGTTAAGCGGTCGTAGGGGCGGCTACCCTATGTCATTAATGAGCCTAGCGTCGCTTCAAATCCCGCACCGGGTTATAAATACGGGGGTCCCCGCTCATTTTCTACTTTTCACTCTGTTGTCTTAATTGCGAAGCTCTGATATCTTTGCTCGTCCGTCGTCTGCCGCCGATCGCCGCCACACCGTTAGGTCCTTCCCTCCGTTCGTCGCCGTTACAAGTGAGTTCTCCTTTCTCTTCCCTTTTATTTCTGTCGTTTGATTAGAACGCATGGTCGGGGCATGATGAATGCCCCGAGGAGGGACGCAAGATCCGTCGTATCTGGCAATTTTTCTGGTGAGTGTCTCGGGGAGAATCGGTTGTTCTGATGAGTGTCCCGAGGACGGGGGCTTTCTCCGATGAATGCCCCGGGGACGAGTGCTTTGTCTGATGAACGCCCCGGGGATGCGTGCTTTTTCTGGTGAATGCCCCGGGGAGGGGCGCTTTTTCCGGTGACCGTCCCGTGGAGGGATGGCGGGTCGGCTTTAGACGCCCCGAGGAGGGTCGACGGGGAGCGCGTGTTTGCTCGCCATTCTCTGGCCTTTGTCTCCCTTTCACTTGACCTGCGGTGGAAGGGTGTATTTGATCCTGGCTATCGAATTCACCGTTGTCCTCTGCTTTTCAGGTGTAGATGTCGACTTTGGTACCGGGGATAATGGTCGAAGACAACGAACCCGAGGTCCCGGATTTTGATGATGAGCGCATCACCCCGTCCGAAGAATGGGCGGCTGAGGAGCCGCTGTCCACCCCATCTTGTTTTGTGGACGATGCGTCCGACGTGTACGCCACCGTCGAGGATACGCCTATAGGGGAGCCGCAGCATTGGCAGGTGTACCGACCGAAAGAGCATCATCGCATCTGCTCGCGTTATGGGCGGCGGATGTTCCCGATGCACGAGTTCTACTTTAAAGAGGCTCGGCTCCGGTTACCGTTCTCCCCCTTTCATCTGGGGCTCTTTGATTGGTTGCGCTTGGCCCCGTCCCAACTGCACCCCAACGCCTTGGCTTTCATCCGCGCCTTCGAGTTGGTGTGCTTCTACCTCGAGGTGGAGCCGACGGTACCGTTGTTTTTCCGTATCTTCCACTTACAGCGGCAGACGGTGAATGGCCGCCACGGATGGGTCTCATTTAAACAGTCGACCAAGCTCTTCAAGGCGTATAGTGATTCCGTCAAGGATTTCAAAAGCCGGTTCTTCCTTGTTAAACCGATCACACAGCAGGGCTCGGATACTCTCTTCGACGAGGGTGAGCGAATGGTGGACGGCCAGCGGTTCCTCGTGTGGCTTCCCAAGATACATCTGTTGTGGACCGCGGAGCATTTCAACCGAGGTACGGACAAGTATATCATACGAGCGGGGACCCTCGAGGAGAAAGACATGGCCGCCTATCTGAAAATAGTCGCCTTTGTGCGGTCTCTTCCTCCATCGAAGCTGGTGACGCCCGACGGTCGGTATATCCTTGACGCGCAGGGGAATGTGCGAACTAAGAAGCGACTGATTAATACTAAGACCCTGCTCGGTTGTGCGACCGGGGCGGCCGCTCTGGATTATCTAGGTAGGAGTGTTCATTTTCTCCCCGTGGTCGGGGTTCTGGCTGTTGCTAACTCTTTCTTTGTTTTTGCAGCGAACATGTCTTCCGTCGAGGAGCGGGTGAAGCAGTTGCGCGCTACCAGGAATGTCGCGGTCCCGAGGACGCGGGTGAGTCAGCTGGTCGGACAGGAGGTCGCGACGCCGGGAGGGCGTGTTGGGCCGACTTGGAAATGAATCGTGAGAGGGAGGCAAGCACGCCGTTGAGGGACTGGATGGCCTTCTTCGTGGTAGGCGTGGTGATATTGGAGAAGGCGTGGCATTTGTCCGGATTGGCTTTGATCCCCCGTTCGGTCAAGTAGTAGCCGAGGAATTTACCGGCGCAGACGCCGAAGGTGCACTTCTCCGGGTTGAAACGCATGCGGCACGACCTTGCGGTCTCGAAGACCTTCCGGAGGTGTGCCGCGTGGTCGTCCTCTATGCCCGATTTGACGATCATGTCGTCCATGTATACTTCGAGCATGTCTCCGATTTCGTCGTGGAAGACACGGTTCATCATTCGCTGGTATGTGGCCCCGGCGTTTTTGAGGCCGAAGGGCATTACGTTATAATAGTAATTGCCTGACGCCGTCATGAAGGTCGTGGCTTGTTTATCGTGTTCGGCCATTGGGATCTGATTGTATCCCGAGTACGCGTCCATGAAGGACAAGAGCTTGAAGCCCGCGGAGTTGTCGACGAGCTTGTCGATGTTGGGGAGGGGGTAGGCGTCCTTAGGACATGCCCGATTGAGATCAGTATAGTCAACACACATGCGCCATTTTCCATTATTCTTTTTAACGAGTACAACATTGGACAGCCAGGTTGAATACCGGGCTTCCGAAATAAAATTTGCCTCTAAGAGGTCTTTTACAGCTTGTTCGGCCGCTGCCGATTTTTCGGGGGATTGGCGACGCCGGCGTTGTACAACAGCCTTTGTGGTCGGGTTGATGGACAGCTGGTGGCAGGCGACTTCGGGGTCGAGTCCTGGCATTTCCGCGGCGCTCCAGGCGAAGAGGTCGGCGTTCTCGCGGAGGCAGGCTTGGAGCTGTCGTTTCGCGAGGTCTGGGAGTCCGGCGCCTATCCTCACGGTTCTGCTCGTGTCTTCCCCGAGGGGGACGAGTTCGAATTCTCCGTCCGGGATGGGGCGCGCTGGGTGTGACGGCTGCCCGTTGACTTCGCTGGTCTCTGTTTCGTGGTCGAGCTCTCCGGTGAAGCGACTGTCGAGTTCAACGGATCCGACCAGCTCCGTTGGTTCTCCCTTTGGCGTTGTGTTTGAAGTTTTCTTCTTGGTCGCTGGAGCGATGGAGTCTAGGCCTTTCAGCGCGGCTTCAAAACATCTTCGGGCGGCCTCGATGTCTCCGTTGAGGGTCACCACGGCCCCCTTCTTGTGTAGTATTTCATCTTCAGGTGGACGGTGGAGGGTACCGCGGTGAGTTCTGCTATTGTCGTCCTGCCCAGGATGCAGTTATAGAGGGATGGGCATTCGATGACTAAGAAACAGATGCTAATGTCCCTAGCTGTTTCCTCTTCTCCGAAGGTGACTTTCAATTCCACGTATCCCCAAGGTCTCGTCGTCGTCCCGTTGAACCCGTGAAGGTCGGAGCCTACGTAGGGGGAAAGGTTGGATTCATCGAGCTAGAGAGTTGTGAACAAGTGTGAGTACATGATGTCAACCGAGCTCCCGCCGTCGACGAGGAGGCGCCTGACGTCGAAGTTTGCCATCCGGGCACGTATGAGCAGTGGTATGTTGGAATTGGGGGATCCCCCGGGGAGTTCCTCGAGGTAAAATGTGATCGGGTTGGAGCGGCCTCGGAATTTGTCGAGCGTGCTCATTTTTTCGGAGTTGTTCGCGATGAGTTCGTCGAATTTTCTTTTCACGGATCCGATGGACAGACTCCTCGTGGCTCCATCAGAGATGACCATGGCCCTGGGGAAGTATTCCCACCGGCTGGTTGGTCGGATTGGCTCGTCGATTAGGTCGGGCCCTTCGGGGAGACCAAATTCTCTGCCCGCGAACCAATCCTCGGGGCGGCTGACACACAACGCGGCCTAGAGCCTGCTGTTGTCCTCTGGAGAGGGAAGTTCCTCGACTTTCTTGGCTTCTAGAGCCTCTTGCCTAGGTGGTTCGCCTCCTCGGGTGTATCTCTTCAGGTGACCGTCTTTGATCAAAATTTCGATAGCGTCTTTGAGATGGATGCAGTCTTCTGTCACGTGCCCGTGGCTCCTGTGAAATCGGCAATATTTCGATTTGTCCACGTTCGGTTTGGGGGGTGTCGGTCGCGGGAAACGGACACCTCCCTGTACGAATTCTGTTTTGGCGCATTCGGCCAGTATGCGCTCGCGGGAAGTGACTAAGGCCGTGTATTCCGTGAATCGGCCGGCAGGGCCACGCGGTTCACGTTGTTCGTGGGGTTCGCGGGGGCGGTCTTCGCGACGGCGGTCTCCCCCCCGTCGATGGCTCGAGGCTCCGTCGTCTCGGTGTCCGCGGGGGGCCTCCCGGTCTCGGGTGTCTCGAGCGGAGTTGGCCGCTTGCATTTCTTCGAATCGGATATAGTGCGCGGCCCTGTCGAGGAAGTCTTGGAGTGATGTTGGTCGGTGTATGCCTACGGCCTCGTAGAACTTGGAGTCGTGGCGCAGACCTTGTTCCATTAAGTAGCGTTTCATCTCGTCTGACGTCGTCACCTGCACCGCTTCCCGAGTGAATCTCTCGATGTACTTTCGGAGAGGCTCGTCAGGGCCCTGGATGATCGCCCCGAGGACTGCTTCCGTCTTCGGGTGGCGTCGGGACGCCGTAAAGTGTTTGGAGAACAGGTCCTTCAAGACCCTCCATGATGTAACTGATTCGGGCTCCAGACTTTTATACCAGGTCATAGCGCCCTTCCTCAGAGTCGTCGGGAAGAGTCTGCACTTGATGGCTCCCCGGACGTTTCGGTAATCGAGCATGGCCTCGATGTCTTCTAGGTGGTCGTCCGGGTCGGATGTGCCGTCGTATGTCGATAGCGTCGGGGGCTTCTCCATCCCTTGGGGTATGGGGGCAACCATGATCTCTCGGGACAGCAGGGTGCGGTAATCGTCCTCGTCGCTGGGTGCCGGGGATCGATGGGGGAACGAGCCGTTTAAAACAGGGCCCTGGTTTCGGGTCCTCGACCTCCTGCCTGAGTTTTCGCCTCGGGGATCCCCGGTCGGGATCGCCGCGGTGCTTTGGTTCCGCTCGCGAACTTGTCTTGCTGGGGACCTGATGCGTTCTCGCGCTACCTGCGCACGGTGTCTCTCCAGTCGTGGTCGGTGATTTTTGGGTCGAGGTGAGGAGCTCCTCGAACCTCCGTTCTGGTCTTCCCGCGGGGGGTACCTCGGAGGACCGATGCGTTCTAATGCTCCAATTCTCGCATTTTGTTGGAACAGCAGCTGGTTCATCTGATTGATGGCCGTAAAGAGGGCGGCCACCGTTGGGTCCGCTCCCGCCGGGATGGGAACGGGGTGGAATGCTGGCGGGCTCGGGGGCCGGTGGTCGACCTGAAGGGGCCGCTCCGCGGATGACGGTGAAGCAGTTTGGCCGTCCCTTTCGTCGGTTTCCGCCGGACGCGTCGTCCCTGTCTGCTTGTTTCCGTTGGTGGCGATGTTGAGCACGAGGTCGTGCGGAGTGCCGTCGCGGTGTGGACTAGCCATGATCGTTGAGGTTTGGTGAAACTTTTGGTTTTCTGCTCGGAGTAACGGGGAAGTTTCAGGTTCCCACAGACGGCGCCACTGATCTGACCTGATTAGAAGGGGATCACGGGCTGGCCACACGCTGTTGGGCTGCTACCTGTTCACCGGTGATGAGGAGGAGAAGGGGGGTGTACCTGCAAAACACTCCGATGCCAAAGTAAGGAATTGGGCAGAGTGAGAGCAAAGTACAGAAAGGGCAAGATGTGAGTTACCTGACCCTCTTGAGGAAAAGGGTATTTATAGAGAGACCCCACTGCTGGGCCAACGGTCATTTGAGATGGGCTGGATGACCAGGCCCAACCCTAATGACTGTTAGGGCTTACATGGCGTAGTGAAGACCAGGACGTGGTCTTCGCCCTAGTCCAACTGCTCCTAGATCTCCGGAGAGTGGGTTTGACCTGCTCTTTCGGAGGTGGGCAATTGGTTGGTGACGTGTCCCCGCGGAGGGGAGGCACGTGGAGAACGTGCGCCGGGCACGTTGTTCTCCCCGCGGAGGGGAGCTCGGGAGGTTCCCCGGAGCGCGTTGTTCTCCCCGCGGAGGGGAGGAACCAAGGCCGTGCTTTGATGCGCCGGAGTGTGTTCTGTTCGGCTGATAAGAGAGGACGTCGGGATGCTGTTGGACGCGCTGCTTGTGTCCGGTGGCGTGCTCTGCTCGTCTTGCGGGACGCACGTGCCCGGCGTGCCCGATTCGCTCATTGGACCGTACGTGGTATTGGGCCTGCCGAGGTCGGGCCCAGACCGGAACAATATATATATATATATATATATATATATATATATATATATATATATATATATATATATATATATATATATATATATATATATATATATATATATATATATATATATATATATATATATATATATATATATATATATATATATATATATATATATATATATATATAAACATTTTCAACTTGAAGTTATTATAAGATACATTATTTTGGACACCTATTTCTTTTCATTACAGATAAAAACAATTATAACACAAAATTATATACACAGTCAATCATAGTTTTTTATTAATTAAAAAATAAAAATAAAATTTATCTCTCCTTCATATCACAATCACTTCATGTGCGTTTTTATGTGAGTATTTCTCACTAAGGTATAATTAAAATCAAAATTTTACTTATAATCACATAGGGGCATAATCACTTAGGGAGAATAAAATCGTAAATCTTACGATACATTAATTATAAAATTTTACTTGATTCATAAATCTAAAATATATGTATATAAAGTCAAGTATAGGCATATAAAATAATAGAAAACTTTAGTAGCATATGAAAAAGAAGTGAGAAGCCTTCTTAAATGAGCTTTAAAGAAAAATCTACCAGGCACCCCTCATATGGATTCGTACCCCACATAATTGACTAATAGCAAAAGTATCATTCTCTTTATTTATCTATTTCAAAATTTATAGTTTTTGTCAAATTTTTACTCTAAATCAGTTAAATACGAAATTTCCGCTACTGTTATAAAAGTATTCTAAATTTTTTATTGACCCAAAGGAAAAAGAGACATATTTTTTTACTATTTTTTATCAAAAAAAAAATCCAATTTAAGTTTTTTTATAGTTCTTTTAAAATATCTAGTGTTTAGTTTTTATAAATTTGAAAGTTATATAAGAATGTTCTCCTAAAATGAGTTTAAGATAAATGGTTTTCTACATATTTTACACAGCTTTCATCACTAAATTGATTTGTTTTACTTATATATCTATTATAAAAATTTTGAAATTTTTAAATAAAGTTATAGAATATACTAGTAACTCATTATATATTTTAATCAATAAATATTTTTCTCTTGAATCGAAGTGTTATCATAGACATATTTTATTGGAGAACAATATTGTTGTTATCGTTTGTTCTAATATAAAAAATGGACAAAGAGGCAGGATGGAAAAATTGATAAAATCTTATGAAAAAGGAAGAAATTACGAGAACAAGAAAAATTCAGAAGTCATTTGTAATAAAAGAGTTAAATGTACGTAGTATTCCAATTATGTTCGACTTTAAACTTCTTGTTAAAAAAAAATCCAAATAAATTTTAATTGATATTATAACCATTTTTAGAAGAAAAAAATTGTATGTAATAATAAACCAATAGGTTATTTTTTACTCTTGATTAAGATGTTCTTTTTTATCCTCTTTGAAGAAAGCTTTTCTTCTCCTTTAACCCTTGTCTCTTTGGAGCCGCTACCATCTTCATAATACAAGCAACACATTCAAGGTAAATCTACTATGCTACAACGCACACAATGGTGCATTTTTCAGCATAAGATGAAGTAATTTTCTTCACCTTTTGAACCACACAAAAATACTAATCTTGTGTCTATATAAGCTAACTTCTCTCATAAGAAAAAGGGAAGGAATTTGGACTTGAAGGAAACTTTGAGAGACATTAGAGTGGCTGAACCACACAAAAATGTTCATGTATTATGTTGTAGTTTTAGGATTTGTTTTCATGTATGTTGTTGTAGTTTTTGGTGGTGTAAAAAAAATATTCATGTATTACATTGTAGTTTTAGGATTTGTTTTCATGTATAGTTGTTGTAATAATTATGTGTTAGATTAGAAAATGCCATATATGTTGTTGTGTTAGTGAATGAGCGGGAGAGGAAGAGAGCTACCGTAAAACAGAGATAAAATAAAGAAAAAATGTAGACTAAAAGCGCCGACGGGCCTCTACGATCCGACACTGTCTCGTCTTATGAGAATTTATTAGTTAGCAGGAATGACGTCACTCACTCCTCTTATACTCTGAGAGCGTCCGTCACATACTCATGACGATCGTAATCTAGGTGGACACTCCTCTTATACTTTGAGAGCGTCCGTCACATACTCATGACGATCGTAATCTAGGTGGACGTTGTGACAATCTAATTGTCACTTGAAGCAAGTCTCACCACTTTCCCTCTTTGCCTTAAAAACAAAAAAAATGTTTTATTTCATTTATTTTTTATAATTAGTTATTTATTTTTTATTTCCCTCTAAATAAAACATAAATAATAACTTGAATAAAGTTTATGTTTTAATCTTAATGTATTGATTTTTCACACGATTTTTAAGTTATAAGTAGGATTGGCAATGAACCAAACCAACTCGAAGATAGTTCGGAATTCGACTCGATAATTAAATCGTTGGACTAGGTTCATGAACCAAATGAGTTGAGTATGAGCGAAAAATTAAGTTCGTTAACTAAATGAGCTGAACTTGAACTATACATAGTTCGACTCGTTAGGTTCATGAGTCAACTCGATTACATATGAAAAGAATTATACTGTCTTTAAGATTAGGTTTAAATATTTACTTCAAATCTTAGACAAATTTAATCTTCAATTTATTAGTTTTTGAATTAGACTCTCAAATGTATCTCTTGAAAGTTGTGTAGGTTTTGAATTAGTAGATTTCGAAGATAAAGTTAAATTTCAATATGATAACTTTTATTTTATTTTAATATTTTATTTAAAAAATATATATTTATTTAAAATGTCAAATATACTAAAAAAAAAAAATATTTTAAAAAATAGTTTTTAAGTTCGTGAACCATGTGAGCTGAACCTAATGAGATGAACCTAACGAGTCGAACCGAACTGTTCGTGAACTTATAACGAGTCGAGTTTGAGCTTAAAAAAAGTTCGTGTCGAACTAGAACTCGAACTCGAATTCGAACAATTCTTAATGAGTCGAGCCGAGCTGAGGTGAGTTCGACTCGACTCGACTCATTTCCAGCCCTAGTTATAAGACTAATTAAGTAGACACACAAACTTTATTTTTTCCGCCAGATTAAAAAGCAATGAATGGATGCACATTTATTTATCTTCGAGTAAAAGAAATTTGAGACACGCGTTTTGTTTAAATTCAAATACTTGTTTTTTGCATAAAAATTCAATAACTTGTCCCAAATACCATTTAGTCGTGTTAAGTTCTGTTGGTTGGTTTAAAAATAAATTAATAATTTAAGCGGAAAGAATAAAAATGGATAAATAGATGAATATCTAGTTTAATCTTTGAGTATGTGAGACATGAGTTCACTACGTCAAAATTGATATTTTGTATCGCCTAATTTAATAGCACTTTTAAAGAAAATGCTATTAAAAAGGAAACAAACACATCTATAATAACACTTTGTAAAAAAATGCTATTATTAAACTTCACTAAGATAGCGCTTTCTTTAAAACGCTATTAATATTCTTCACTAAGATAGCGCTTTTAAAGAAAATGCTATTAAAACGGAAACAAAATGTGATTTTGATAGCACTTTGTAAAAAATGCTATTATTAAACTTCACTAAGATAATGCTTTGTTTAAAACGCTATTAATATTCTTCACTAAGATAGCGCTTTTAAAGAAAGTGTTATTAAAAAGGAAACAAAATGTGATTTTGATAGCATTTTGTAAAAAATGCTATTATTAAACTTCACTAAGATAGTGCTTTCTTTAAAACGCTATTAATATTCTTCACTACGATAGCGCTTTTAAAGAAAGTGCTATTAAAAAGGAAACAAAATGTGATTTTGATAGCACTTTGTAAAAAATGCTATTATTAAACTTCACTAAGATAGTGATTTCTTTAAAACGCTATTAATATTCTTCACAGCTAATGTGTTCACTAATGCCTTCTTCCTAATCTTCGTCACTCACTACCACTAAAATCGTTGACTATTTTAATTAACAAAAACCCGGTTCAGACCGGTTGGTTCATCATTTTCTAATCTAACCTTACCTTATCAAGTTATCTTATCGCTATCTCTTGTTCTCAACAAATTCACCAACTCGACGTCATTTGATTCCGGTTCAGACCGGATACCAATTCTTTCGTCTCCTTCCTCCGCCTCATCTCCAGAACCTTACGGTGGCTGTTCGAGTGAATATTTCCGAAAAACGTCGGGCTTGAGGCTAGTTTATACTCCGTGAAAAGCCTACCGGGCTTATACCGAACACTACAAGCGTTACATAATATTTTGGATCCAAGCGGCCCTGTTCTCCACTATGGCATTTTCTGTACCTGGCAGTGGCTGCACCGTCTCTGAAGCTGAGCTCCACCCGATGCGGCCTCGGGCTTTTTCCTCTACTTCTTTGCTTTACACAGAATAGGATTGAATGACCACGTGTTACAGTTGGGCCTTCTAGTCTTGTTGGTTATAGGCTTTCTGCGAATTAACGTGAGATGAGAAGTAGCTTTGGTTGGGCTTGGTCCTGGTCTAGGTTCCGGTTCGACCCGGGCTTAACCGGATACAATAGAGAAAGCTCCGGTAGAGAGTCATCCACAAAGTGAGACACCCATTCAAAATTCGCAACATCATCAGCCTGAGTAAAACAAAAACAAAACAAGTTATGAATTTTTTTGTGTTTTAATTTTAATACACATAAAATAAATAATATGCATCTAAAAATGAAGAGTGAAATAGAGAAAGGGGAACACTGACCAAACAACTGAATGAAACACTTCTGGGGTTGACATTGGTATCAAAAAGATCTTGCTTCAAAAAGCACCTCACAACCAGTCTAGCTAATCAAGGGTACTCTGTCTTGAGAATAAAATGTCAAATTCCGCATGCAAATTGAGAATCGCAAAGCATGTCATTAACTTGTAAAACTCTAAAAAGTGAAGTGAGTAAGAGTAACCAATAACCATAATCAGACGCTTACCGAAAGATCACAATCTGGAGCAGTATCCAATTCCAGTGTATCCAGAACAGAAGTTGAAGTTTCACTAGCTACATTACAATTTCCTGTCATTTTGTTTTCGTAGTAAGCAAGGTCATTGGGAGTGATTGAGTTCAATCCAAAATCATCAAATAGAGTTGATGAATCTAAAATCTCCTTGCACAATAATATGTCATCCAAGCCGTCGTATTCACAATTTTCCATGGTCTGTAATTCATCAACCAACCATGCAAAGTTGTCCGCATTGTCCTGATCCTGAGTTTCAGATTGTGGGGCATGTGATTCCACAGGGATAAACTTGGCATCCTAGTTCATAAAATTAAAATTTTAGAGATGACCAATAGAATGTAGTAGACATGGTCAAATAATGATAATAATAATAATAAATAAAATTTTAAAGATCTTTTTTACTTCCTTGCTTGTCAGATATACTATAGAAGAAAAAAGGTGTTTTAAAACTCACTAAAAATGAATAATATGCATCTAATTTATTGTGTCGAATAATAATCACAAAAGGAGTTGTGCATGCATTAAGCAGAGTACTAATTTAGATAATCATACTACCAGCCATCCATTCATTGACGACCTGTATGTGGCATACATCGACCAATTCATACTTTCCGGTGGTTAAAGGTGGATCTCAAACGTAAGGAATTGGGGTTATATTTAAAACACATGAGTTTCAACAACAAAGTGTTCAACATCAGCTTTTCCATCCAATGAAAGACTCATACATATATCAACAACAAGAACAAATGGCATGACAGTAACACAAGTTTGTACTACTAATTACAAGAAATCTGCAATATTCCTAAGAATTAGGCTTGCATAAGGGAGTTTAGCAAAGCATACTAATAGGAAATTACAATTTCCAACATACATTCAAAAGAAAAACCAAGTAATAATAACTTTCATGGATTATGCCTTTTCCCCTCTGATAATCACAAAGCCAAACTCTTGAAAGGTGTTATTATGGATAGAGTGAAATACACACAAAAAAATCATCCATCAAGTCAAAAAACTCATTACAACAAAACCAAAATAAACAAGTGCAACATTGCATGAGTAAATCCATTTTATCAGGACAAAGTTAGTGACAAACCCTTCCAAACTAGAGGCATACATGAAGCACAAAGAAAGACAAACCCGTCCTGATATGTTCCAACTAATCCTCGTTCCAAAATGACACCGAGGGTATTGATCTCGGCCTCGACGGGAACAACCTTCATGACCCAAACTGGATCATCAATCATAGCAGCTGCAAAGCCTCCAAAGTAAGCATTCATATCAAGCAGATTACGGAACCTCCCGGGCTATGCTAGCTGATAATCTAGTGTCTTGTAGTATGCAACTCTCGCCTTCCAGACCTCAAAGTTCCTCTTAGTAGATTAAAAAAAGCTTCAGTTGTTGTCTTCACGGCCATAATCATAAATCATCTCAATCTGCATCAACATAATAACAAATACAGTCAGAAAAGCACATCCCATGGCAACATATATTGGAACAAATAATGTTATAAGAAACAAAAGAAAACCAACTAGAGCATGATAAAAGCCTACATACAACAAGGGCAAACATGATAAAACCCGACATACAACAAAGACAATGGCCGTACTCACAAATGGAAAATGGAACTCCTATTCTTTTCTATATCCATCATCGGTTATCATATTTTATGAATATATCCTATATGAACCTTATTAGTGATCAATAGTGCAAGACCTTGATATTTGGTACACAAGGAAGGTGATAAATGGATTATAAGAGGGACTAGTAGTGTGTGATAAAAGCCTTGCAAATAGCAATAGGAACTTGGCGCACAAGTGAAGTAAATTTCTAAAAGAAACAATTCTTATCTAAGAAAGGGTGATTTTGATATGGTGATTTTAAGGGGGATAGTGTTTGGTGGATTAATATTTGAAAATCATTTAATAATATAAAAATGGTTGATGCCTCACCTCTCAAGTAGAAGGCCCGTTATATTACTTTTCTTCATAAATGAAATAGTGACCCAAATGAGGTCCGTTCGACAAAAAACAAACAGTAAATACAAACATTAGTGCTCAAACTCAAATTATGTTGGCTTTCTTTTGTTTTTTCCGAATCAACCCTAATCAATCGCTATCTCAGTAGTAAGGACATGGGGGGTTGGAAATTTTTGCTTAAAGGTGGGCAACGTTAGACATCATCAAAGTTTTGGGCAATTTCCAAGCAACATTCCACCATAGACCACATGAGATGCTTCCCCACCATATAACTGCCTTGTGTTCATAAGGAAGTAGAAGAAAATACATAAAGAACAAATTCTCTCAGCTAAAGTCACTCCCGTTGGCCCAGGCTATAAGACTAAATTGAAATGGAACACAGACTGTCTGATCCACCATATATAACAAATTTGTTCACTTACCAAGCCCCTAAAGCATATCAATGAACCCATCAATACCACCCGCACGAAAAGATGCATAGTCCTTTAGAAAAAAGACATTTTATCACAGAAGTATTAAATAAATATCATAAACTTAAATTTTTGATTTTTCTAATTTTTACAAAAATAAAAAAGTATTAAATAAACAATTTTTTTTAAAAAAATAACTAAAAAAACTCAATTAATATTATAAAACTTTCTTAAGAAAAACTAAGATTTAATATAAAATAAAAAAATGTCTCAACAACATATTTTTGGAATCAATACGTGTTTTATAATTTTATTTATTAATAGTAAAAACATAACAAAAATTAAAAATAAACTAAACAATTCGTAGCAAAAGTTGCAGAAACATTTACAGCAAATTCCGCAGCAAACTTCGCAGCAATTTGCTACTACACTAATTTTCGCTGGAATTCCTGCGAAATTTGCTACTACACTAATTTTCGCAAGAAATAATGTTTCACAATATAAAGGCGCAGGTGAAATCGCAGGTATAGCTGTAGAACTCTTTCCGCAGGTAATCTGTGTATTTCTAGTAGTGTAACCCACAAACCTTTATTTTCCGTCATATGCAAGCAAATCTTTTAGAACCTTTTTTCGACATAGCGCGAGCAAAACTTTTTACAACTTCTTTTCGCCTTAGCTTGATCAAATTTTCTTTCCTTAAAATCAATCAATGTACAAACTTTTTCTACATTAAAAACTACGTAGTTTTGAATTCACCACCTCACCTGGGGATACATAAGAGAAAAGATCAACATCTTGTCAAAAACCCTAATAAAAAACTTTTTTTTTCTAATTAATATGTCATAATAATGATTAGAAACCAAACACTTTAAGGCTAAAAGTTTTTATTCACAAAAACTAATTAAAGATAATCGTTGTTTACAACAGATGTCACAGGGTGCTAATACCTTCTCTGTGCATAATCGACTCCCAAATTTGAAATTGGTTGCGATGATGATATTTCATTCTTTAAGGGTTTTATCGATGTTTTTCCTTAAAAAAGCTTTGGATGTGACTTCATTGTACTTCGAACATTTATTCGGTCAGGTATTTTTCACGTAGCGACAACTAGCAATTTCACTGGGTGTTTTAGAGAGCCAAACCTATTTTAGTTATTTTTTTTATATTAGGGTGAGCTTTGTTTATGCTTTCTCCTATTGTATTTATATTTTATTATTATTTTTGTTTTATTATTTGTTGATCATATTTTGTTTGTATATATTGATTGCTTTATGGGTTTGGGATTGGTATTTGCTTTCTCACACACACACACACACACACACACACACACACACACATGCTTTCGAGTGAGACTTTCTACTAGAGTCTAAAGAGACTTAATTTTAAGTATGAAGGTTGCATAATGTTAGCTCTTGATATGTATATCTCTCTTGGTTACTCACACACACACACACACACACACCTAGAGTAGATCCTTTTGGGATGTTGTCGTAAAAATGGCTCGCACACTATTATGGAAAAATTATGAGTAGGGTTTGTGACTCTAGGAACCTTGTCTAGAACCCTTGTTGAGTATGGAGGTTGTGTAGTATTGGCCCTCGAGATGCACATCTCTCCTGGTTAGCATAAAGACCTCACCTAGAGTAGATCCTTTTGGGGTGTTGTCGTAAAATTTTTAGCCCGTTATTATGGCAAAATTCCAAATAGGATTCATGACTCTAGGTACCATATAAAAACTCTAAAGATATCCCTTATGAGTTTCACTATTTAAAAAACACATAGAACCCTCATGTCATAAGGAATTCTTGTTCAGGTTGTTTGAAACCCAATTACTTCATACCTTCTTAAACCCATACATAACATTACATTGCATCCATTCTCATATAAACTCTTAATATATTGCATTTCATTTCATAAAATTCAAATTATTTTGTTGCATCCATTCATACCTGATGCATACTGATTTTTCATTCAGAGATAAACTCATAACCAAGTTACCCTTCACATTTATATTAAACCATTCTCAAGTCATAGACGAATTTGTGCTAAGACAAAAAGCTCTAAAACACAACCTCAGCAAGCTGAAAGATAAAATGGGTGAGATTTTAATAGCCTTGCAATCTTTGATGGAAAAAAAAAGAGGAAATGAAGAACCTTTGATTGCATGTGTGGGGCACCATAATACCATTAATTAACCGCAAGACATTAATCACCCTGCTCTTTATACTCTCTAATCACCAAACCCCGAGACACTCGATCCAGAGGGAGATTTCATAATTTTGAAGAACGACTAAGGATAATTGAAAAGAGTGATAGTTACAATCTGAATGCTTTATACCTATTCTTGGTCGCTAATGTTATTGTTCCTCCAAAGTTTAAGGTATTTGACTTCGAAAAGTATAAAGGGGTCAATTGTCCAAAGAACCATTTGATCTTGTACTATAGATAGATGACTCTTCATGCCCATAATAATAAACTCTTAATTCATCTCTTTCAAGACAGACTAACTAAGGAAGCTTTGAGTTGGTACATGTACCTCAAGAAAGACCATGTTCACTTTTGGAAAGACCTGAATCTTTTTTAAGCAGTACACATACAACATTGATTTCACTCCTGATTGAATGAAACTGCAAGATATATGTCAAAAGGGGATGATGATACATTCAAAGAATATGTTCAAAGGTGGAGAGAAATTGCTTCCCAAATTGAACCTCCACATTGTGAACAGGAGTTGGCCACCATGTTCGTTGATACATTCAAATACCTCTTTTATGAGAAAATGTTTGGAATCTCTTCACTAATTTTCACCAATCTAGTCACTATTGGGGAGAGATTCAAATGTGTATAAAATCAAGAAGAATCATTGACACTCCGCCAAAAGAAGTAAACGTTAAGAGCCCAAGATCAAAGGAACCTAAAGAAGAAGACTTAGATGATGTAAATCATGATTAAACCTGAAACACCGTCTCATCTTAGACGAACATATCAACCTCAATCTTTGAGTGGGTAAAAGGCCAATAAAACATGAATCAAAGTATGAGGATTTATCCTCGAAGTTGATACATTTGTAATTTCCTTATGTATTACGTCCTCATTTGATTTTAAATTTATCGTTCTTTTGAATGGTAAGTTAATCAAATGTTCTTCCATATATGACGGTCTTTATCAAACATGAATCAAAGTATAAGGGTCTTTATCAAGCATCTTTTGAACTAGTCATTTCGTGTTTACTTTTTTCCTTCACTCCTTTTTCGCACAAAATATAATATCAATGTTCTTCACCATAATTTTTCTTCATCAAAGTTTTGTTTAATAAAATATTAGAAGGAGGATGATTTAAATAAAAGGGTTAAATATATGTCACCCTTTGCCAAAATAGCGAGTTTTCATTTCATCCCCTATAAGATTTTTTTTTGTGATTCCCCCTTTACAAAATCCAGATTTCCTCAATAAAGACCCTAGAGGTCACATTTTCGCTTAGAATCTGAAAATAAGACCCCAAATTTAATTTTTTTTAACCCACATGGATATTATGTGTTTTTTTTTAATTTTTTATAATATTTTTTTTACTATATTTAATTTTTTATAATGTGTTTTTACTATATTTTTTTATAATATTTATGTGTTTTTTACTATATATATATATATATATATATATATATATATATATATATATATATATATATATATATATATATATATATATATATATATATATATATATATATATATATATATATATATATATATATATATATACATACATACATATATATATACATATACATATACATATATATATACATACATACATATACATATACATATACATATACATATACATATACATATACATATATATATATATATATATATATATATATATATATATATATATATATATATATATATATATATATATATATATATATATATATATATATATATATATATATATATATATATATATATATATATATATATATATATATATATATATATATGATCCACTTACTTTAAAAATAAGTATTTAACTTACTCTACAATCATAACCTTTAAATATATATATATATATATATATATATATATATATATATATATATATATATATATATATATATATATATATATATATATATATATATATATATATATATATATATATATATATATATATATATATATATATATATATATATATATATATATATATATATTTCATAATCCAATCTACACGGATCAAGTTTTAAAACAAAAAAAATGTAAACATAAAACAAAATTTCCAATTTAGATTATTCAAAATTTTTACTACTTGAAATTTCATTGTTTATCTATTCTAAATTGAAATAGCCAAACTTTATGTTCAAAGTATATACGATAACATCTAAAGTGGCGTTACGTGTTATCATGTACTAACAGTGTAAGCATATCCTACTCATATTATAACCAAAACCCTACGAGTTGAATACAAACTTTGCATATCATGTAAATATCGTGCTTAAAAAGTTCATGGTAATGTAAATAAACAAAATAATTATTTTAATAGAAAGTTTAATCATATGCTTCCAAACTCCAATAGTAGACATTAAATTGCATAAACAGTAACCATTAAGCACTGAGAAATTAAGATGGAGAAAATTAGCAACTTGATAATTAACGTTTGGCTGAGAATGCATTAAACCGCATTAAGCATATTGTTGTAGTACCATTCTTGTACCATCGTGTGTACTTCCACTTTGAAACTATTAAAAGGTAGTAAAACTGCATTTGTTAACGTCAAAATCCACTAATAATTTAGTATTATCATTATTTATAATGTCTGCCACGACAACATATTCACTGTTTAACAACACTGGTGTTGTGTTTAAAAGTTATTAGGTTTCGAGAAGTAACAAATGTAGGTGAATACTTTTATGGCGGAAAAATAATTATATATTTTTTAAGGAAAAGTAATTTGTTAGGTGCATGAGCACCTAGGTTTTTAGTCATCAATTTGGTTTCGAGAAGTCGCAAAATTTACTTTTGAGGCGGGGAAAAAGTTATAAAATATGGTTTACAGCTAATCTGAAACAACAATTGATACTTGGATGAAGAAAATGAAAAATGTGGTGAGAAGGAAAACTTTAGCCACGGCAACCTGAGTGAAAAGGGATATCCTAAATCTTGGCGAAGGATATGAAGGTGAAGGATGTGGATGTCAGAACCGATTTTAAAAATAGAGAATGTTCTTCTCATTTTAAGGGTTGTCACCACTTTAGTGAAAAACTCAAACTATCAATGAAATTTAGAAATATTTTCAGATATATTCAATTCACCTAGAATCTATTTGTAAGTGAGTCAGACTCTAATTTATTACAAAAATTATTATGAAAATAAATTTTTGTAAGATTTTTAAAAATATTGAACAAAAAATAAATGCAGAAACGAAACATGTACAAAAACAGAGATAAATTAACATAAATAATTGTCATGACAGATATAAAAACGAAACGTTACATAGTTAATTATTAATGTAAATTGAACAATGCATTTCATTATCAAGTAGGACGTTACAACATTTTTAAAATATTTTCGGGTCGATCTCGCAATCTTCGCATCTAATTTGATCAGACTTTGTGGCTTGTAACAATGAAACGTACTCCACATAATAGTTAGATCTTCATCCATCTTCAGCTCTAACTCGATGAACTGTATCTTCATATCGCTTTCAATTGAGGATGAACGATAATATAATTTCACAATTTTTCGATTTTCTAGATACAAAATCTCTAGTTTTGATTTTAGATCGACAAGATGAGTGATCTTTGGGAACCTGAATTGAAGAAGGAGTTTCTCACCGTTGAAGTAGACAAAAGCGTAATATGTATACTGAGACATTTCGTATGTTTTTGTGTGCTTGTGCTAACAAGTTTAGTGAGATCTATATTTATATAAGTTTTACATCAATATGGATCTTAGAAACTCGATTTTGTCTTATAGGCTATTCTAAAAATATACTTTCAGATACACCATGTATCGTTTTATTTAAATTAGGGTGAGTCCGAAAATGTATATTCGAATAAACCTCTGCTAACAGTTTTGTAACCAAATGGGGTGAGTTCGGAATTGTATTTTATAATAAAACCCCGTTAGCTCTTTTTTTTTAATAAAATTAAATGGGATGAGTTCGAAAATGTATTTTTGGATTCATCCTTAACCGCTCACACAACACCTATAACATAAACATAACTTGAAAATGTAGGAAACTGAAATATAAATTAAAACATATCAAAATGTATCAAGTTTATATGATTAACATCAATGAAACATTACATGCAAAATATGTATCATCGCCTAGATACATTGTTAGATAAAAACTAATATGAAGCAAAATATATTCTACCATCTAATCTCATTTCTATGGGTGGTTCCAACTTTGAATTTTGTTTATTTGTCTCTCTTTCAATCTCACTTAACTTGGTGAATTCTTGCATCCTATCCAAAAAATGATTCGACTAAGTTTTAGCTTTATTTATTGAATGAGTTATCCACTCAGGTGATGTTAGTGGTATAGGATATCCATGTTTCAAATAAACTCGAACAAAATATTGTTATTTAGAAAGACACCCAAGGGACATAATTTGTTTGGTTGGATTTTAATGTGAGGCACTCCGATGTGAAAAAAATATTATCGAGAAATTGTATCTTGTCCGATAAATAATTCAATTGCTATAAGAGATTCATTTTAAGGAATCACTTCCATTTTTTCACTGTTGTCAAATCATTAAAATAAGCAATAAAATCGTCGTGAATTGCATCGAAATATTCTTTTTTCCTATATAGAAATGTGTATGATTCTCTATGCGTCTTCAACTCTTCGAGAAGTTTTTTACAAACAAGTGTGTGATTATCCTCTTCTTTATCGAGCAAATAAGAAATAACTCAATAGTCACAATTAGCGTCACCCTCAACATTAGCAATTTGTTCTATGTATTTGTGCATAAAAACCGACATCTCTACAATGTATTTAATATTCGATAAAGGTGGTGTAGGAGATGGTTTTTTAATGTGAACACCTTTGAAAACATTTTTTTTAGGTTTAGAAGTTGAAGAATCCGAAAGAAGTTATCAACATGTTCAAAGCAAGAAGGAAACCACATCGTTGAGTTGTCACGTGGTGTTGGTTTGACCTTCTTAGGAGCACCCTTTGTTTTTACCGGTTACGATGATGGTTTCAAATAAGTGATTTTTGGATAGGTAATCTTCTTTAATTGATATTTGATGTAGAGTTTCATGTTGTCATCGACTTTTAAAAATATCTCTTGAACCACTTCCCATTCGGTCAAGATAGAATATTTAATTTACCATCCTTCATAGTATTATCATCATCAAAGCGGGGCCTTTTTCAATGGGTGTAATATTCATCCATTCGTATTTTTCTATCAAGTTTCACCTTCTTTGTTCATAAGTTCATAACAATTAAACAGACCTGTAAGATTAGTTTGTAAGAATGTAATACAGTTTAAAAGACCCTAAACATAGTTTGCAACCTTGTAATGTTTATGACAGACCTGTAATGTTTATGATAATTGAATTATGAACATATAACCTTGTTCATTAGTTGACAGTTGAATTATAAACATTAAAATTTCATAACACAAATTAACAGTGAAACTTCATAACACACATTAACATTGAAATTTCATAAACTTTGTTCATGACATACTAAAATACAAGTTTTTTGATACATACCAAAATACAACTTTATTCATACATACCAACACATTATAACTTTGTTCATGACAGTTTGTAACTTTGTTCATGACACCAAAATACAAATACAAAGATAGAATATAAATCCTATTTTTGAGTAGGTTGTGGTTCTTGCGAGCAAGATCCAATTTCATGGGTAGACTGTGTTGCATTCTTTGACTTTTTTTCTTTCCCTTTGTAGTTTTTGACTTCTTGGTTAGCCTTAATTTCTCAAACTTTTTGCACTTCTTCCTTTGGAGACACTCAAGCCTTCACCACTACCGTCAATCTTCAAGTATTTCACCTTTGATTTTTTTTATCTCACACCCATTTGGACTTCGTCGAAAGTAATATCAGCTTCCTTACCATAAAGAAGGGTATCCTTGGAGTGTTAAAAATACATGGTTAATGAGCTCAAAAATAGTAGACTTTTGTTTTTATCTTCAATCCTCACCTCAATATTCTTTAGATCATTAATGATCTTGTGAAATTTGATCAACTGTTCCATTATGAATTTGTTTCCTACCATTCAAAATGAGTAAAGTTGTTGTTTCATATACAAATTATGAGCCAAATACTATGTCATATACAATGATTCAAGTTTTGCCCACATTCAAGTCACAGTCTTCTTCTTGGCAACTTTCTTTAGAACTTTATCTCTGAGACACAAGATAATGACATTTGTAACCTTATCTATTATATCATATCGATGTTCTCTAATGTGTGTTAGGTGTGTAGGCATCAATGTCACACCCTTCAATTCTTCAATACACTTGTCTTGAGTTAAGATTACTTGCATATTCATTTTCACAACTCAAAAATAGTTTTTTGAAAAACCTTTCAATCTTTCATTTTGAACTCTTAGTGCACCCTTGTAAACAAAATCACATAAAAGAATTGGTGTGTATGGACAAAGAAGAATATGACAACTAAAATAAATGTCCTTCAGTAACAAGATTTCTCTTTGCAATACGACAACAACTTAATTTGGCAGAAGAATATGAAATACAAGAAATACAATAACATGTTTACCTAGTTTGATTGAATGATCTACTCTAGAGAAAACATCAATTCTCTAATTCACTGTACTTTTAAAAGTTGTTATAAATAAAAATTACAAATAAGTTACAAAAAAATAATCACCCTAGATTTCAAGAAAAAAACTCTATTTTCTACTCAAGCGTTTTCAATCTCTCTAACTCTATATATGAACCACACAAGTCCACAATGTTTAAAAGTTTCAATCTCCTTCAGACATCTCGAAAAATCTCTCAAATTTGAAGAACACACTCTTAAAAATTTACCTTTGTCTATTAAAATTACTACTAGAATTCTCAAACATTTATCTCTGTCTCTAGCTCTCAAAATTCTAAAGTTAAAAAAAAAACATATTTATAATAGTTGAAATTCAACATATCCATAACTAATCCAAAAACATAATTCATTAGGGAACAATATCTCTATACCCTTTAATTATTATATTCAAATATATAAATGTAATGTTTATTAAAATATAAATGAAACAAACGTATTTAAGCAAATATGCTTTATATAGTTAGCTATCAAATTGATTTGACACTATATTTGACATCAAATATATGTACGACCATATATCAAAGTTATTATGCATGTAGATGTCCTCCCAAAAGTTTACCTCAAATAAAACTATATAATACGAAATGAGCATAATTTGACGCGTCTTGAAATAGTAGTGTTCAATAGACTTAAAAGCTATAAAGTCTATATCGATAAGTAGTAAAATGTGAGAATTATAAGATCAATTAACCACTAAGTGAAATTAAAGGACAAAATAATCACTAACCGATAAGATAATGACCACTAAGCAAACCATTGTTTCTATATATCATTTTTACTTTTTACTAATTGTCAATGTTGTGTTTTATCCAATGTTTCGATAATGAAAGCTCTTGTTTTGTAAGTTACGCATTAAGTTATAGAAGATTCTTGTTATGTTCATTAACAAACGGAATTCTATTGGAGGAATCTTGTAATGTCTACTGAATGAGCAAGCATTAACGAAATTATGACAGTGATGTTTACATAGGTTTATACATAAAATAATAATAATGATGATGATGTATATAGCTAAGTTGAGTGCTAGAGTATGGTAAACTTTTGAGATCGATTGGTATTGCTGCTGATGTCGCTTGCTTACTTGATTGAGAAACAACTAATGATATTAGAGGAAATTTGATCCAAAAACAAACATCTACGTTTTATAAGTTAACTAAAGGTCCAAGCTATCAAGGTATCAACCACCGATAGATTTGATTGAACGACTTCCCACAACGGATTCATGATCAAACGAAAACAATTTTAATTGATTATAATAAAAGAGCTCTACCATACGTCAATGTATTATTTTATTCTCACTCTTGCAAGTTACTCCATTATTATCTTCTTGACTAGGAGTTGAAGTGCTAACTTTGTAGGTCTATCCCTACAATGCATCGGAGATCATTGTGTTTAATGTGAAAATTGATAAATAACCGCTGATCTTTTAAAAATTTGGTTTACTTGCAGGATCAACCAGTAAATTCTAAGGACATAGCTATTGTTTCAATATCTTTTTGAAAAGTTGAAGAACACTTCGACAATATTCATGTTGTAAAGGTTTGTAATAAAGTTTCAGAAAAAAGGATAAACTTTGTATAAATTGGTAAGAAATTGCAATGAAGAAAATTTCAAAGTAAAAGTGCAGTAAAATGAAAAGTAAATTTCTATTGAAATAAATGTAGTGTTTCAAACGTACATTTCTCAATGAAAAACTCTTTTCTCACTTAATTTAGATACTTTGAGTGAATTTTTGAGTATTTGTACGATAATAAACACACAGAAATCCTAACACTAAGACTCATATTTATAACAAGTCGAAATAACTTTCTTCAACGAGCATTTCTCCAAAAATTGATATGTTTCGCTCTGCAAGCCTTCATTTCGCCACGGTTCTCCACGCGTCTTTCTTAAGAAATGGATAAGAAAAAAAGACAGTTATTTATCCGTATTTTGAATTTCAAAAACATATGTCGAAGGAAGACTTCATACATCCTTCGTCGAAGTTGCTTTCCACACTTAGAAAACATTTCTAAGTATTGTCCAAATAAGTCTCCTTCATGGAAACTTCTTCAACCAAACTTCTCACGCAAGTTCCTGTTGAAGTCAGCAAAATTCAAGAAATTTGATTTTCACTTAGTGTCTTTAAACAAAAGTCTCGCGTTAAAATTTCGATACAACAAAATGCCCCAAAAAATGTCATTTTCGACTGAATGGAGAAAAAGGCATTTTTGAAGTTCACATTCGACGGCAGAAACCTTTGGCCTACTATGACGTCACTATCATCATGACAACTTTTTTCAAAACATCTCCTCAAACTCATGCGTGAATCTTTTTTAATCATCACACGTCTAGTTCCTAGGAGATTGTGGGTCAGACTTAATTGCTACCGTCTCATCACACAACTCTTGCATGACACGCGTCCCACGATTTTTGTCACCATTAATGCGTACAGTAACCGCTTCCACTTCATCCACCTTTAAATAGCGAAAATCACCATTTTTTAATCTTTTCACTTCTTTGAACTTCCTTGAGTGCACTTTTTTAATTCTTCATCCCTTCCAAATCTTTCTTCTTCAAACTTACTCCATAAATGGCTTCTTCAACCAAGATCTCCAAAAATACCAGCAAGAACACTAAGGAGCCCAAGAGATCTGGAAAGCTTGCTCCATTCCACAAAAATCTGGGTCTCAATATGGTAGACAACCAGCAATACATCCCTGAGCCACCTCTTGAAGAAGAGAAGCGCAGGATCTACCAATCCCAGGTACTTATTCCTATCTATGTTTCTGGAGTACATGAATACTAGTTTTAGGGTATTTAGTTCATGTCCCTTGTTTAAAGACCCCTCTGATTATCTCGCTTGGTTAGAGAAAGTAGAGAAAGCAAAATCTCATGTTTGGAAAGACATGGGCATCTTCGACATGATTAAGTTGTCGAAGGTGGGGCTTAGTTATTGCTCATCCATGATGATTACTTCCCTATATTTATGGGATAGTACTTACAACAACTTCCAACTCCCTTATGGAATAGTGACTTTCATCTTGTTCGACGTTGCTACCATCACAAGCCTCAAACCTATTAGAGAAGATTATAATCCTAACCTCTTAGCTGATGATTCCATAGGCTTCGACATAACCATGGCAACTTTCACCACTTATATAGCTTACTACCACGATAAAGAAACTGAGGAAGTTTCTGATCAAAAGCATGTTGCATTCCTGACTCTTTGGCTTTACCGCTGTGTTTTTTGTTCAAGGTCCCTTCAGGTGGTGAAGAGATACTTAACAATGGTCAATGAATTACACGTTGGATATGATATTTGTCTTAGTGAAATGATTTTAGCCAACCTTTACGAATCCCTTGGGGAAGGCGCTACAGCACTGAAAACAATCAAGTCGAGAGGAAACCTACTTCTTTTTGGACCCTTTTGACTGTTACAACTATGGAAAAATGCCACATTTGAAGCATCTCTCCCTTCTCTTAATCCTATCAATGCAAAATCCATCAAAGTGAAGAACAAAAAGGTTGAAGGTACGAGGCTTATTTTGTTAACTCCCAGCGACGAAGGACTAAACCTTCAGCAAACCTTCACCAGCTATTTGAAACTGCTTACCGACCCAATGACCTTAGTCGAACCATTTGTGAAGCGTCAGTCACTATGAAAGAAAAATTTACAAAGAAATTATAGGATTTAAAACTACCTTTGTACGTTATACCTGTTCAATGGTACAAGCTAGCTTTTAATTTATATCCTCAAAAATTCCCTCGACTGTCAAGTGTTGATTTTGGTGTGGCTTTTAGCCCTCTATTTCCATACTGGTTCGTTTGTGGGGATTTTGTGAAAATCCTTTGACAAGAATCACAGAAACGTGTTAAACAAGTGGTTCGGACTAAGTATACTCTGGAAAATTTCAAAGGCCACCTTTATATTGGCATAGAACATGTTCGCGTGGAGTCTCCAATATATGAAGGTGTGGAATGGGAGGTTCTTCGACAACACTTCTCCTATCTATTTTTCCTTATTTGTGTTTTGTACTTGACTTATGCTAATTGCATTAATTTTATTTGAAGTTGTAATAATTCCAGCCAAGAAACCTGCCATCATTGAGAAGGATGTCGTCGAAGAAGAATGTGAAGACAACACCAAGAAACCAACAACAAAGGTAAACTCTGTGATTATTTTTTGTTATGTATTGCTTTCTCATTCTAACATCTGAAATGTATTATTTTTGCAGGGAAGTCGAAGGCCACCTCCGACACCAAAAAAGAGAAAGCTAAAGGAACCTGAGGTTCAAATAATTGAATCAAATAATGGGGATCTTTCTCTAGACCACTCCAAACAACCCAAGAAAAAGAAGAAACTGACAAAAATCACTGATGCCAGTTTTTAGCCCCAACCAAAAGCAACTAAAGCTCTTGTGAAGAAACCTTCCACTCCAAAAGTGGTTAAGACCAATGCCACCCCCAATACTAAACAACAAACTACCAAAATGAACTCAGATCAAGTGGAGAGTGACAACTCCAGCCCTGGGGCTGAGGGCCCTAAGGTACATAAATCTCTTCTTTGTCTTTGGATTTTGTAATTATCTTCGACTAACTTGCTTCTGATCTTTCTCTTGATTCCTTCTTCTTAGGGTGCTAAAGATGCCAAACAAAAATCCATTGTTCAATAAATCCTTCCCACAACCAGCAATGATCCTTCTTACCATTTTGTGAGTGCTCCCTCTCAACAACAAACCTGTCATAAGGATTCCACCAAAGAACCCACAGACGAAGTTAGTCAAAAGAAATCACCACCAAAGGTCATGACTGAGCTTTCACAATCTAGTGACTCTAATTATGAGAAGAGTCCACCAAAGGAAGATGTCCCAGTTGATGCAGGAGGTGACACAGAAATGCCATATACAGAAAAAATTGTCGAACATAAATTTGGATATAAAGAGGAAGAGCAAGACGAGGAAGAGGAGGAAGAAAGTCGGTCGATGTTCAACTATGAAACAAAAATTGATGTGGAAGAAGAGGAAGAAGAAAAAGATGATAAAGATGACAACGAGAAGTGCGAAGAGCAACAAGATGACCAACCCAAAACTGACCCAAAACCTGATGCTTCGACTGGAACAACCACTACCAACCTCTCTCGTGAGGAGCTAGAGTCCCTAAAGGTGCAAATACCATTTGAGTACCTAAAGGCTATGATTAGAACCAGATATAGATGGACTAACAAAAGAACTAATACTTCGACTGCATCGGGTGATCAATCTGCCAACAAACTTGAGGATGACTTACTCCCCCGGATTAAAGAGAAGGTCTTCGACGTTGACTTGTTTCAACTTTTAGAGCAAGACACTTCAGCTTGTTTTAGGATCAAAAAGCTCTTAAAACAAGTCTGTGTCTTGGAGGTTACCCTAGAAGTTGCAGATGGAATTGAGCTCGCTGATTGACCTTGCTGTCGCTGATTTCAATTGCCTCAAAATTTCACGAATAAAATACAGAAAAAATTAGAGACTCAAATGGCTGAATGGGATGCAGCCACTGAATCCACTACAAAGGTTGCAGAGTTGGAAAAGGGCTTTGAACAAAATAAGAAGGAAATTGAAACCTGTGACAAGAATGTCGAAGCATGGGAGCAACAAATCAAAGATTTGCAAACTAAAATTTCTCAGACCAAAAACGTAAAGTCGAACTTCTGAAGTTTGATAATGAAGAAGTAGCCAAAGAACTTGAAGTCGGTATACACCACATCGAGAAAGCTCAAAAACTTAGGAAATAAATTGAAGAACTTTCGACCAAAAAAATTATCTGTGAACGGCGTTTGATGCTTCAAAGGTAGAAATATCAAAAGATAAAAGATTCCCCTCCTTTTTAATTTGATTGTAACTAATGAACTCATTTCTTTGTTGTATTAATTTTGAGATCTTTGTGGCATTTAATGTAATGACTTAGCCATTTTGGCAACTTTTTATCTTGATTCCATTTTGGCTTCGACTATCTATGCATGGGTTATTTCTTACTTATTTTGACTTCTTGAAGTACAGACTTATATTTCTTTAAATATTTACCATTAACTTTCAAGATTTTTCTATCCTCATTTAAATCTTCGACTTCATATGCGCCATTGGAAAAAAAATTTAACAATTTGAAAAGGACCTTCCCATTTTGGAGACCACTTACTCAAAGTTCTGACTTTTTGATCCATGGGCAAGATTACTTTCCAAACTAAATCTCCAATCGAAAATAACTTAACTTTCACCTTTTTATTATATGACTTTTCTACTCTTTTATTTTTCCTTTTTAATAATTCTAAAGCATCCAGTCTTTCTTCATCCAAGTCAACTAATTCGTCCAACATCATGTTCTAATAGGACTCAGATGGGATCTCATGTTGTCTTTGTATTCTAGTCGGCTGTAAGTAGATTTTGACTGGTAAAACTACGTCATGACCATATGTTAGTCGAAAAGGTGTAGTGTTTATAGCATCTTTAAGGGAGGTTCAATAAGCCCACAAAACTTAGTCTAATGTCTTATGCCAATTTCTTGGCTTCTTCCCCCACATGCTTCTTAATTAACCCAATCACTACCTTATTTGCTGCTTCGACTTGACCATTAGCCTGAGCATAATAAGGTGTGGAGGTCAAAAGTTTGAACCCCATTTATTTAGCAAATTCTTGCATCTTTCGACCAGTAAAAACTGATCTTTGATATGTTGTAATAGTTTCTGGGATTCCAAACCTGTAAATAATATGTTTTTGGATGAATTTGACCACTGCATCTTAATCTACATTTACCAATGGTATAGCCTCAGTCCACTTAGTGAAATAGTCTATTCCCACTAGAATGTATTTTTGACTCTTGCATGATGCTGGTAGAATTTCCCCCTCTAAATCCAAAGCCCACCCTCTGAAGAGCCAAAGCTTCACTATGGAATATAGTTCGCTAGCAGGAACTTGTTGAATGCCTGCATGTATTTGGAATTCTTGACATCCTTTGGAGAATTCAATACAATTTTTAAGCATGGTAGACCAATACATCCCTTGTCGAAACAATAACCATTTCATCTTATGGTCTACCTGATGCGCTCCACATGCCCCCACCGTGGACATTAGACAGAGCCAAGTATGCCTCACACTCACTAAGGCATTTAAGTAAGACACCCTTTGGCATCTTTTTAAATAGTTCGTTCCCCATCAGAGCATAACTTAAGGAACAATATTTAACCTTTTGTTCGACATAAGTCATTGGGTTTTGTAAGAAGTCTACTATTGGCTTTCTTCAATCTTCGTCTGTCAAACTATCTATAGCCAATATTTCAAAGCTATCTTCGTCAACATATCCTAGCTTCATTGTTTCTAACTCTATTAGGGATAATCTAGTTAATGCAACTCTTCCTCTGACTTCAATTGCATCTTGCAATTTTCTTTGAAATTTTGTATCCATAAGCAATATAGGCCAGGTCATTGGCCTCTTGATTCTCAAGTCGAGGTACGTGTCGAATACTTACCATTTCAAATATTCGTAATAACCTATTAGCTATCACAAAGTACATGATAAAATTTTCCTTAACACATTTATATTCTTTTGTAATTTGCTTTATGACCAACTCTGAGTCACCCATTATTTCGACTCGAGTTTCCCCCAATTCAAACAAGATTTTAAGTCTAACAATTAAAACTTCATACTCAACTTCGTTATTTGAACAAAGGCCTTCGACCTTGTACTTGAATTTTGTTGGAATTTTGTTAGGAGAAATAATTAAAACTCCCACTCCCGTTCCATCCTTATGACTAGAACCGTCGAAGTATAACTTATAAGGTTCAAGTTCCACATAATTTAGGGAGTTTTCGACTATAGAGTGGTCGACGAAAAAGTCTGCCACTACTTGTCCCTTAACAGTCTTTTGATGCCTATAAGTTAAGGAATATCCAGTTAGTGCCAGTGCCCATTTGTCAATTCGACTGTGTAAAATAGGTTTAGAAATCATATGTTTAACAACATCAAAATGAGATGAAACATAAACTTCAACTGGATTTATATAATGCTTTAATTTTGTACAAGAGAAGTATAGACAAAGACACAATTTTTCGACTATACTATATCTATTTTATGCATCATTCAAGACTCTACTAAGGTAATAAATGGATCTTTCGATGCCATTTTCATCCTCTTGAGCTAACATGCTCTATAAAGTCTTGTCAGACGCAACTATGTACAATATCATACTCCTATCTCTACAAGGAGGCGCCAGAATTGGAGGGTGAGCAAGGTAGTCTTTAATCTTGTCGAGCGCTTCTTGTTGTGCTTGCCCTTATTCAAATCCTTCTTACTTGAGTCAAAGTAGATATGAGAAGGCTTGAGTCTTTCCAGTTAGGTTGAAGATGAACCTCCTCAGGAAGTTGATCTTTCCTAGTAATGAATGTAATTCCTTCTTTTTCGAATGAGCTTTCGTCTTCATGATGGCCTTGGTATTGTTCTAATTAGTCTCTATTCCTTTCTTGTGGACCACGAAGCCAAGAAAATCCCACGTCTGCACACAGAAAACACACTTGAGAGGATTCATCTTGAGACCATGCTTCCTCATTCTTTTAAATGATTGTCAAAGATGGTCTATATGACTATAATATCTTCAACATATGACTCTTTGATAATTTGCCCCAAAATTCTTTAGGCCAAAAGGCATTACTACCCACTCGAAAGTGCCTAAGGATCTAGGGCATCAAAAGGATGTCTTTGCCACATCTTCCTCAGCAATGAAAATTTGATTGTATCCAGAATAACCATCGAGCATACTTAGATACTCATGGCCTGCGGTAGAATCGACTAGCATTTCCGTCACGAGCATTGGATACTCGTATTTTGGGGTTACAGCATTTAAGTCTCTAAAATCTATGCAAACCCTCAAAGAACCATTCTTCTTAATAACTAGAACAATATTAGCAATCCATTCGACATACCTGGTCGTACGGATGGATTTGCATCTCAAAATTCTTTCGACCTCTTCTTTGATCTTTGAGAGAACTTCAGGTACAAAGCGCCTTGGAGTCTGCTTGATGGGCTTCTTCCCAGGCTTTATTGGCAACTTCAATTTGACTAGATCTCTGCTAAAGCTAGGAATTTCATCGTAATCCCACGTGAAATAGCATTTGAACTCCTTCAACATTTGAATCACGTCGACTCTGAGTTATGGGATGATATTGGCACTGATGTATGTTAGCATTCTTGTTGTCCCTTCTCCCAGGTCAATTTCTTCCAAAGAGTCTAGCGCCAGGATCTTGATGTTGTTTGCTAGAGGATCCTTTTCAAAACCCAAAGGATCATCATCATAGATGGCATATAGCCTTTGGCTTTTCACTTTGACTTGATCCTTGTCTGGTGGCTTTGGATCGAAGTCCTTCCCAGGACCTTTAAAGATCTCTTCTTCATTTTTGGCTATGACAACCATGTATTTTACTTCGGCCTCTAGGTCCGCTTTTAATTTATTTTCAGATATATAAGCCGAAATGTTTCTAAGTGCCAATGACTCAGTCATCGCCGCTGAATTCGCTACCCCAACTAGTTGGTTGGATTCCAGCTGTTCTAAACACGTAGTCTTCTTCGCCTACCACTTCCACATCCCACTAAAAGGTGGGTTGGATGTAGGTACAAGGAACATAATGCATTATTTGCAGGTGTGAGGTCGAAGCCTGCAGGGTTATAAGACGCTATGTGGGCTAAGTTTTTGTCGAAATGTCTCCCACTGACTTGATTGACCTCATCCATATAGTAGCTTTGGTCCGCCTCTATGTTTTCGAAAATCCCATCACTTTTCCATATGGATATTCTTTGGTGAAGTGATGATGGCACTGTGCCTACTCCATGAATCCACTCTCGACCAAGAAGCAGATTATAGTTTGCCTTTGACGCAATTATCATGAACATTGTTGGCCTGGTGATTGTGTCAACTGTTAGATCCACTTGAGTGACTCCTATTGTGGTGCCCACTTTCCCTTTATAGTTTGAGAGTATCGTGTTATGGGGCTTTGTGTCAGAGTCATTTTTCCCAATATTCTTCAGCATGTAATGTAGAATCAGGTTTACAGCCACTCCGCCGTTAACTAGTATCTTATTGATACCAACATTCTCTATTTTTCCTCTAATAAATAGAGACTTTAGATGATTCTTCATGGCTTCGTCGGGCCTTTCAAAGAAGGCATTTTTCTCTTCGACGCAACCATTATTTAGAATATAATAACAGACTGGCCTATGACTGGCCACTTCTAATTCGACTTCATCCTCTGGTCCATCCATCTCCGTCACCCTATCATATTCTATGGGTAGTACGAATACTACGTTGTAGATGATGTCTAACGATGGTTCTAATCCTGAATCAAAGTTGTTTGTCATCATATCGTCATCTGTAGCCATCTGGTCAGATTTTTCTTTTACTTCTTCCTTCTGGTCAGCAAACAACTTTCTCTTTACTGACCTTTTTCCGACAGGCTCCTTGTCTTTGTTGCTATCCTTTTTTATTGGCATGTTGTTACTTGACTCAACTTTATCTTTCTCTATAGCCCCCCTCTCACCTTTGCACCTTCTTTGTTGTCGTCTCCATTGAGACCTTGTCATAGGATTTTTCCCCTTATAATTCTCTGAGCGTCGTGCTGATTGTTTGGAAGCTTGAAATTCTCTTCGGTACGCTATTGACGAACCTCTTTCATCTTCGAAATTCTGCCATTTATTCTGGCCATGCTCCCTCTTCTCGACTGGCTTCACCCACTTGCCCTCAAGGGCATCAGCAGTGGGCTTGAATCATGTTTCCACGTAACCCTAGTCCACCTTGATCATGTTTCCTTGGTGCTCCCTTCTTGTCGAAATCCCCATGGTTGTTTAAATCCCTCCAGTTGTTATTGCTTCTTGCCCGTCGAACTCCCTGTATATTCTCTGCAACTTTTCTATCAAAAACTGTGTTGCACCTGAGGCATAACATTACTTGAGAGTTCTTTCGTTGGCATCTATGGAGAAATTCGACCAGATTCTTCTCCTTCTTTGCATATGCCACCTTGACATATTCTTATTATTTAAGATTATGTTTGTCCACCTCCATCACGGACTCCTGGGTCATTTTTACCATGTTGACCCCAAGTTTGGTATCTCAAGCAATGCCCAGCTCTTATAGTTTGATTCTAAGGCCTTCAGTAGCCTTAGTTTTTTTGTTAACTTATATGAAATCATCAACAGTCTTAATGTTGTAATTACTTGGTTGGAACCTTCAATAGTCCCTTTGTCGAAGTCTTCAGCAACTTCCTTGACGAAACCCTCAATGGTTTCTATTTTGAAGTCATCAAAGGCTTTCTTAGCAAAGCCTTCAGTAGCTTCTTCGTTGAAGTCATCAGTAACTTCTTGATTTAAGTTCCCAACAATCTGGATGAAACCCTTAGTGGTTTCTTTGTTAGAGTCCTCAACGACTCCTCTATTAAAGCCATCAGTAGCTTCAACCATTATAGCATCACTAGCGAAGTCATCAACAACTTCCACCGTGTTGACCATAGATGATGCTGAGTAATGTGCATCAGCTACAGGGAGAAGGTCATAGTCTATCTTCATTTGATTCTTTGACTTGTCAGCGAACTTGAGTTTTCCCTCCTTGATGGCATTTTGAACAAGATCCCTGAAAAGAAAGCATTGAGAAGTTTTATGACCCAAAAAATTTGGTATTTACAAAATCCTCTCTTTTTCCTTTGCTCTAGAGGAGGAATTTAGCACCAGGAGGCACTATAATTTGACCATCCTTAACTAAAAAATCAAAGATTTCGTCACACTTAGTGACGTTGAAGGTATAGGTTCTCTTAGGAAACCTATCATTCTTCTCTGATTCGACTGGATTTTTCCGTTCAATGGTGGTAAGACTTTACAGGCATAAGGTGAGCATTACTTTAGTTCAACAAGGTCAATTTCACTCTCGGTAAAAAAGGGATCAATGCTAGTTTCTTGTTCGTCTTCGTCGAATTCGACGTATGCTACCCTTTCCTTTCTATTATTTTTGTTTCCCCGGGCTTTCTCAGCCTTCAGGTGTTCTACTTGTCGAACACTATCAGACAAATGGGTCATATCTCTCAGGTATTGAGTATCTAATTTCTTCCTAATTGAGTAATCGAGGCCACCAGCGACCATTTCGACCAACTCATGCTCAGGAACCTGTGTAAAACACATGGCCTTAAACAGTCGAAACCTATTCGAATAACCGTCTATTGGCTCAGAAAATTTCCTCTTAATGCTAGCCAATTCTTTCAAGCTTATCTTCGACTGTCCCATTTAGAACTGTTCATGGAATAATCTCTCCAGTTGAGTCCAATTGTGGATCGAATTTGGTAGTATGGTAAACCAGGTAAAGGCATTTTTGGTAAGTGAACTTGGGAAACATTTCATCCTTAGGTTCTCACTATTAGCAATCTCGCCTGCCTCTATCAAGTATCTTGCCACATGTTCGATTGTGGACTTACTAGTATCCCCAAAAAATTTAGTAAATTTTGGGACCTTCCATCTAGGAGGTAATTCTATTATGCAGAACGTACTCCGACAATGGTGATGTATAGTTTGACCTATGAAGGCCAATATTCACACCATTTCTTTCCATAATTATTTCGACCATGGCTTCTAGGTTATTATCTGTTGCCATATCCTCGTGTTGAACTTGATTTATAACTTCATTAGCATTTTGGTTTCTGTTCACCATTACTACCTCTGGTTCTCTTGGGATTGGTTGTTCAATTCCAGGAGGTTCGACCCTAGGTGGTTCGATTCCTGCCTCCTGGTTTAATATATTCGCTTGGGGAACATTTCATTGAACTTGGTTAACTGTAGGCTCTTCTTTCAAAACTAACCCTGGGTTTTCTCTTACCCATTCCCTTCGGGGATGTCGAGGAGGTTGAGGGACACCAAAGAAATCAGTAATGCGCGTCATTTCCACTGCCAATTGTTGGTTCGTTTGGGTAGTATTTTGAATTAAGAGGTTGAATATGACACTCATTTGTTGGGCAAGCATTTGGACCATCTCGTGATTACTTTCGTCCATCTGTTGCCTTATTATTACTACAGAATTGTTAGTAATATTAGGCATCTGGGTAGGAAATCATGTCCCCAAGGGTTGACTAATTTGACCCATGTTATTGATGCCTAAACCGGATCCTTGCAAGGGCTAAGTTACATTCACCATTGGGTCTGAGAACATTTATGATGGATTATGTAAACTTGCTATCACTGATATGGGCATGCCATAAGGTTGTTCACGCCCTATTAGAGGCATCGAAAATCCAGGCATATAGGGCCTGAATATGTTACTACCTACTGGAGAGGGAGTCACTAGTGGACGATGCGTTCCCATATGAGATAATATATGTCCACTTGGCGCAACCGACTACACAGGCGTCATAGACGCCATGGATTTCACTTGTTTCGAAACTGACGCTAGAACCGTAGTTCCCCCTTTCGAAGACGAAGGTGGTGGTTCTTCAGTTTTTGATGAATTTTGGTTATTTGGTGGATTTTGATTCACCATCCTTCTTACGCATCTTCTCCTTGGTATCTCTTCGTTGTTTGTGGCTATTTTTCCACTCCTAATTCTCATGCAACGAAGTCTAGAGAGATAGTAAAAATGAAGAACTTATAAAAAGAAATTTTCAAAAAGAGAAATAATTATCCAAACAATAGCAGTGTCCCACTTGGCGTTCCAATTTGTTTACCATGAAAATTGGTAAACAACCGCCAGTCTTCCAAAATTTAGGTTTACTTGCAGGATCAACAGGTAAATCTTAAGGACATAGCTATTATTTCAATATCTTTTTGGAAAGTTGAAGAACACTTCGACAATATTCATGTTGTAAAGGTTTGTAATAAAGTTTTAGAAAAAAGGGATAAACTTTGTATAAATTGTTAAAATAAATGCAATGAAGAAAACTTCAAAGTAAAAGTACAGTAAGGAGATAAATGATAAATGAAATGTAAATTTCTATTGAAATAAATGTGGTGTTTCAAACGTACATTTCTCAATGAAAAACTCTTTTCTCACTTGACTTAGATACTTTGAGTGAATTTTTGAGTCTTTGTATAATAATGAACACACGAAAATCCTAACACTAAGACTCCTATATATAACAAGTAGAAATAACTGTCTTCAACGGACATTTCTCCAAAAATTGACATGTTTCGCTCTGTATGCCTTCATTTCGCCGCGACTCTCCACGTGTAGTTCTTGAGAAACAAATAAGGACAAAAGACATTTATTTATCCGTATTTTGAATTTCTTAAACTTCTGTTAAAGGGAGGCTTCAAACATCCTCCGTCGAAGTTACTTTCAACACTTAGAAAATATTTCTAAGTATTGTCCAGACATGTCTCCTTCATGGAAACTTCTTCGACCAAACTTCTCACACAAGTTTCTGTCAAAGTCAACAAAATTCAAGAAACTTGATTTTCACTTAGTGTCTTTAAAAAAAAGTCTGGCGTCAAAATTTCCAGCCAACACATTGCCACCGTACTAGAAATAATTTTGCCTATCATTTGGTAAATCTCTCATTACATGACAAGAATTGTGGCGCCATATGTTGGAATTTATTTCTAATTCCCGCAAATTTTCATGGGAATCCACAGTCTCTTAACTGCTATATCAAATCAATTAATCTTTCTCTCGTTCTAATATCAGATCAATTTTATACCAACTGAGATAGCATCTAAGTCTACTCTAATCACCGCCCAACATAACTCATGTGTTGTTGTGTAGTGATGGTTAGTGCTCACGATTCCGCAAGAGAAGCCTTGCTTCCTATGGTAGAAAAAGTCAGTCTGGTCCTTATGACTTCTCCCAACGTTTCATGTTCTACATCTTTTCAAACTTTCAAACTCATCAACAGTTACTTCAAGGTCAAACTTTAATACGACACAACCACAACTATATGTTTGTAGACTAGAGATGCTCAGGAACATTAAACAGCTCCAAGCCAATCTAGGAATGCAAGGGGCCAATAAACTGCTCTTCAACGTCTTAAACCTGGTGTAACACTAGAATGCATATAATTTAACTAAAATACTTTTCAAAATAGAAAAAACTTGTAAGGTGCTCTGTGTGTAGATCGTTCATCACAGAGAGCGGAATTACGCAGCATTCTCCGAGTCATCCCTCAGTCGGTCCTCATTAACACCACCTCTTCCAATGGAGGAGATCGACTATAAAGTTTAGGGTGACTACAAAATTAAACTATAGTTTATAGATCAAGTATTCATACCATAATGTATATAAAATACCTAAATTGTCATAAACATAAAGTTGAACATGAAATGATTAAAGAGTATTACTTTAAAATACCTTAACATGATGCTTTATGGTCTTTTAGTAGTTTGAATCATCAATGAAAGTCTCAAAATTAATACTTGCAGCAATTTCTCTTTCAGTGTTAATCGTCATCACTACTACAAATAGTACATTTTATGACAACGATTTCACCTCACATAACAAAAACCCGAGGTATAATACATGTATACGCCATGCTTTATTTTTCTTTCTAAAAATAACAATCTATCTTATCGATTTTATAATAAACCGAGGGATAAACTAGTTCATGATACATGCTTTGAATCCCAACTACAGTAAATTTTGTTTTTATTTATTTAAAAGTGGCGCATTTCTTTTTATTTTAGTTTTTATTTTAGTTTTTATTTAATTATTAAATAATATATTCCACCGATTTAATTATCAAAGCAACAAAAATTGAGACTTACAATGCTATGACTATTAGATCACTCCTTCTTCAAGTGTTTAACTATTAGATCACTCCTTGAATGACCAAATCGATATGTTGTACTCTTTTCTCCTTAACAACCCAAAGGTCAACGATGCAAATGTGCATTTTCCACACCTGATGACCTTTCACCAAATCCTTGATCAAAATAGGAGGCCTTGACATTTTGCACCCTTGATCAACTTCACATGAATTAAACACAATGATATGGATCTTGAAGGTGAGAAAATACTTAGAAGGGGGGTTGTATAAGTATATTGAAAAACTTATAGCAATAAAAACTCAAGGATTTTTATCCTGGTTCGTTGAACTCAACTACTCCAGTCCACCCTATCAAGAGTGATTTGCCTTTCTCAACAAGGACTTAATCCACTATTAAATCAACTGATTACAATAGCAAGCACTAAGAACAACTGTTCTTAGTCTTCTCAAGAACTACTGATCCCAACTGGATCTTCTTAAGGATCTTTTACAATCAAATGTAAGAATAATACAAGTGTTTAAATTGCTTCTAATAAAGCTTTATCACAACTATGATTTATCACTTAAGATTTAAGAACTATGAAATAAATTCAGCAAATGAGAATAAATTGTATGCGAGCTTTCTTGGAATTCTTTCAAATGATTCGTCAACTGAAGAAGAATGATGGAGTCTTCCTTTTGTAGGCAAAGATGTCCAAGTAGCTATCACGTTGAAGGCTATGTACTAAAAGGTCTGAGCCTTTTTGTCTTCACATCACATGACCTTTCCTAGAAATAGAATGCACAGAGAAATCCTCTTTGTCTGTATTCTTGTGTCTAGCATTAATGAGGAAAGAGTCGTTTAGCCAAACCAACAGACATAATTTGAATTCTTCTTCAACAAGTTTCAGCAAATATCATCAGAGTCTAGATTGGTCAGAGTCTTCTGATGTTCATCAGAGTTTGCTGAATAAGAGTCTTTGCAGCATGTGTGCTTTCAGCGTGTAATTGTTCAGAGCATAGTTTGGGATCAGATCCTCAGTACTGGCAGCGTAGTACTATCAGAGTCTTCTGAAATAAACTAAGATTGAAACTCTTCATACAAAATTCTTCAATGCTTCAGATGCTTCTGGCTTCTGCTTCAGATTCTTCTGTAGCTTTTGCTTCAGATCCTTCTGTAGACAGCGCTCAGAATCTTCTGTAGGCAGCATTCAGAATCTTCTAAGAGATGCTTCTGACGCTTCAGAGCCTTGCATATTTTTCATGTTCAGGTATAATTTGCTTCCAGAGTAATATTCACTTTAATATCTGCAGCAAACATTCTCAAACAAATTTTAGAGTATATAATTCTTTAATACAAAATTTCATAAGAGTTATCATCAAAACATTGAGATATAATTAAGAATCAATCTGTGTTCTAACAATCTCCCCCTTTTTGATGATGACAAAAACATAAGAAATTTTGTTCAATTGAAAAATATAATTATAACTCCCCCTGAGATGATGAATCTCCCCCTGAATTAAATACTTAGAAGGAATAGAAACTTCCCTTTTTGCATGAGTATTATTTACAGAATCAGAGCCTGATTGTTCCAAAAATTAGATCTTGACTTTGGATGTACGTTTTAGAATCAGAGCCTGATTGGTTAAAACTATGATTTGGGGATCTTAGAGTTACTTTTAAACAATTTGTCAGAGTTTTCAAATATTCTGAAATACTAAGAGTTCACGTTAGTTATAATTAGATATGTCTGAGTTTCATTTAGGTAGAGTTTATTTGAACAGTCAGATCCATTTTCTCCCCCTTTTTGTCATAATCAAAAAGTAAAACTTTTAAAGACAAATAAAAGGAAATACATAAAAGATAAAATCATGTAGAGATAAATCAGAGTCATTTCATTCATATTCAAAACAGACAAATCATCAGATAAATTCAAGTACATGTGCACAAACATCAGATACAGAAAAACATAAACTAGGTTTGCTTGGACAGAATCATCTTCAACAGGTGAGTGATCTCAGATGAAGATTCTTCTTGCTTTGTCATCCATTTAGCCATGTTGTCATTCTTATGATCTTGTTTAGACATCCATTGTGCCATGTCTTCAGTCTTCTGGTCTTGCTTGGCCATCCATGACTTAATCTCAGATTGTCCAGCTTCTAAAACTACAATCTTATCTTCAAGATCTGGATTCTCTTTCTTGATCTCAGATGAAGAATATGGAGCAGATTCTGATGCTGGTGCAGAGTCAATTTCCATAGGAGATGCAGAGTCAGGGGCAGCAGATCCAGAGGGATTTTCCACAATAGTCATAGCCAGTGGATTTTCTTCAAAAGTAGATTCTGTAGAAGCTTATGTAGCAGATACTTCAGAAGAATAAGGAACATCTTCAAGAAGCAAAGGTGCAGATCTTTTCACATTCCACAACATGCTTCTGGCAGTCTCAGCAAATCTGAGCTTCGCATCATCAGAACATACATTCTTCAGATTTGAGGCTACAGTATTGAATCTGTTAATGAAGCTATTCCAGATAGCATCAGATTCATTTGCATCCATGGTTGACAAGCAATTCTTCTGAACAGAGTCTAAATGCATCTTTATTTCTTTCATAAAATTTGCAAATAAATTATCAACATTTAGCCTAGTTTTTGGTTTCAAAAGGGTTTCCAAGGTGAATGGCTTGGGTTGAGGTGGAGGAGGAATGGTAAATTCTAGAATGATGATCAGAGGACGAGGGTAGAAAGGAAGATATGGATGGTCAGATGAAGTGGTAGTTTTGGATCTGGTTAAGGCATTAATCAGAAATGGTTTTGCACGTGATGCATAGGAAACAACATCAAATGAGGTGGAAGTGTAAGGAGTGAAAACAGATTTATCAGACAATAGGGGTTCTGATGAAATCATTTCTGGTAGTTCTTTTAAGTATGTTTGAAGAACAGATGGTAGAATGATGGAAATCTTAGGTTTAAATGGAGTGATAGAGTCAGATGGTTCAATTCTGTCATAAAAATTTTTAAACTTGAAACCAGAAGGAAGTGGATCAGAGGGGAATGGTTTAAAAGAAGCAAATGAGACAAACTCAGATCTCCTTGGTTTAGGTTTTAGAATGGTTTTAGGAATGAGAGTTTCAGATGAAACATGTGGTTCTGGTTGTTTAGATTCAAATTCTCTGAGAGAGGGGGTGAGATAAAATCTGGATGGATATCAGATTTAGATGAATCAGATGAGGTGGTTGGTGTACAAGAGGTAGAAGAAACTTCAAATACAGTCTTGAGAGGTTGAACATCCAGAATCTCAAAGTCAGGTATGTTAGATTCAGGAGGATTTGATGGTTCTGGTAGAATCTCAGAAGGTTTGGATGGAGGTGGTTCATATACAACTGGTTCAGATGCAACTGGTTCAGGTGCAACAAGTTCAGGTGTAACTGTTTCAGATGCAACAGTTTCAGGTGCAACTGGATCATATTGTATGGGTTCAGATGCAGCTGGTTGTTGTATTTCTGGTTGTTGTTGTGTTGTAGGCTGTTCTGTTGGTTTTGTTTGTGTTGGAATTGGGTCAGCTGGTGTTGTTGTTGTTGGTTCAGATTGAGGAATAGCAGAAGATTTTAATGGTGCTTGGGAAATAGGATCAGATGATTTTGGTGGTTGAAATGTTTGAGATGGAGCAGAAATTGTTTGATTTTGAATGGGAGGAGGTTCAGGCATAGAACTATTTGTTGATACATTTACAGCAATTTTAAGAATAGAAGGTAAAGAAGATTTAGTACCTTTTGTTTTGATGCGCTTGGTGGGAACAGAGGGAACCTCTCCAGAAGCTTTTCTCTTGATCTGCTTCTGTGGCTTTTCAGCAACTCTTGGTCTCTTCTGAGCAGCAGCTTCTTCGGCCTCTAATTGTTTTCTTTTCCTCATGTTCTCATCATACACATCTGGCATGGGTTCTCTAGCACGAATCAGAATATTTGCAGGAATAGGTGTTCCATTTTCTTTGCATGCATCAATATACCTAACAATAATATCCCTAGGTTCTTCAGCACCAAAGAGTGGAAAATCTTGAACTGGAAGTCTCCTCTGACTAACTTCAGTAACATTCAGCTTCTTAGGAGCAGCTGTGAGTTCATTCACAATCTTTAGCCTCTGAAGACTCTTTGCATTCAATGGTTTACCAACTATTGATTCAAGCTCATCTTTAACTCCAGCTTCATAGAGAGCAGTTACCAGACCATTCTCTGTCAGAATGTCTGAGATCAATCTTCCAAAGGGAATCCACGTCCTGATCTTTTGTCCCTTATCCTTTACAAATTCTCTGGATGCATTGATATAATTCCACAGATGCATAAAGAGAATGTAAGGCAGATCTACTTTGGTACTCTGACTTAAGCAGTACATAAAGTAGAGTTGTTCATTATTCACATAATCTGGAGAATTTGTGGATTTTCTGTGATGGATGCATCCCAGAAAAATCTTTGCCCAGATTTTATAGTCAGGTTTCAGATCCTTAAATTTTTTGGAGGCCTGTCCAGATGTAATGACTTCCTCATAAAATTCTTCCATATCCACACGCCCAGCTGGCAGATGACACACTCCATCAGTCTCCTCATACCCTATGAGTTTCCTAATGAGATCTTCAGTGATGATGATCTCCTTTCCCAGAACAGAAGAGAGGATGAATTTTGGATAAACAGAAGCATGAATCCAGAATTCCTTCACAAGATGTGGGTACACTGGTCCAAACAGCCTGTCAAAATACTTAACCCAGCCTTGTGCATCAATAATAGAACGTAACTCAAACTCATTTTCAGCCAGAGAATCAAATTCCACCATGGATTCACAAAGAACTTCAAGTTTGTCACAGGGGTTAACAATGTCCTTTTTGGTTCCTTAAATGGAGTAACACCCATGTTTGCTGACGTAACTGCAGCCATAGATGATTGAAACTGAGCTGATGTAGAGGATGATGTTGCCATTGTTGAAGATGAAGATGATTTGGACGAAGGTTTAGGGTTTTTGTGAAGAGCAAAGAGAAGACAGAAATGCATAAATTGTCTGTGAGGTGAAAAGTGTGAAATGGTGTGAAATGTGGTATTTATAGAGAAAGAAATAGGGCACACAAACAGTCACAAATAGCACGTTCTCACATAGCAATTAATGGCATTTAATGACAAGAATAAAAATCATTTCAAAACATTAATTGATTCTGACAATTTGGGGGAAAATCAAGATTTTCACTATTCAAACAATACCTCAAATGTCTCTTCAGTAGTGTACACGCCATCTTTTCAGATTCAGAGTGACACGTGTTTGCTTGCATGTGCTTCTGAATTCTCTTGAGAAATGAAACGTTAGCCAACATTCAGATCCTCTAAGATTGGTTAGTTCAAATACACACAAATAATAATAAATCAAGAAATCAAATAAATTACAGATGAAATACTTCAGAGTTTTAAACATTTTGCATCTGAGAAATTTGCTTCTGATAAATATCATTCTGGACAAAAATCCATACCAATATTTTTCAGAATAAATTTGAACCTATCTTCAGCAAGGGGTTTTGTGAAAATATCAGCCCACTGATGATCTATATCAAAAAAGGCTAAGTTTATAATACCCTTCTGAACATAGTCTCTGATGAATTGATGTTTAATTTCTATATGTTTTGCCTTAGAGTGTAAAATAGGGTTTTTAGACAAACATATAGCAGAAGTATTATCACAGAATATAGAAATATTACTTTCAAATATCTGATAGTCTTCTAGCTGACTTTTCATCCAGAGCATCTGCGTGCTACATCCAGTAACAGCAATATATTCTGCCTCTGTAGTTGAAAGTGAAATTGTAGGTTGCTTCTTGTTGTACCAGGAGATTAAATTTCTTCCTAGAAATTGACAACTTCCAGAAGTACTTTTTCTTTCCACTCTGTCTCCAGCGTAATCAGCATCACAGAATCCAACTAATTTGAATTCATCAGATTTTCTGTAACACAAACCCACATTAGAAGTACCTTTCAGATACCTTAGAATCCTCTTAACAGCTGTTAAGTGTGATTCTCTAGGATCTGATTGGAATCTTGCACACAAGCATACACTGAACAAAATGTCAAGTCTAGAAGCAGTTAAGTAGAGAAGAGATCCTATCATACCTCTGTAGAGTTTCTGATCTACTTTCTTACTTACCTCTTCCTTACCAAGTGTACTTGTTGGATGCATGGGAGTCTTTTCCATCTTACTATCAGTCATGTTAAACTTCTTCAAAAGCTCTTTAACATATTTGGTATGATGAATGTAAGTGCAATCTGGAGTCTGGTTGACTTAAATTCCCAGAAAGAATCTCAATTATTCCATCATGCTCATCTCAAATTCTGCCTGCACACATTGAGCAAACTCCATTCCCAGCATAACATTGGTAGATCCAAATATAATATCATCTACATATAGTTGACAAATTAAAAGATCTTTCTTAAATGTTTTACAAAAGAGAGTTGTGTCCACTTTGCCTCTGATGAAATTTTTCTCCAGAAGAAAATTGCTTAATCTCTCATACCAAGCTCTGGGAGCTTGTTTTAAACCATAAAGAGATTTCTTTAGTTTGAAAACATGTTCTGGAAATTTTTCACTTTCAAAACCAGGAGGTTGGTGAACATAAACTTCTTCTTCTATAATACCATTTAGAAAGGCACTTTTAACATCCACCTGATATAGAGTGATGTTATTCTGTGCAGTAAAAGAAATGAGTAAACAAATAGACTCTAACCTTGCTACAGGAGCATAAGTCTCTGTATAATCAATTCCTTCTTGCTGATTATAACCTTGAGCGACAAGCCTTGCCTTATTTCTTTCAACTTCTCCTTTCTCATTCAACTTATTTCTGAAAACCCATTTAGTTCCAATTATGTTGAATCCTTTTGGTCTTGGAACCAAATCCCAAACATCATTTCTTGTGAACTGATTGAGCTCTTCTTGCATGGAAATTATCCAGTCATTGTCTTGCAGAGCTTCATCCACAGAAGTTGGTTCAATAACTGACACCAACCCAAATAATGATGCTTCAGATGATCTGAGGAAGGATCTTGTTCTAATGGGGTCATCCTTCTTTCCAATGATCACATCCTCTGGGTGAGAGGCCTTGATTCTGGAAGATGATCCTCTAACAGTTGATTCTTTAGAAATGTTCAAGTTGTTCATTTGAGAAGCTAAAGGAATTGCATCTGGCGTTGCTTCTGGTTCCTTTACTTGAGCTTTATCTGCCTCTGAGCCTTCAGAGTCTGTGAGAATTACTTCTCTATCTGCATAACTTTCAAACTGCTTTGGCTTTTCAATGCCAAGCTTATCATCAAATCTAACATGTATAGATTCCTCCACAATCTGTGTTTCAGTATTGTATACTCTGTAGCCTTTAGAGCGTTCAGAATACCCAAGCATGAAACACTTATGTGCTTTAGAATCAAACTTGTTAAGTTTCTCTTTAGTATTCAACATATAACAAATACATCCAAAAGGATGAAAATATGAAATGTTGGGCTTTCTGTTCCTCCACAATTCATAGGGAGTCTTTTCCAAAAGAGGTCTTACAGACACTCTGTTCTGAATGTAACAAGCCGTGTTTATTGCTTCTGCCCAAAAATGTTTTGCCAGATTAGTCTTGTTGATCATGGTTCTGGCCATTTCTTGCAGAGTTCTATTTTTCCTCTCTACAACTCCATTCTGTTGTGGAGTTCTAGGGCAGGAGAAATCATAAGCAATGCCATTTTCATTAAAATATTTTTCAAAATATTTGTTTTCAAATTCACCACCATGATCACTTCTGACTTTAATAATTTTGAAATCTTTTTCATTCTGGACTTGTTTGCAGAAGTCAAAGAACCCAACATGTGACTCATCCTTGTGTTTTAAGAACTTTACCCATGTCCATCTGATGTAGTCATCAACAATGACTAATCCATACTTCTTGCCTCTGATGGATGCAGTTTTCACTGGTCCAAACAGATCAATGTGAAGTAATTCTAATGGTCTTGAGGTTGAAACAACATTTTTAGATTTAAAAGAAGATTTTGAAAATTTTCCTTTTTGACATGCTTCACAAAGAGCATCTGAGTTGAACTTCAACTTAGGAAGTCCTCTGACCAGATTGAGTTTATTAATCTGAGATATACATCTCATATTAATATGTCTCAATCTTCTGTGCCAGACCCATTGCTCATCATTAACAGACAAAAGGCATTTAACATTTTGAACCTTAAGTTCTGAAAGATTTATTTTGTAAATGTTGTTCTTCCTATTTCCATTAAACAAGATTGAGCCATCCTTCTGACTAACAGCTTTGCAACATTGTTGATTAAAGATTATATCATAACCATTGTCACTTAATTGACTTATGGACAATAGATTATGCTTTAATCCTTCTACAAGAAGGACATTAGATATAGAGGGAAGGTTACCATTACCAATAGTACCAGAGCCAATGATCTTGCCCTTCTGATTCCCTCCAAACTTCACTTCTCCTCCAGATTTAAGCTCTAGGCTTTGGAGCATAAACCTTTCTCCCGTCATGTGACGTGAGCAGCCAGAGTCCAGGTACCATGACTGGCGTCTTGACTTTTCTGGTAAATACATCTGCAACAAGGATAATCTTATCCTTAGGTACCCAGATCTTTTTGGGTCCTTTTTGGTTAGTTGCCTTGAAAGTTGGTCTGAACTTCTGTCTTTTTACAACATTTTTATTCTGACTTACTTTTGGCTTAAACACAGGAACTTTCTGATCAGAACGTGTGTGTTTAATGTCATTCAGATGACCAAACTTGAAATGAGAGTATAAGGGAGTTTTCTTAATAACAAGTTTATCAACAGGCATTGGATTTAAATCCTTTCCAGAGGAAGATTCATATTCAATTCCCTTCCTGTTGTTTCTGCTAACCCCATAGATCATTGAAGCCATCTTGCTTCTATCTATGCTTTTAGCAAGAAACTTCTGAAAGCTGAAGTCATATTCTTCTAAAATGTTTTTGCATTTAGACTTACTTTCAGATTCAGAATTTTGTTGAGCTATTTCAAAATTGGCTTTCATTTTCAAATTATTTTCTTTTAGCTCAGCAACTTCTGATCTTAACAGATTATTCTCAGAACCAAGATTGCACTTAAGCTTCTTGCATTTGAGCTTAATCTGATTATAATTTTTCAGGACTTCTGATAAAACTTTAATAAGCTCTTCCCTAGTGAGATCAGAAAGTACCTCTTCTGAGTCAGATTCAGAGTCAGACTCAGATCCAGATGATTCTTCATTCTGATCTTCAATGACTGCCATCAGAGCCATATTGGCGCATTCTTCTTCAAAATCTGATGAAGATTCAGAGTCATCTGAATCATCCCATGTAGCCATTAGAACCTTCTTCTTGTGCTCAGGCTTTCTTCTGGGCTTTTCTTTCTGAAGCTTTGGACATTCATTTTTGTAATGACCAGGTTGTTTGCATTCAAAACAAACAACTTCCTTCTTTCCCGATCTTTTTGGTCCAGAGGACTCCTTGTGTTGATCTGGCTTTTTGAAGTTCTTGAACTTCCTCTGCTTGTGCTTCCAGAGTCTATTGATTCTTCTGGACAATAAGGACAGTTCATCTTCTTCTTCAGAAGAAGATTCTTTAGAGCTTTCTTCTAATACCTGCAAAGCTTTCACAGATTTGTTAGATTTTAAGGCAATTGACTTACCTTTCTTTTGAGGCTCATCTTCCTCAAGTTCAATTTCATTGCTCCTTAGTGAGCTGATTAGCTCCTCCAGAGTGATCTTGTTCAGATCCTTGGCAAGCTTGAGCACTGACCATAGGTCTCCATCTGATAGGCAAGCTTCTGATGATCTTCTTCACATGATCAGCAGTTGAGTAGCCTTTATCCAGAACTTTTAGACCAGCTGTGAGGATCTGGAATCTAGAGAACATAGTTTCTATAGACTCAGATTCTTCCATCTTGAACGCTTCATACTTCTGTATTAACGCCAGAGCCTTGGCCTCTTTAACTTGAAGGTTTCCTTCGTGAGTCATCTTCAAAGACTCAAACATGTCAAATGCAGTTTCTCTATTTGTGATCTTCTCATACTCAGTGTGAGATATTGCATTTAACAAGATTGTTCTAGCCTTGTGGTGATTTCTAAACTCCTTCTTTTGGGCTTCAGTCATAGATTTCCTGTCTACTTTCTTGCCATTCCCATCAGTGGGATGAACATACCCATCTATGACCAAGTCCCACAAATCAGCATCATAACTAAGGAACAAACTTTCTATCCTATCCTTCCAATAATCAAATTTCTCCCCATCAAACATAGGGGGTTTAGTGTTGATTCTATCCCTTTCTTCATATCTGTTGTTACTGTTAGATGTTGAAGTTTCAGCCATAATAACAACCAAATATATATCAAAGTTTTTCTCACTGGATCTTTTTTGTCACTATGAAGTGGTAGCACACACAGAACCGGAGCTCTGATGCCAACTGAAGGTGAGAAAATACTTAGAAGGGGGGTTGAATAAGTATATTGAAAAACTTATAGCAATAAAAACTCAAGAATTTTTATCCTGGTTCGTTGAACTCAACTACTCCAGTCCACCCTATCAAGAGTGATTTTCCTTTCTCAACAAGGACTTAATCCACTATTAAATCAACTGATTACAATAGCAAGCACTAAGAACAACTGTTCTTAGTCTTCTCAAGAACTACTGATCCCAACTGGATCTTCTTAAGGATCTTTTACAATCAAATGTAAGAATAATACAAGTGTTTAAATTGCTTCTAATAAAGCTTTATCACAACTGTGATTTATCACTTAAGATTTAAGAACTATGAAATAAATTCAGCAAATGAGAATAAATTGTATGAGAGCTTTCTTGGAATTCTTTCAAATGATTCGTCAACTAAAGAAGAATGATGGAGTCTTCCTTTTATAGGCAAAGATGTCCAAGTAGCTATCACGTTGAAGGTTGTGTACTAAAAGGTCTGAGCCTTTTTGTCTTCACATCACATGACTTTTCCTAGAAATAGAATGCACAGAGAAATCCTTTTTGTCTGTGTTCTTGTGTCTAGCATTAATGAGGAAATAGTCGTTTAGCCAAACCAACGGACATAATTTGAATTCTTCTTCAACAAGTTTCAGCAAATATCATCAGAGTCTAGATTCGTCAGAGTCTTCTGATGTTCATCAGAGTTTGCTGAATAAGAGTCTTTGCAGCATGTGTGCTTTCAGTGTGTAATTGTTCAGAGCATAGTTTGGGATCAGATCCTCAATACTGGCAGCGTATTACTATCAGAGTCTTCTGAAATAAACTAAGCTTGAAACTCTTCATACATAATTCTTCAATGCTTCAAATGCTTCTGGCTTCTACTTCAGATTCTTCTGTAGCTTCTGCTTCAGATCCTTCTGTAGACAGCGCTCAGAATCTTCTGTATGCAACGTTTAGAATCTTCTAAGAGATGCTTCTGACGCTTCAGAGCCTTACATATTTTTCATGTTCAGATCTAATTTGCTTCCAGAGTAATATTCACTTTAATATCCGCAGCAAACATTCTCAAACAAATTTTAGAATATATAATTCTTTAATACAAAATTTCATAAGAGTTATCATCAAAACATAAAGATATAATTAAGAATCAATCTGTGTTTTAACAGATCTGTCACAGATTAATACAACAAACATTTCTATCAAACAGTTTTGAGGCCTTGACATGTTTAACACTTGATAAACTTCATAGGAAAATCATGTTTCTTATGTAAAACACACAAACCAATTTTTTGATGATATTTGATGATGTTCACACAACCCTTTCCTCATAATAGTCGTTTTCTTCGAAACAGAACAAATAAGAAAGTTACAAACATGATTTTCACTGTCAACAAACTCATAGGATACTTGAACAAATAACAAAATTGAAAACAACTCAATAAAATAGGGGACTTGAACCAACCTTGAAAGAAAATGGAAGCTGCTTGAAGTGAAAAAAATGGGTTCCTGAAAGTGAATAGTAACAGCTTCAAAAGTATGCTGCTTGAAATGAAAAATCAGTTCTTGAAGTGAAATAAGGAGAGAGATACTGAACAAATTATGTTTCGTTAATTACATAACAACTTTTTGCTAAAAGAGCAATTTTGACAAACAAACCAAGTTTAGATTATTTTAGCTTTTATAAAGTTAACTATGATTAAAACTTGTGTGTTTGTTAGAAAATTAACACCATATATTGACAATATTTTCACGGACATAACATAAATCTTTTTACTGTTATTTGTGTTTGTCCTCGTATCATAATAAGGCATATATAATATCAACTCATAGAACATCTTAAAAAAATGCTATTATCTCATTGTTATATTTTTAGTGTTATTTGTGATTGTGGACATTTATATTTTCTTTGAGAGTCCATGAATACTATATTTCTTTTTAAAAATCACCAAACAACATCATCATATGTTTTCTCAAGTTTTCACCAAGTTAATTGCACGATGCATCATCTTAAGTTTTTGTGTTTTATTTCGTCATCAAAATTAAAGTTGTTTTTGAATCCACGTATCGATCTAAGTTATTGATTTCACAAAATTCACCAATATGTCACCACCATTATTCCACTCTTCCAAGTGGACACAATAATGTTGAAGTTTTGTACGCACAATTGCCCCCTTCAAATACGTCACTATACTTTAATTAGTATCAAATCCTTAAACAAGAAAATGGGGATTATGGTATGTTTACCTTCTTCATGCACTTATTTTATCCATGTTGAAATTATTTTATAGGAGATATTGTTAGATCTTGTATTGTGTCGGTTGCAAAATATGAGAAGAATACAAGTGTGTTCATCTATGATTTGCCCAATCAATTTAGTTAATAACAATGGGTGAATGTTAATAACAGTGTAGGGTGAATATTGATGGTGTCTTTCTCATTGATATGGGTACTATATACTTGTATCTTTAATAATTCTCAACATATTATTGAGTAATTATTTACGATAAACTCTAATAATATAATAATAAATTTTAATAATTTTATTTATATATTTACATAGTTTAATGCACTTCTGTAGTCGAAATTGAAGATGGACGAATGTTGAGACTGTTCTAAAAGTTGTCAAAAGGTTGTAGCGGAAGACTCTTTGGGAAAATATCAGTAATTTGAGAACGAGAGTGTCGCAACTGCGAAAAACACTCGGTAGAAAAAATAGGAGAGTAGCCCTCGAACGTTATTTATTCCAATGGGGTAAAGTAAACAATCGAAGAAAACCTCAAAGAGGGAGAAGACATGGTATCACAACCAAATTCTAGGTTCGGGAGTCGATTACGCGAGAGGAAGGTATTAGCATCCCCTCGTGTCTGTTGTACTCAACGGGATCCACGCTTGTTGTCTAATCAAAGGGTGTGTTATATAAAGTCTACTGCTAACGGAAACAAAGAGGGAAAAAGAAAAAAGGAGAGTCTCGATAGGACTTCACCGTCATAGGTCTACGTATTCCCTCGTGCAATAGGAAAGTCAGAGTCAACGTAGTTCGAAAAACTACGGGTGAAAGGGAAGGTTGCTCGCCCAGACTTTGTCGCCTTGTACCTACATATCCTAATTCGGATGATAATGACGAAGTCAGAGCGATCGTAGTTCGACGTACGAGTCGATACATGTTTTTTATGAGCGACGTTAAGTTCGCGTTCTAGCAGTTAGAGTCGATGCCTGTTTGCGGTAGAACGGGAAAATAACATACTTTTCTGAAAATGATTTAACCAACGATCCCGAAGGATGACAATGATTTGAGTTATTTTGTGAGTTTTAGAGAAGTGAATTGAATTGGTTTGAGATTCACATTGCACTAAAGTCTATGATATAGGAGCGAATGTGTCGCATGATCTCCCTTAGACGGGACGTATGCTAAACACTTTAGACGAAGTAAGGAGAGACTCCTCACTTATCATTTCTCATATACTTAAGGCTCGTGGCACGCAATATTCATCGCATTTATTAAGTGTTTTGATGTTGTTTTGAGAAAGAAGAGAAAAATGCGCACGAAAGGTCTAAGGAGAAACTCGGTCCTAACGTTGTCATGCAAAATGGCTCTAAGGTCGGGATGCGAAAAGAATTTCTATCCTAATGTTAGCATGCAAAACTGGACCTATGGTTGAGGTTAAGAATGGACCAACCTAATGTTATCGTGCATGAATTAACTCATAATGTCTATCCTACTCCAAGCTTAATAAAAAATTAAGTTGGACTAGGAGGCATTAAGGGAACATGCAAGGACAAACCAAAACAAGGAAAACAAACCAAAAATAGCAGCAACAACAGCGCTTCAGCTTTATAAAGTAGTAAAAACCCAGCAAGTAAGTAAAATAACATTTAACAGCTCATGTTTTTAGCACATAACAGGTGTAAAATGCAGCAGGCGGAATGAACACAATTAACAACATGCCAAGATCAGGACAGCAGGTGTAAAAGCTCAGGCATCATGTATGCATCAACACTTCAACAAATGCATATGACATGGTGAGAATGAACATGAACATGTATCAACAATTAAGCACAAACAAGTTCAACAAGATTGCGCAACTAAAAATTCATCAAGAATATCATACATATTCAACACTAATTAATCGTTTTGAACAATCATGCGTTTGCGGAATCAGAGACAAACATAAGCATATGACACAAATCCAACAAGATAGAAATCAAGAACTAAAAATCACCATTGTACAAATGATCATGCGACATGATCATCACACAAAGAATGCAACACAAAAATCATAGATATTCATCACGAAAACCACAAGTCGCACGTCGAAGATTCACAAGCATTCTATCAAGTATGATGAAACAACTCAAAAATAGTTCACACATATGCATCATATTAATCCATGAGGTTTAGATAGGGAAAGAGATCCAAACAAGCCTAAAAAAGTAAGAAAATCACATTCTGCAGTAGGTGTAATCGGTTAACCTCCTGGTGTTAACCGATTACACCATAAAAATCAGCCAAAAAATACGCAGCAAAGCGGTGTTAATTGGTTAACACCAGGAGGTTAACCGATTAACATTGTGACAGAAGCAAAAATTCAGAAATTAAAAGCACTTTTCAGCAGGTAATCAGTTATCCAATCATCAAATTGAATAAACCATCAATTGTGCACAAAAATTGTACCAAATCACATCAATCAAACATCAATTGGATCCAACAAACATCAAAATCAATAATCAAATCAACAAATGGACCAATTATCACCAATAAACAATAAATCTACATTGTGAAATGCAAGATTAAGCAAAATCAAAGTTATATCTAGGATTTACCAACCTACAAAGTTGAGAATTATTTTGGTGAGTGTTGTTAAGCTGCAATTGACAGATCCAAGCAATAAAACCAAGGATCTATGAAGCTCTTGCAAGAAAAGTTGAAGATTCAAGCAACAATTCACAAATAAGAAAAATCTCCTCAAAAAGGTGATTCCAAAAACTTTATCAAGATCCAAATGAGTTGTAAAATCAGAATTAAACCAAGGATGATGATGCAATAGAGGTTTAACTCAAGAATTCACAAATTGCAATGTACAATTTGTGAAGCTTTTTGACTATGGAGCTTTTGTGAGGATTTTGGAATGAGAGAAAAATTGAGAGAATTAGAATGAGATGTGTAGAAAAATCAGAAAATGAGTGAATGTTATGAGAGGTTTGGAGCAAATTGATTTAAGTATGGTTTAGGCATGGAATTAAATGTGGTTTGAAGTGTGGGTTAACATTAGGAATGAAAATTAGGAGTGAAATTAGGAATGGAAATGTTTAAATTTTGGAGGGAATTTGAATTAATTGAAAAATAAATCAAATTTTGAACCACTTCTAGATCCTTCTACTGGTGTAACAATTGAAATCAAGTGATTGGAATGGGAACCAAATGCTGCAGCGCTGGAAATGAAACAATCTGGGAAAAATTTGCATTGGTTAACCGATTAACCAAATTTGCCTAGAAAATGGTTAATCGGTAAACTCCTTCCAAATTTGAATTTTTTGGCGCCTTAAAGACGGAAACTTGGAGAATCGCCTGTTGCCACATGTTCTGAGCATAGTTTGACCTCTGAAACTTGTCATTTGATATTGCACCTGTATAAGGCCTAAAATAAACCGTGAATTGTCTCCTGCACTCAAAATATATGACTGGAAAATATAATTCAGTGCCCGATTGCTGAGCAAAATAAACGCTTAAGTCTCTGATGCTTGCTGCTTAAAAACTTGAGATAAAAGGAAGTCTGGAGCCATAGAAACAACTTGATCCCATGTCTCAAACACCAATTCCATGATATGATTAATGATGCATAATGAACGAAACATAAGCCAGTTACGGTTAAAAACGAAAGGGTAAATTTTGGGGTGTTACAAAGAGGGAACATGTAATTGGAAGACTTGACTGCGAGCCACTTTTTCCCGCACAAAGCGTATATCCATTTCGATGTGTTTGGTGTGTTGATGTTGAACTGGATCATTGAAAAGGTACACGACATTGGCGTTGTCACAATAGACTAAATTTGCTTTTGTAATAGGCAATGCAGTTCTAAAAGTAGGTTTCAAATCCAGCATGATTCAGACACTACATTAGCCACTCCTCAATATTCGACCTCTACACTCGATTGAGATAAGGAATGTTGAGATTTTGCAGACCATGATAACAAATTGTCACCAAGATACATGTAATACCTAGATGTAGATCTTGTGTCTGGAAACTAGCCCAGTTAGCTTTTGTGTAAGATACGAGCTTGTCAATGGAAGAAGAGTATAGGTGGAGACCGAATTTAACAGTACTGTAAATGTATTGAATGATGTGTTTTAAGACAGACATGCGTTATGTTTTTGGATCATGCATAAAGAGGTCCACTTGTTGAACTGCATATGATATATCTGGTCTTATTAATGTCAAGTATTGTGATACACCTACAAGACTTCAATATTTTGTTGGATCATGATAGGGATTGCCTGAGGACCTGTTGAGTTTTGATTTAGTATCCATCGGTGTTAGAGATGGCTTGCATGAAAAAATTACTACACACTCAATAATCTCTTATGCATATTTTTTATGAGAGAGAAAAATACCTCATGAATGTCGTGTAACAGAGATGGCTAGAAAATAACTCAGAGGACCTGAATCTTTCATTGCAAATTCAATACTCAGCTTGAACATTATATCGTCATAAAGAGAGTCGAATGAAATAGTGAGGATAATGTTATATACATAGACACTAATGAAATTCATGTCATTCCCATCATGATAAATAAATAATGAGCGGTAAAAAATGTTGTGAGATAATCCCATTGTAGCAACATATTTAGTGAACCACTTATATCAGACGTGCGATGCTTGTTTAAGTCCATATAGAGACTTTTTAAGCAAACACAAATGGTCCAAGAATTGAGGATGATAGAAGCCTAGAGGTTGGTACATGTCCACGATTTCATCAATATTTTGGCAAGGCAGCGTTGATTATTGTGCGAATATTAGTCCGTTTGACTACAGGGATGACGGTTTCACCACAATCAACAATTGTTTGTTGGTTCGCTCCATTACCTACAAGGTGAGCTTTGTACTGCTCGAGTGATCCATCAAAATTATTTTTATTCCTAAAAATCCATAAACTTTGAATAATATTAGCATTAGACGAACAAGGAACTAAGCCTCGCGTCTTATTTTTAATAAGAGCATCATATTTTTCTTTCATGACTATTTTCCATTAGGGTCATGTAATGCATATATAGGGTTTTTAGGTAAGAGGGATATGGAATTTTGGGATGAAATATGTAAGTTAAAAAGCTTGTAAGGTTTAACTATACCATGTTGGACTCGGTTAGTCATTTGAAGTGAGAATTATGGTAATATTGCTAAAGATGAAGGTGTGGGCATCAATGTAGTAGCCAAGGTTTGATGTTTGACGTGATTTGAATGAGAAGAAGATATATGTGTGAAGGAAGATGTCGGTGGGGAGTTTGGTTGGGATAGGGCGTAGATGAAGGTGGGTTTGAGGTTGGTGTTTTTAATTTATTATATTGAAGGTTAGTTGGGGTTGGAGTATGTAGTGTAAGGGTGCCATAGGAGTAGGAAGGAAGGAAACTTGTGGAGTCATTATTTTAACAAATATAGTCAACCATATTAGGAGCATTTAAGGTAGAAAAGGGAATTGTATTTTCTTCAAATATGACATGCCTAGAAATAAAGACCTTATAACTAGACAACTCATAAGACTTATATCTTTTATTATTAGGTGGGTAGCCTAAGAATACACATGGTGTTGGTCGAGATTGTAATATATTTCTAGAGGTTAAGGGAATTGGAGGATAACATAGACACCCAAAGACTCAAAGATGTGAATATGTAGGATCTTTTTGGTAGAGTATCTTAGTAGGTGAATTGAGGGAAAGCTTTTTTGTTGGGTGAATAAAGGCATGTTCTAGAAGAGTACAGGCGATGATATTTATGGTACGAATTTTTCTTTTAGCTTTTCCATTTTGAGAAGTAGTACGAGGACATGAAAACCTAAATGACATGTCATTGAGTTCACTGATTTATTGAAAGAGAGCATTGTCATATGCTTTCCCATTGTCACATTGAAAACATTTTATTTCTCGTTCAATTTGGATTTTAATGTGAGAGCAAAATTGAAGAAACATAGAATGAACTTGAGATTTATTTTGTAATGGAAAAGTCCACAGAAAATCTGTGAATTCATCTAAAGATAACAAATAATAACAGTGTCCTCCTGAACTAAGAAAATGTGATGTCCAAACATCATTATGGACAATATCAAAAGGCATTAAAGTATAGAACAAAAAATTAGAAAATGACAATTTTATTTGTTTCCCAAGTGAAAAAGAATGAAGAAATAAATTGTTCCGAAACTTAGTACATGCAAGAAAAAAATTTGATTTAGAAAGTTGAAGACATGTGCTCCAAGGTGTCTTAAACGGTTGTGTCATATTTCATTTGATAATGCAACAAAGGTAGACGGTGGTTAGGTTTTAGAGTAAGGTCTAGTGGTAAGTGGATTAAGACCGCCAAAGTTGTTACATCTTATTAAATGCATTCCTGTATGAAAATCCTTCACGGAAAAACCAAAGGGGTCAAATTCAACGAAAACATCATTATCAATGGTAAATTTTCTAATAGGGGTGATATTTTTTATTAGCTTAGGGGCATGTAATACATTGTGTAAATTGAAAGTGTATGGATAGGAAGGTAATGATGCATGTTCATAACGAGTAATATTGTTGGTCGTATTGAAATAAGACATAAGACTATCTCTATTCTCCGTCATATGCGAATTACCCCAGTGTTCATATACCATTGATAATATGGAGGAGAAATAGAGTATGTATGCACATAAGCCTAAATGTATGTTAAGGCATACTAAGAGGATCCCTAGTGGCTGACCTGGTATGGTGTAGTGGTTGCTACAAGAGCCTGATAATCTGGATTTTTCCCAAGAATACCAGCTTACTTGTTCGAGTTTCCAATTGTTGGATATGACATGGTGGAGTGGACCAAGGCTACTGCAATGGTGTAAATTTTCACTTCTGATTCTGGTAGAGATATGATGAATAAGTCCATTGTCGCTGTTGATTTGGGTAAGATACTAAAGTCCACTGTGGAGGTTTAGAGCGACCGCCACCATGTCCATTGTTTAGTCTTCTATCACGGTAGCCGCGACCATTACCTCCTCTGCCATAATTTCTATTACATCTTCTGTAGTTGGGTTGGTAGGTAGGATCAGAGTACAAGCCCATGCATAAGTTTATGAGGAGATGAAGGTAGCATTGTTAGTGGTGTTGGCTGCCTTTGTTGCTCTAGTTGTTTCTTCTAAGATGATCATGAAGCGTGTTTTTTAAAAGGGTGGAAGAGAGTCACTGTGACGAATTTGTGAGCCTATAATATCATAAGCATCAGTTAGGCTTAAGATGAGTTGAAGAACCAGAAATTTATTGGAGACAGAAGCCCTAACATTATATAGTTGGTTGGAGATGGATTTGAGATGCTGACAATAAGACGATGCACCAGAGAATTGTTCCATACGAGCATGTGAGAACTTTTGCTCTAGGTAAAAAGCCCTAAAAATTTTGTTCTCATATAATATGGAAAACAGCCTGTTCCAATCAACTTCTACAGTAGAGTCATGTTCAGTGATGGTATGGAGAAGGTCATTAGAAATCGTATTACATATCCACTGTAACACGGCTACATCAAGGCAAAGTTATATTTCAAGACCAGTGTTTTTGAGTGAGGGATTTGTGGGTGATGTAGAATGGGAAAGTTGGATTATATGATCAAGCACTTAATAAACACGAGCAAGAACTTTGTATAATTCTGACCACATATTATATTGTTCTATTTCAATACTCAGTGTGATTTTGATTAAGTTTATGATATTGGGCACAATTAAAGCATGATGAATAGGAGTAGGCATGCGAGGAGTGAGAGGTTAGGATTGAACTATGAAATCATTGTTACTGGAGTGGGTGAAAGAGTCCTTGTTACTTTTGTCAGCCATAAAAGAATGGAGTGGAAGAAGATGTGATTGAGAGGGTGAGAAGATGTGATTTAAAGATTAGGGATAAGGGTAGGAAGGGCGGCACTAGGGTTTAGTTGGAGAGATTAGTACTGAAGCTTACTGATACCATGATAGAGGGATGAATGTAGGTCGTGCCTTTCTCATTGACATGGTTACCAATATATACATCATTAATCGTTAACAAATTATTGAGTAATTATTTACAGTAAACTCTAATAGTATTAGAATAAAGTTTAATTATATCCTTTCTATTTTTACATAGTCTAATAGTTAAATTGGATGAAAATGCGTAAATGGACGAACCCTCTTTAAAATATTATGAAAATCTTAATATAAATCACACATTCATATCAAATTATTGATCAACAATATTTTTCAAAGTTTTCTCTAGTATGGTTGAAGGGTAGCTTCTGATTCGACAGAAATTAAGCATGAGGTTGAAGTATGCTCGTATGCTGCTATCGGAGTATTGCGTGTTGTAGTCGAAGTTTGTCCTAACATGCATTAGTCAATATTGCTAGGGTTGTTAACATGTTGAATTGGGCCTTGCTTGTAAGCCCAATTGTTCAAGTTATCTTGTACCCTAAGTTAGCTTATAATGGGTAATTGTTAAAAATCCAATTAGGTTAGTGTGTTATTTTTCTTATAAATAAGATGCTAGTTTCTCAATCTTGGCATAAGAAAAAATAGGAAGATAAAATCTTAATTTCAAGAGGGAAAGGTTATTTCTAACAGTTTATAACCAATCCTTGTTGTTCCTTGTTATTTTACCTTGTTTTATTTGTTAACCCTAACTCTTGTGTGTTTCTTAATCATAAAGAAACCGTTTATACTTTGTTTCAAGACATCCGATTCACAATAAATTGGTGCGCTGAGCGTGGAAAAGATTCCTTCAACAAAGTATGAGATTGAAAAGTTCACCGGAGTGAACGACTTTAGTCTATGGCGCTTGAAAATGGAAGCCCTACTGGTTCAGCAGGGTTGTTTGGAAGCGTTGAATGTAACGCCCGTTTTATTTTGATTAAATTCAATTGTGACTTTGCTATGTCTCGTTGCATCATAGTCGTAGTTGAGTATGTGTTTGGATCAAAGGAAGGAAATTAAATTGGTCGAATTGTAGGGAAATAGTGTAAAATTCCGTAGCAGTTTTAGGAAACTTCGAAAAATCATATCTCTTGATCCGTAAGTCGGATTTGACCCCCGTTCAAAGCGTTGGAAATATAAAGAGATGTTCTATCTAGAAAAAAATTTAAAAAAATTTAATTTTGCTGCTATGACGACCGTCGCAGGAGTGTGACGACCGTTACACGAGCAAAAACTGCAGTTATGCAGAATTTGAACGTGTTCTGGTGGAATGAGATTTTGTAGCAAAAATATATTCCCGTAGACTCTTTTACTCTCAATTACATCATTTTTTGGGAAAGGAAAGACAGAAAAAGAGAAGTTACGCATTGAGAGAAGTGGAGAGCGAAGAATCATCCATCGGCGAATTTTCGGGAGATTTCTGCAGAAAAATCACCGTAGAGCAGAAGCGGAATCGGAAAGCGTGGAATTGGCCTCAATTCTAAGGTAAGGGTGGGGTTCAATTCTATAACTGGGAGTATGATCTAATTCATGTGGGGATCGGGTCATAGGTATAGTTTTCGTTAACCGATAAATGTTAAGGAAAAGGTTTCCCTAATGGGACCAGATTTCTATGTAGGAATGAATGTGTTATGTGGTTATTAGTGCGATGCTCTAAGGTTTTCCTTATGGGCAAATAAGTAGAACGAATATGCTATACGGTTATTCGTACAACGCTCTAATGGTTTTCCCTAATGGGCGTCAAGATGGCCGAGTTGGTCTAAGGCGCCAGTTTCAGGTACTGGTCCAAAAAGGACAATTACCTGGTTGTGATTGATTTGTAATTAATTATGTGAGAAGATGTCGTAATGTTGTTATTACGATAAAATGTTAAAGATTAATTGTAGAACTGATGTTGATGTTATACCTGTATAGGAATAGCCGTTTTGTGTGAACACTTTGAGTTCCTATTTGTTGATACGATGTTGCAATGTTCCTTTACATGAACAGTCGTAAATGTTGAAATTATGTTGTTATTGTTCCCATATGTGAACGAGTAGAAAGTGATGGTTGTATGAGTGGTATGATGTTATGATGCTCTGTTATGGACATTCTGGTTGTAGGCATAATGCCTTGTTATATGGTTGCTATGGTTGTGTTGTAGTCCATAATAGATGCATTTCATGGCATAGCATTTGGCCTGGATTGGCGACGGTTGTGCCTGTATTGGCGTTATTTGGAGTGTTGGCTCCTAGATGGGTTCAGGGTGTTGGCCCTGTCCCGAGTTTTGGAGTGTTGGCTCCTAGATGGGTTCGGGGTGTTGGCCCTGTCCCGAGTTGTGGAGAGTTGTCTCCCAAATTGGTACCACATGCATATGCACAGTTGAGTCGCATTGTTGAGTCACATGAAGTTGCATAATTATGTTAGTTGTATATTAATGTTGTTTTACGTGAGGTATGGATTGTTGCAGTTGTTGTCGATGATGTTTATGATTTCGAAACTTATAGTGCTGTGATGAGTTTCTGGCATGTTTTCTATCATGCTCTATGTTATATTAATGATATCTCACCCTCTACGTTGTATGTTACCTCCTCTAGTGGTAATTTGCAGGTAGTTCGGAATGAAGTTCCGCTTTGTCGATTAAGTGGTCGTTGGTCGCTCTGATACGTAGCACTCTTGGGGGGATGAACGATTGTTTATGTTGTTTATTTGATGTTTTCTTGTTGCTGAATTTTACTAAGTATTTTAGTTGAATTGGGTGTTTTTTTGTTAATGCACCGAATGCTGGTTGTACGCACTGGACCGGTGGGTCGATAGTGCTGAAATTTATGAGTGAACTAATTGTTTTGTTGAATCTATGCAAGATGATTGCTTGCTGAATTTTAATCGAGTTGGTTGCAAGTTTTATGATTTTACTTTAATCATTAAGAATGTTGGAAGTGTTTTATGTTCCGCTGCAAATTAATAAAATGGTGAGAATTCGATATGTTAAGCAAGTTGTCGTATGTTCATCCAAGTTCATGTGCTATGTATCATTACTGAATGCATGTTGCCTAGTTAAATTAAATGGTAGAATGCATGCTTCTGCTAGTTGAAAAATGTGACGCCCAGGTTTTTGTCTGTATGACGACCGTCACAAGTCCATGACGACCGTCATGCGTACAAATTTCGTGCACTCTGATTTTGATTTATTTTAAATATGCCTTGGGTAGAAATGGGGTGTTACATTGAAGGGGGAGGCAGCCATGGACGTTGCGTTAACGGAAAAAGAAAAGATGGGCGTGATTAAGAAAGCCCACAACACAATATTATTGAGCCTTGGTGATAAGGTTCTTTGACAGGTATCAAAGGAGACTACATTGTCGGGATTATGGGTGAAACTTAAAAGTTTGTACATGACCAAATCTCTGGTGAATCGACTCTACCTGAAGCAAGCTTTGTATTCATTCAAGATGAGTGAAGACAAAGTGTTGGCTGAGCAGTTGGATATGTTCAACAAGATGATTCTTGATCTTGAAAATATTGATGCGAAGATCGATTATGAAGATCAAGCACTATTGCTGCTGTGTGCTTTTCCCATAACACATGCTCATTTCAAAGAAACTCTCTTGTGTGGAAGGGAGTCTCTGACCTTTGAAGAAGCTCAATCAGCCTTGTATTCTAAGAACTTGAAAGAATGAAAGGAGCATAAACCTTCGACGGTGGGCGAAGGTTTGGCCATTAAAGGAAAATTCTCGCGAAAGGATGGTAAGTTCGACAAGAAGAAAGGTAAAAGTCAAAATAAATCTTATAGTGGCGAAACATCTGGTATTTGATGTTATCACTGTAAGAAGGAGGGTCACACAAGAAAGGTGTGCCCTAAACGCCTGAAAGATCATGGAGGTAATGGCAACACAACCATTGTTAAAGATGACTTCGACTCATCTGATGTTCTTGTGGTTTCAAGTGGCGACTCGAGAAAAAAGTGGATAATGGATTCAGGTTGCACTTGGCAGATGAATCAAAACAGAGAATCGTTCGAGGAGCTATGTGATCAAGATGGTGGATCTGTGTTGCTGGGAAACAACAAATCTTGCAAAATTACAGGTATTGGATCTGTGAGATTCAAGCTCCATGATGAGTCAATATGGTTATTGACTGAAGTCAGGTATGTACCTGACTTGAAGAGAAATTTGATTTCTCTTGGTGAATTTGACAGAAAGGGATATGTTTTTTAAGGAGAGAAAAGTATCCTAAGAGTCATGAAGGGGGTCGAAGGATGTCTTAAGAGGTGTGAAGAAACAAGACTTGTATACCCTTGAGGCTGAGGTTGTAAGTGGTTTGACAAATGTTGCATCCATGAAACCTGTGCCATAGACAGAATTATGGCACATGAGATTGGGCCATGTCAGCGAAAGAGACCTGGTCGAATTGGGGAAGCAGAACCTGCTAGGAGGTGACAAAGTCAAAAAGTTAGAGTTTTATGAATCTTGTGTATTTGGTAAATCCTGTAGGGCGAAGTTTAATAAAGGCAAGCAAAGAACACATGGATACCTGGATTAAATTCATGCTGATCTTTTGGGGCCAGCAAGGAATCCTTCATACTCAGGTGTAAGGTATTTTCTATCTATCATTGATGGCTATTCCAGAAAGCTATGGGTATTCATTCAAAAGACAAAGGATGGAACTTTTGAGAATTTCAAAAGTTGGAAGATTCTGGTCGAAACTCAAACTGGCAGAAAGGTTAAGAGGTTGAGAACCGACAATGGCCTTGAATTCTACAACAAAGCTTTCGACAGTTACTGTGTTGAGTCTGGGATTGCAAGGCATAAGACTATAGCAGGTACTCCTCAACAAAATGGCTTAGCTGAGAGATTCAATCGAACAATCCTTGAAAGGGTTAAATGCATGTTGGTAAGTATTAGATTGAAGAAGGTGTTTTGGGAGGAAGTTGTTTCGACAGCAGCTTACATGATAAATAGATGTCCCTCGACTTCCTTGGGAATGAAGACACCTGAAGAAGTTTAGTCGGGACATCCACCTAGTCTCGACAGACTGAGAGTATTTGGTTATGTGGCCTATGCTCACATTAGGCAAGACAAGGTCGAACCTAGAGATCTGAAATGCATGTTCATGGGATACCCTGAAGGAGTCAAAGCTTATAGGCTATGGTGCCTAGAACCAGATCACAGGAGGTGTATCACTAGTCGAGATGTAGTTTTCAATGAAGTAGAGATGGGTTTCAAGAAAACTGATGATGCTGACAAAGAGCTGGAACGGGGAGAGATTCTTGTTAAGGTGGAGCATGTTGATGCTGAATTGCGTACCCCAGATGAAGTCAAAGAAGACGTAGAAGATGTTGTCAAAGATGAGGATACTGATAATGACTACCTGCTAGCAAGAGACTGGTTGAGGAGAGTCATCAAGCCACCTCAGAGACTTGGGTATGTAGATCTTATAGCTTATGCCTTAATCTCTGCAAGTGAGGATCTAGACGAAGAACCTAGAGACTATAAGGAAGTTATGAGGAGTCGAAAAAAGACTGAATGGATGAAGGCCATGGATGATGAGATGAAATCTCTTCATGATAACAACACCTGGGAACTGATCAAGAAACCTGCTAGAGCCAAGTTAGTCAGCTGTAAATGGATTTTTAAATTTAAGGAAGGAATCGAAGGAGTGGCGTCAAAGAGATACAATGCAAGATTGGTTGCTAAGGGGTTCACTCAAAAAGAAGGTGTCGACTTTAATGATGTGTTTTCTCCTGTTGTGAAGCACAGATCCATTTGAATGTTGCTTGCCATAGTGGCACAGTTCGACCTTGAACTAGAACAGATGGATGTGAAGACTGCATTCTTGTATGGTGACTTAGATGAAACAATCCTGATGAGGCAACTTGAAGGGTGTGTCGAAAAAGGGAAGGAATATTATGTGTTCAAGCTGAATAGATCCTTATATGGACTGAAACAATCTCCTCGACAGTGGAATAGGAGATTCGACAAGTTCATGGCACGCATAAGTTTCATCAGAAATCAATTCGACCACTGTGTTTACTTCAGATTTCGACCGGGTAATTCATTTGTTATTTTGTTGCTCTATGTGGATGATATTCTAATAGCAAGCAACAATGTTGAAGAGGTAATGAGGGTGAAGGTTGAACTCAATAAGGAGTTTAACATGAAGGATCTGGGAGTTGCGTCCAGGATTCTTGGGATTAATATTCGAAGAGATAGAAAGCAGTCGAGATTATGCTTATCTCAAGAGGCATACCTACAGAAGATTCTCGAAAATTATGGTATGTTGAATTCAAAGCCTGTTGTGACTCCGACAAACTCTCAATTCAAGTTGAGTATAGATCAGTGTCCCGACACTGATGTTGAAATAACTTATATGAATAACATTCTATATGCTAACATAGTAGGTTCTTTGATGTATGTTATGGTCTGTACTAGACCCGGCATAGTATATGCAGTAAGTCTTGTAAGCAGGTACATGGCGAATCTTGGAAAGGCTCACTGGCAAATATTGAATTGGATTCTAAGGTCATAAATGGGTCTCTGAATAGAGTCCTAATTTATGGTGGAACCTTGGGTGAAGAAAGTAAAGCAGCAATCAAAGGAGATGTCGACTCTGATTATGCAGGTTGTATGGATTCAAGAAAATCTATTTCTGGATATGTGTTCACTATGTTTGGGACAGAAATCAGTTGGAAAACAACACTTCAGAAGGTCATTGCCCTATCAACCACTGAAGCGGAGTATATTTCCCTAACCAAAGCTGTGAAGGAAGTATTGGGGCTTGAAGGTTTTGCAAAGGAGCTGAAACTTCAAGGTCGGGTTATCACTGTTAAATGTGATAGTCAAAGTGCAATACACCTGTCGAAGAATTCAGCATATCATGAGCGAACCAAGCATATTGATGTGAGGCTGCATTTTGTCAGAGGGGTAATCGAGTGGGGAGAAGTCCAAGTGCTGAAGGTTTCGACAAATCATAATGCTTCTGATATGATCACCAAGACGTTGCCCAATTGCAAGTTTTTCCACTGTATGCAGTTGATAAAGATGCACGAAGAAATCTAGTTTCTTGATGTTATAGAGTTAGATCCAAGGTGGATATTTCGTGAGATGTTGGATCAAACTCTAGTATGGTCGAAGGGTAGCTTCTAGTTCGACAGGAATTAAGCATGAGGTCGAAGTATGTTCGCATGCTGTTATCAGAGTATTGCGTGTTGTAGTTGAAGTTTGTTTTAACATGTATTAGTCAATATTGCTAGAGTTGTTAGCATGTTGAATTGGGTCTTACTTGTAAGCCCAATTGTTTAAGTTAGTTTGTACCCTAAGTTAGCTTGTAATGGGTAATTGTTAAAAATCTCATTAGGTTAGTGTGTTATTTTTCTTATAAATAGGATGCTAGTTTCTCAATCTTGGCATAAGGAAAAATAGAAAGATAAAATCCTAATTTCAAGAGGGAGAGGTTATTTTGTTATTCTTGTATACTTGTAATCTTATTTATAAGAGAAAGGAAAGAATAGCAGTTTATAACCAATCTTTGTTGTTCCTTGTTATTTTACCTTGTTTTCTTTGTTAACCCTAACTCTTGTGTGTTTCTTGATGATAAAGAAACTGTTTAACTCTTGTGTGTTTCTTTGTTAACCCTAACTTTAATATAATTTTTAACTCGCTTTAGAAAAATAAAGAAATTACTTTAATATAAATTTTAACTTATAAAACATGTGAATTTTGTTTCTATAAAAATATCTCTATTTATAATATAAAAAAGGCATAACAATTAGTGCAATTAGTGCAATTTTACAACTCTTTAAAATAATGATTATATCAAATAATATATACTTTCAGCATTCAAAATATATAACATAGATTGTAAGATCATAATTATATACTTTTGACATTTAAAATATAGACTTTCGAGAAATCATAATACTGCTGATATGAGCACTAAATGTCTTTTTTACTCAAAACTTGAAAAATCTATTGAATATACATTTTCATTCGTTTGATATTTTTAATCAATAATTAAAAAAGTCAAAAATATTAAGTCGTTAACCTATTTATATTATCAATGTTGTTAAGTATAATAAGTATGAGTAGTATGTATAATAGTTCCACATTGGTTAGAAATATAAGTTGAAAAACTCATACACCTATCACCTTAAGGTTTTGGGTGAGTATGTGGTGTGTCTCTCATAAAGGTGTTGCTCTAGAAAGGAAAGTTCCACAATATTCAATGTTTCTTAGTAAAAATATTTCTCAACAGTAGTATCATGAGCCTTCGGTTTGAGAAAGGGACCAGTTCACTTGTATTGAAAGTATCCTCGCAGATCGTGGATAGAGTATCTCGTTGAAGAGTATCAATGGCGGTACAAGGGTGGTGAGTAAGAAACATATAACAGAAAGTGTAGTTGTACAGTTGAAACTTCGGCTTAAAGGGGAGCATTGTGGAGGCGGAAGCATTGTGGATAGACTCACACTTGAGGGAGAGTGTTAAGTATAACAAGTGTGAATTGTATGGGTAATAGTCACACATTGAGTAAAAATGTGGAGACTTGAACATTTATAAGTGGGAGACTTCATACACCTAGCTATTAGCGTAAGGTTTTGAGTGAATATATGGTGTATCTCTCATAAAGGTGTTGCTCAAGAAAGGAAAGTCTCACAATGTTCAATGTTCCTTAGTTGAAATTTTTTTTCAACAGTGTATCACCTTAAAATTTTAGGTGAGTATATGATGTGTTTCTCACAAAGATGTTAATCTAAAAAAAAGTCTCACAATATTAAATGCTCTCTTAAAAAAATCCTCCCTTACAAATGCCAAGTGTTATATATTAATTATATTTAAACCATTATAAAATATAAATTTTCAAACTTTTGGAAATTCTCCGACAGTTATGGCAATATTTATTTGCTTTTTGCACTTATATATTAAACTATATTTTAGTTTGTTGCCAAATAACTTATTTGGAGAATCTCTTACGTAACGAATATTGGAATTTGATTTGTGGGTCATTCTAAAGGATTTAAGGGTTTAGATTCAAGATAGACAAAGTTTGCCAAGAATATGATACAAAGAAGACAAATTTTGTTGGATACCTAAGATTCTAAGGCTTACATGACAGAATATGCCTTAAGGTTAAAAGAGTGCATGACAAAAAAATATTTATAAATCATTTAAGAATAAAATTTTGACCTTAAATTTTAAGAGTGTTTTTTGATAAGATAATTAAAATTTAAAAAAAAATTAAAGTTTTAAACATTTTAAATAATTTAATTTAATTTAGTTTAGTTTTAATTTTTCTTTTGATAAAATATTGAAATTATTCATTGTTAAATGGAAGTCAATTTTATAAGTTATAAAAGTTTTAAATTTTAAAAATAGGGATTAAGTTGCACATTTTAAAAATTTAAATGGATCAATATGTAAAATTAAAAGATAAGGACCAATGTGTAACTTTAAAAAAAAAATTTAAGGGTCAATTTATAAAATTTGGAAATCAATTTGTAAAATTTAAAATATTAAAAATATTCAATTTGACATTCAAATTCTATAGAATATGAGTAGAATTTCAAATATTTAAATATCATTTCAAAATTATTAAATTTAATTTGAAAAAATACTTTAAATTTCCATCATTTTAATAATTATTCATATTTTTAATTATTTAAATAAAAATTATTTTAAATTGTCTCAAAACAATATATTCCTTCGTTAAAATGTCATATTATAAAACAATATGAATTAATTCCTATGAACTTTATCAACTTCAAATCAACAAAATTCTTAAATATCAACATTGTAATCCTATTGAATATATATTGAATATATGAATGAATCCCTTTTGCACTATTTATTATATTTCTAAAAACTTTTTTATTATTTGATTTACCATTTGTCTATTTTTTTTTATCATATCTAAATAAACGTGTAAGAGGGTCATATAAAATCCAATTATATTTATAATTTGATGAACTTAATTTTAAAAATATTTTAATTTATACTCATTTATGAATTTCTGTATATGATTGTCATGTCATCATATCACATTCGGACAAATACCAAATTATATGATACATTTTTTCATCAATAATAAGATTGAATCTTATCTAAAGTCTATTCCACTTCCCATTAGGTAGGGATATTAAATTATACTACAACAAAGAACGCACTTAAGCAAATGCAGAAACATATGATGTATGCACAATTTGGCCTGCACTAACGCATTATAATTCTTTCCAATTCTTCTAGTTGTGGGCTGTTTCTACAGCAGACAATCTAGATCCTTAGAATAATACAAACCATAAAACATTATAGAGATATAGCTGAAAATTATTTATTTTTCCTAGCCACGAATATAAGCAGGGAGGAGCAAAGGAGAGAAGAAAAATAAAACAAAGAAGCAAGCATGGAGGAGATGATGGACTTGCTATCCGTGAAGATTCACTACTAGAAAAATTCTGTTTTTCTGCAGATTTTGTCAAAGTTTTCGCACGAAACGTGTTACTTGTGATTCTTCTTGTTATTTTTTTTCCCAGCTAGAACCTTAATTAATTTAGGGGGTAAAGTCGCAGGTAATTCCTGTATTTCTAGTAGTGATTACACTGCCACATAGGTTACCGATTGTTTAACAAGTATAATCTTGTAATATAAAATAACATAATTATGCGATTTTCAAATAAATCACACCACTTACTATTAGATGTCATATATTGAAACATATAGAAGATAAAATGGCAATGCAAAGTCGTCTTTAAGAACATCAAAGACAGGCTACTGTACTAGAAAGTGTGGAATCTTCAAATTAAGGTAGAATTGACAAATGTAACTTGATGGACTTAGGGCTCGTAGGACATAGATTCACTGGAGAGGCTCAATCTTTTATGGAGGTGAAAGAATCTATGAGCGTTTAGATAGAGTCCTTTCTAATTACACTAGGAGATTATAATTTTCGGATGCACACGTGAAAATTTTTCTTAGGGTGGATTTTTCTGACCACCATCCTATAGTGATTCACCTCCAAGAGTTGAATACTATTGAAGAAAAAAGAAGATTTTGTTTCGAAAGTGCGTGGCTGCTAGAAGAAAGCTACAATGCGTTGATGCATGAAACATGGAGGAATGATAATCATGTATTGGATAACCTGAAGCAACTTAAAGATAAAGTGATAGATTGGAAAAATCTCACGACAAACCTAGTCGAGAGACAGAAGACATATTTGCTAAGAAGAATTGATGGAATTCAAAGGGTCGTTTATGAAAGGACAGGTTATGAGGTCTTTACAAAATGGAGAAAAGGTTGCAGAATGAGCTCTCTAAAGTTCTGCATCATGAAGAACCTTTGTGGTTTCAAAGTTCAAGGACAAAATGGCTTACAGTGGGCGATAAAAACACTCGCTACTACCACATTAAAGTTGTGCAAAGAAAAAGAAGAAACGCGATTCAAATGATAAAAGATGATGAAGGAAATTAGATAGATGAACCCATCAAGGTGAGTAATTGATCGGGAAAATAACAAGTGTACTATTTTACCAATGTAGTAATAAAGGGGATTCCCCAAATGTTGATCTCAAGGATTGCTTGACGATATAGAGTTTTGGTTTTATTTTAGTTAAACAAAAGCTCTAGGGTTTTAAAAAGGTTTTTGTTCAATTATAAAAATATGTTCAAGGAAAAGGGAAAATTTACTAATTGGTTTAAACAACTATGAGTAACCTGCTAAGGAAGGCATATGATCTAACTCAGTAACAATTCTAAGTTAACATGCAACGGTTTATTGTAACTACTTAATTACTGATTCTTTAAAATGTTTACTCCTAAGTCCTTAGTGAGAAAACATTTAATCATCTACCCTAATTCCTACGTACATAGAGAATTATAAGTTAGATTAATCAATCAATTATCAAGAATTATTAAGGTTCTTATAGGGTATCCCTAGTCCTAAGTGATATCTACGATAGGATGATCAAAAGAAAAGCCTTAACAACGACGATCCAGCCTAATTGTTAATCCTAAATCAAACCCTGTTGGCCCGACAGGGCAAGCATTAAGAACAACTAGAGATCAAATCAATTATTAAATAAAGGAAATATCATTGCAACAATAATACAGAGTCATTACAGATCCAAATCAGGGACACCCCCTAGCATTATAGGGTTTATCTACTCATAATATTCAAAGAAAATACAACATTAAAACTAGACATTACAAGATAATAGGGTTCTTGGATCTTCAACGACTTCCGCTCATAAAAACCTTCAGTTCCCCAATCACCTTGATCTCTCTAATCCTGATATTGCAATTCTTCTCTGGCCAAAAAGTCTTGTTTTCCTTCTCAAAATTTGTCTTAAATACTCCCAGGTCCAACACAATAATAGAAAAATACCCAAAATACCCATAGGGATCACAGAGGCCCAAAAATTAAGAAAATTGGAAGATGAAGTGTTTCAGCCAACACGGTCAGCTGTGTTGCCTCCCTGTCTATCTGGAATCAACCTTTTATGTTCCAGGCATGCTGACATGGCTGTGTCAGCCCTATGGAATCTCTTTCTTGCATCTTTTCTTGGTCACGCATATCCTTCTGACACGGCCTGTGTCAGACAACATAGGTGGTCGTGCCAGGCCTTCTGTAGCTTGCCAATTTCACTCCCGAACATACTGTGTTGTCCATTTTTTTCTCCGATTCTTCCTGATTGCTTACCTAAACCTAAAAACAATGGAAATATCAAACCAACACATAAAATGCGATAGAAGCAAATAAAATGCAACTAAACATATAAGAAGATTAACACAAACTATTGGTAAAATAACGCATAAAAACCACTGATCAAACTCCCCCAAACTTAAATTGTTGCTTGACCTCAAGTAACAAGCTTGGATAAACATTTTTCAGATCAAACATTATATATCAAATGAAAGACTTATGAATGTAAGGTGTGTCGATACTCATACGTGAGCCTTTGTTCTAATTAGCCAAAACTAGTTCTCTTGGTAATTGTCCGTCAACGAATGTATTACACAAACACATACTGTGGTCACACCACAGACCTAAATCCCCCTTTCGATCACCTCTCTAACTATGCTTTGGGCTTAAGTCTTTTCTTTGATTTTCTACCCCTTTCATTCGGATTATCAAATTAAGGCACTTTTGATCGCTTTCCCTCACATGTATAAGATTGGATTGAGACTTTTTTTAAGGCACCTTTATTATTATTTTTTTTCTCGCGCATTGGCGTTTATTAGTCCACTTTGGAATGACTATAGAGATTCAACCGCTGTTAAGCTAAATAACCGGGTGAAGATTATCCAACTTAGAAGGATCTATTGTCTTTACTGTCATTATTCATCATTTTATTTTGGTGCCATAAGTCATTCTCTCAATTAACTTTATCCATGTGGTTCTTTTTAATCGTGTCGGACCATCACTATGAATTAATCGAGGAATACTTCTCAAATCCAAGTACTATGGCACAAATCTACACGTTGGACTCATTACCTTACTTCGGGGAACCTAGGGTGTTAAAGTTATACCTCAATTTTCAAACTTTCCCAACTTCCCTAGTTTCAACTTTTCTTTCCTCAAACTCTATATACTTTCCTGACTACTTCACGCATCACAGTATTCACAAGAAAAAAAATTACGATCCTCATTCGGGGAGAATTCAAAGCGATTTTTAAACAAAAGAAACCAAACATAATTAAAAGGTACTTAAAATGAAAACTCAAAATAGTAAAAACTCCCTCAAACTTGAACTAAACATTGTCCTTAATGTTTTAGAATAGGAGTGGGAAAGATATACTCACAAAGGTACTTACTGAGGAGTTGGAGAGTCATGCAATACTCTAGCTTCCCCTTGTAAGGTCTCGTTATTACCTGCAATCAAAGCAAAATAACAACAAAAAGAAAATGCAAAATTATTAAAAACGTGGGTTTCCTCCCACGCCGCGCTTCGTTTAACATCGCATGGCTCGACAGATCACGCTCTGTTAGGTGGCATATATGAAACAAAGAACACATCAACTCTTTTCTTTCTTTTTTTTTGGTAGCAATCCCATGAACTTGAGGTATTTTTGATGTTGTTTCCACATCAGTTTCAGTGGAATTTTAGTGAACAAGGCATAAATGAAATCCAATACTTTGTCAATTTCTTGTCTTTCATCTTCCTTGTTAAAATTATTTTTAGAGATACTATTTTCTTGAAGATTTTCTTGTTGGATGTCTACATCTATATAATTTTTTTCATATGTATTTTTATCAAGCAATAGATCATCTTCAAGTTGCCTTCTTTCTTCTTCCCCGTATTTCTTGTTTACCTCAGATTCTTCTATTTCTAATTCATCTTCTTCGTCTGACATTGTGCTTTGTTCTTCTTCTTTCACACATTCTTCTTCCAACCTAAACTCTCGCCAAATAAATTTATCTGGATAAAAATTAGCTTCCTTACATTCATTCATAATGATTCTTACCTCCCTCTGATATGCTTTAAAAATTTTGGTCGCCTCTTTCAGAATGATTCCCGAATCAGGCGACCAACATGCAGGAGATATAGATGGCAATCTATTAAAAACATTCATAACTACACAACTCATAAACTTTATTAGTCGCAAAGTATAGAAGAATTCATGAAGTAACAATCATCTGATTTTTTTTTATAAATAAAATAAAACTAAGAATAAATTTTAGTTGCGGAACAACAAAATTTTTACTAAAATAAAACTATATAATCTATGATCTTTAGCAGTCCTCGTCAACAACTCCAAAAACTTGATCGAGAAAATAACAAGTGTATTATTTTACCAATATAGTAATAAAGGGGATTTCCCCAAAGGTCGATCTCAAGGATTTCTTGACGATATAGAGTTTTGGTTTTATTTTAGTTAAACAAAAGCTCTAGGGTTTTAAAAAGGTTTTTGTTTAATTATAAAAATATTTTCAAGGAAAAGGGAAAATTGACTAATTGGTTTAAACAACTATGAGTAACCTGCCAGGGAAGACGTATGATCTGACTTAGTAACAACTCTGAATTAACATGCAATGACTTATTATAACTACTTAATTATCGATTCTTTAGAATGTTTACTCCTAAGTCCTTAGTGAAAAAACCTTTAATCATCTACCCTAATTCCTACGTCTATAGAGAATTATAAGTGAGATTAAGCAATCAATTATCAAGAATTATTATGGTTCCTATAGGGTATCCCTAGTCCTAGGTGATATCTACTATAGGATGATCAAAAGCAAATCCTTAACAACGACGATCCAGCCTAATTGTTAATCGTAAATCAAACCCTGTTGGTCCGACAGGGCAAGCATTAAGAATATCTAGAGATCAAATCAGTTAATAAACAAAGGAAATGTTATTACAACAATAATACCAGAGTCATTACAGATTCTGGTTTTCCAATCACCTTGATCTCTCTAATCCTGATAGTGCAATTCTTCTCTAGCCAAAAAGTCTTATTTTCCTTCTCAAAATATTTCGTAAATACTCCCAGGTCCAACATAGTAATAGGAAAATACCCAAAATACTCATAGGGATCACAGAGGCCCAAAAATTATGAAAATTGGAAGATGAAGCGTTTCAGCCAACACAGGTCGTGTCAGCTGACACGGGCGACCGTGTTGGCTTCTTGTCTATCTGAAATCAACCTTTTATGTTCCAAGCATACTGACATGGCTGTGTCAGCCCTATGGAATTTCTTTCTTGCATCTTTTCTTGGTCATGCATATCCTTCTGACACGATCCATGTTAGGCAACACGGGTGGCCGTGTCAGGCCTTTTGTAGCTTGCCAATTTCACTCCTGAACATACTGTATTGTCCATTTTTTCGCTCTGGTTCTTCCTAATTTTACCTGAACCTAAAAACAATGGAAATACCAAACCAACGCATAAAATACGATAAAAGAAAATAAAATACAATTAAACATATAAGAATATTAACTCAAACTATTGGTAAAATAACGCATAAAAACCACTGATCAGTAATCTATTTAAGAACTTCTACCGAATGTTGTTTACTAAAGATACATAATCATGAAAATGAAAAATGTCGAAAGTCACTTACCTCAAACTCGACCCCAACTTTGGCAGTAATTTGAGTGCTGATGTGAATAGTGAAGAGATCAAACTTACCATGTTTGATATGTCCCCTTGGAAGGCTTTTGAGCTTGACGGGTTCCCCGCAGGATTCTATCAAAAATCTTGGTCATACGTTGGATATAATATTTGTAGGTACATTACTGAATTGTAGAATAATCCCAGCCACATGCAAGTAGTGAATTCAACTTAAATATGTCTTATTCTAAAAGTTCCTCATCCCACTCAAGTTCAACAGCTTAGGTTAATCTCGCTTTGTAACACTATCTATAAGTATTTGAGCAAGCTAATTGTCAATGGGCTGAAGAAGTACATTGATATGATTGTAGGGCCTTATTAGAATGGATTCATACTAGGGAAGAACATTGTCCTTACTCTGGATTTGGTGAATAGTATGAATAGAAAAACAGGGCAAGGTGGGTTACGTTGTGGTCAAAGTTTATTTGGAAACGCTATGGTTTGTTGTTGATTTTATCACCTCCAAAACCCTTGATCAAAGATTGATCAAGTAACCAACAATGTTGTACAATCGACCGGTTCTTGTTACTATCTTGCAAGACCTCCTTGTCTTCAAGGTTTTTGCTCAGTCGGATTAATCTCTAGCACACACTTGTTGAACTCAAGATTCATAAACACTATTCACCGTTTCACGCTACTCCTTTGCAAGGTTATCCCTACTAAGTACTAAGGCATCTTCACTCGATCAAATCCGTGTTTGCGTGATCTTGTCCAAAAATCTTCAAATCCCAATGATCTTGAAGGAAAACCCTAGCTTGCTTTTCTTATTTCAAATGCACAAAGAACCCATCCCAATATTCTCGGTTACACCAACCTTATGGGATGTTATCAACCCTAATCTAGATGGTCACCCAATCAAAAAATGATTATGTGTAGTTTGATTGTGTGTATGCATAGAAAAGAGGTTGAAGATGATGGATTAACTTTGTAATTTTGGTTTCTCTTAGGTTTTACAATAGTACCTTACTAGAATATGATGCATGCATGAGTATTTATATGAATTTCTTGATATGGAGCAAAAGAAATGCAGATGAATGGAGGGAAAAATAATATTTTTGAAATAATTCATTGCGTGTGTCGACCTGTGTAAGTCATAGATCAGACTATCAAAGCAGATGAGCTGACCTGATGAGGTTTTAAGTCGACATGTCAATGTCTTGTGTCGATCATGTGTCAACTTATATTGGTCAGCACATAGGACAGTAGCTACAGACTTTAATATTGATGTGTCGGTGTCGACCTGAAATGTTATGTGTCGACATATACTGAAGTAAAAACTTCTATAGTTCGACCTAAACTTGCATGTATCGGCCTATGCTTCAATGTTTTACCAAAAACCATGTTTTTAATGCGTTTATGCTATATGAATCTTTTCGAAACCATTTTAATGTTCCCTAATGCTAATATGTGTTGCACCCTAAAATTTGCTCAACCTACTTCACTTGGTTTATGTTTCAATTGCATTAGCATTTGCATATAGAGTCATGTACATAGTCTAATCATCTGCATAGCATAGCATAGCAAGTTATCCAACAAGGGACCAAGTACTATTCTCATCTCTATGAGCCTATCAAGAGGTTATTGTTCAAATTCAGGCCTATCTAGGTCATCAGAAAGAAATTGAAATCTGAGAAGTCATTGGACCAAGCAGTGGGTCTCTCTCCTATCTTGAGTGTATTTGAAGATCATCAAAGAGATTGTGAGCTGGGGATTGAGCATGGAGGATATACAGACATCATGGAGTACCTAGAGGGTCATGGTGAAAGTGAGACAAGTCATTGATGTGATCACAAGAGTTACAGTTGAAGACAGTCAACTGGGGTTTCATCTAGGTCAACCCTGGGTCAACCCTAGGTCAAATGATTGTTTGAAGGGCATCAAGGTCTATCTGAGAGATGTGGGGTTCATCATTTGACATGTAGATAAGGATGGGGTGTTGTGCCAAGAATAAATCAAGAGAAGTCAAGAAGAAGAGGAGTTTCTAAATTAGGGTTTCTGTGTAAAATCCCCTGATTTAGGGCAAACTTCCAAGCAATATAATTCAAAATGCAAGCTTCAAATGGATCCTTGGCCAACATGAAACTTGTAGAGGATCTCAAGACCTTTAATTTGAGTGGTGGAAGACATCAAGGAGATTTATATAACTCAAGTTATGGTCCTTGCAAGTTACAGGTCATCTGAGGTATCTGAAATTTTGTCTGTGAAAGTTACTTGTCTTCCAAGCAACTTTTACCCGTCAAGGAGATTTCAAATGAACTTGTGGTAAACATAAGAGTTGTTCCTCATTGTCTTAGATTTCTAGAAAGGTATGGTATGCCTTCATCTGATTTATGGAACTCTACTTATGGCCTTGGCAAGCAAAGGGTATTTTGGTCATTTGAGAATTACAGGTCATTTCAAGCCTATGCCCAAAACTCATACAAGGAAGCTTCAAATGAAAAACTTCACAACATCAAAATTGCTCCAAATGACATTTTGAGTCTAGAAAAGTGATCATGAAAGATTGGAAATGCTCATAGCTCAAGGTTCCAAATTTGGTCAATTTAAAAGTGAATTTAATGAATAAAAGTGACCTAAAATTGAGATTTTTCATACCATGGCCAAATGAGATGAAGTTATAGGTCATTTTGATTGGAAAAAATGTTTTAAGAACATTGGCAAAAGTAGATTTTTGAGTTTAGGGCAAAGTTTGAGAGATACCATTGGTTACTTATGTATGAAGTTACACATGCCAAAATTCAAGGAAATTGTGCACAAGAAGTTTCTACCAAGTTCTAGAAAGGTCCATGAGTGTCTATATATTGAGTAGAGTGGCTTCATTCAAGGGTTGGTGATTCATTTTGATCAAAATACCAAGTTTCATCTCATTCTTCCATTTTGCAAATCACCTAAGAACTCTATCAAATCTTCATCGTTCTCCACAATTCTTGATCCTATCATCATCTACATCCATCATAGATCAAGTTTCCATCAAAATCTGTTTGAATTGAAGAGGAATTCGTGTGCTACCAAGTGCATCATCCAAATTGCAAAAGGAAGTGGTTACAAGAATCCAAGAGGTTTGAGCAAGTGCTATTGCATACAGAACCAAGAATCAAGTTTGTTGATCAAGTCTCAAGCATTGCAAGCTTTGGATCCAAGGAATTCTGCATCTGTTTTCATCTTTAAGCCAGGTTGGTGTTTCCTTCAATTTGGCTAGAATTAGTTAGAATAGTGAAGAATCTTTAGGTTAGAATGGTTAGGCATAAGTAGAGGATCATTTCTGATGAATTTGAGAGCATTTCATGGAGGTTACCATTGGAGCACCAAATCTGTTTTGGCTTAGAACACCTAGGTTAGGGCATGATGATATTGGTTAGATGGATTAAAATGATCAGCATAGCATGTAGATTGTATTAATGTAGGAGTTAGCAAGAATTGGCATGGTTGATATCAGTGTAAAATGGTGGAGCAGTGATCTTTCTACCTATCGGGTTTTACACTGGAGTGGGTTTTAGGAGAAACTAATACCAGGGTTGTGTAGAGGGAAGAGCATAGATCATTTTTGGTTTTTATAGAGTGGAATTTCATTGAGAATCGAGGGAGAACAGAGGGCTGGAAGATTCGTGCATGGGAGGGATTTTTCAGAACTTAGGGTTTCTAGAGGTAGGAGATGAAGGAGGGTCGTTGGATCATGTAATGGACTTTGACTCTCAGACCAATCCAAGGGCTCACGTTTGATTTCAAAATTTGGAGGGAAGACTGGTTGTGAAACGCGTCGTTTCACTTAAAGCCTCAGACTGGGCTTTAGTTACAATTGATATTCGCACCCCATTCACCCAGGCCCAAACCAATTGCACTAATATTTTTACTAATTGCACCGTTTTCCCTTTTTTATTTTATTGTTGTGTTTTCTGGTTAACTGGGCCCAGACGCGCTTTGCTATGCGCGCCCCCCCAGTCTGGGCCCATCATCTTGTTCTAACTGAAATAATTGATAATGGCACCCCAGCCAACTTAATTCATATTAATCTCATTCAATTTTTTTATTTCTTTAAAAAAATCATAACAAATAGAAAATTGCATATTTTTAATTGGTTGTTTTTGCATCCTTTTCATATATTTGTTAAGAAAATTTTCATATGATAAAATTAGCATTTCATTTTATTTTTGTATTTTTAGTATATTTTTCTTTTAAATAGGTTTTGAATAATGTTTAGTTTAATGCTTCATATTGTTGATTTTAGTTTAGTTAGATGCTTTTACATTTTGGATCCATTCTTTTTAGGGTGATTAACTTAGAACTTTAGCTTGTATATAAAATTTAATTCATGATTTTAGGACTTAATTTTAGATGATTTGTTTAGGTATGATTAGGAGAATCAAAACTAGGGTTTAGGGATAACATAGGTGTAATAAATCATTTCCTTTAGGAGTTGTAGTTTGAATTTTGAGGTATGGGACTATAGGGGTATTATGGGTAGCTAATAGATCCCTTAGAAAATATCAGGCTTCCCCTATTCTACTATTACTATTAGTATATTGCTTGTGCTTGCTTGATGGTGTGGTGTGCCCTCTCTAGGGTTATTATTTGACTGTGTGGGGTATTGGGCTTGTTTGGGGCTTGGGTTTGAGTTGAAGACTGTGCTGATGAAGCCCATTGGAGATCAAAGAGAATGAAGACCAACTTCCAGAGTTGATGAGGAGTATCTCTTGCTGGCAGCTGTTGAAGGTTGTAGGATCTAGGAGTTAGGCAGAGCTCTAGAGTAGAAAGCTTGGTTCACAAACATGGAAGGTCTTGTTTGCCTCCATCCCTCTCTATGATGCAGGGTCTCTCTAAGACATTCACCCCCTTCCTTTGGAAGGCTTGGTGATAGTGTCTAAGAGATAGAACTCTTGAGAGAAATATTCTATGTGTTGTTAGCAGTCTGTTTGCCGCCTTTGGTGGTCAACTAATTGCTTAGCACCCAGTTCATTCTTGTGATTGGTTCCTCAGCTGGGAGATTAGGACTTGAAGAAAAGCCATTGGGAGGTTGAAGATAGAGACTTTGCTTGAAGGCTGTGAAGATAAAGACTGAGGCTTACTTGGAGCTGGTAGATGGTTGAAGATGACTTGAAAGCTTGCTAATGAAGACTGCTTTTGCTGTTTATTTTTGCTGTTTATAATTTTTGATGTATTGTTTGAATTTCCCTGACTGTATTGTTTGCCATTAACCTGTTAGGTTGAAAGCGAATTTTTTTCGCTTTTGCCTGTTGCTTTCTAGGTTCGAGGTTGAGTGGGACTCCCTTGCCTCGCTTGTATTGCTGCATCCATGCATTTTACTGTTTTATTGTATATATGCTATTGTTTCTGTTTCCGTTTATCCCTTAGGATCTCTGTTTCTCTCTGCGCAAGAGAGGAGCATGATAGACATTAGGAGCTAACCCATGTATGATAACATTAGGGTAGATTTTATCCCCTTTTCAACCCTAGGATTTGTAGAGTGTCATCTTTTCTTTCTTCAAAACAACAGAAAAACATTAATAAAGGTTATAACAGAAATCAATTCATTTCTTCCGTCAAAAGATTTGAACAAACACAAACCTTTTTGCAATAAGAAAACCCTTGTTTAAGTTGATATTTTTCATAAAAGACACTTGAACAGCTTGTGTCGTGCGTAGCCCGAACTACGTTTGCTCTGATCTTCCATGCAGTGTGGAAGTACGTAGGCATAGGATGCGATATCCTAGCGAGCAACCTTCACCCATCCTCCCTCGTAGTTAGGCGAACTACGTTGACTCTGATTTCTCGTTCCAGACGGGAATACGTAGGCATAAAGTGCGATGCTTTACCGAGTCATGTTTTCTTTTTCTTTTCGGACCTCATCCTTTAGTTTAGATAGAAGTGCAATCCGTACAACCAAGCAAGCGTGGATCCCATCGAGTACGATGGACGTGAGGGGTACTAATACCTTCCCCTTGCGTAACCGACTCCCGAATCCAGGTTTTGGTTGCAATGACCATACCTTTTCTCGTCTTTGCGGTAGGTTTACTCTGAGCGTTTCCTTTCCCTCCGTTGGGATAAATAACGCACGGTAGCGACTCTTCTGTATTGCCGGTGCCGATTTTCGCAGTAGCGACAGCTGGCGACTCTGCTGGGGATCCAACGTCCCCTGGCTGCTAAGGACTACGATAGTTCCTTATGCATTTGGGATCCAACGTCCCTTAAGCGAGTCGATCCTAGCGCTTGTTTTCCCGTCGAGGATTTTGTATGGATTTATATTTCTGTCATTTACTTTCAGCATTATATTATTGTTATTATTGTATTGAGGTGTGACGGGTGTTCTATGATTGAGAGATAAGCCGGACCTGGGCTTGAGTGCACCTAGATTTAGAGTGGAAATTAGTGGGCGCGCACGTGCTTTGCATGTCCTAGTGTCCCGCGAAATCCACACTCAGACGAGGTTCTTCTGGTTGGCCTCCTGTCCTGCCCTTTGGGTGGCTCGGGTTGCTGGTTAGTAGGATTGTCGACTCTGGGAACCGATCATTTGGAAGTTGTCTAAGTGAGGCCTCTTCAGGATTTGATGATGCCACTCCTTATGGGAATCGTATCATCAACCCTGAAAGTCTGTGATGCCAACGACCGCATAGGATGCCATATCTTTGTCAGCTACTAGGACACCTACCGATGAGAGGGTTTTTGGGGTTATGCAGGTAACTAGACCTTCAGATACCGGTTATTTCTTGATCTGAGATCCTGAGTATTTATGGACAGTGGTGAGGTCTATCAGAGACCAGTTGGAGTTATGTTATGGGGTCTATCAGAGATCAGTGTTGGAGCTTTGTATTGGGTCTATCTGAGACCAGGGTTTGAGGAATTCTGGAAGGTCTATCTGAGACTTTTGATATGGTTCAGGCTTCTCAGCTATGGCATTTGGTCCCTGTTGTGTGTTACTTGCACTGCATTGCTTGCATAACCATTATCATTGCATCCCATTAACGTGTGTCTGTGCTGCAGGTGCATTTGCATATTCCCTGGTTCTAGTGTCCAGACTCCTGAGTATTGGTCATGGCTGGTTTGAGGATGACAGTTGCCTACAAGTTACCTATCCCCGATATTACTCCCCTCCTGGGTCTGATTTCTCTTGCTGATGAGGATGTTCGTAGAAGCTTCAGGCAGAGTTACGGACGGTTGTTGAGATTGGTTCGCAAACCAACTGATGATGAATTGAATGGGCTGTACACCTTGATGCAATTCTACGACCCTGCTTTGAGATGCTTCACATTTGCTGACTTTATTTTGGGGCCAACCATGGAAGAGTATGTAGAGTTTACTGAGCTGCCAGTACAGAATACAGTTCCTTTTATTCACTCTGCCGCTGAGCCCAAGTTGGAGGACTTGGCTAAGGCCTTGCACATGAATGCTTCTGAGCTGTTGATGACTTCTTGGCGAGGGGTTCCAGGTTTCTCCCTCCAGTTTCTGGTTGGTAAGGCTCAAGAATAGGCCAAGAATGGATGTTGGGTAGTCTTCAACGCTGTTTTAGCTCTATGCATTTATGGGATAGTGTTGTTTCCCAATTTCCCAAATTTCGTGGACATGGATGCATTTCATTTGTTTGCTGCTGGCAACCCAGTACCCACATTGATCGGGGACTTTTACCATTCAATGCACTACAGAAATGAGAACAGGAGAGGCAAGAACGTCTCTTGTTGCGTGCCTTTGCTGTACATGTGGTTTAAGAGCCATCTTCCCCTGAAGGGACCTTTTGTGGATAGTGCAACTACAACTGACTGGCCTGAGCGTCTGATGAGACTATCTTCTGAAGACATTGAGTGGTTTGACCGAGACTTGCTAGGGTCTGAGCTTATTTTCAGTTGTTCTGGGTATCCTAATGTTCCATTGATAGGAAGGAAAGGGTGCATCAATTACAACCCATCTCTGCTTGTTCGCCAGTTTGGATATGCGTTGAAGAACCCACCTCAGGAGGAAGAAGTACAGGAATCTCTGTACTTCACCGGTGATTTGAATAGAGAGTTACTAGCCAAGCTTCAGCATGCCTGGATGCGTATTAACAGAAAAGGGAAACCACTGTTAGGGAAGAATGATTGTCAGGCTTATACACCCTACAAAGTTTGGATCCAGGAGAGAGCAAGACAGTTACTGATGCCATTTCCAGCTGCGCCGGTCCCTGTTCATATTCCGGTGGAAGAACCAACCACTGTCACTAGGGAGGCCTACGAGCGAGTTGTAAAAGAAAAGGAAGCCTTGATGAAGATTAATGAAGAGTTAGAAAAGGAGCTGGCTCAGATGCGTAGTGAGAAGAACAAGGCTGTGCATTCTTTCCAACAGCAGATCGAACTAGTAAACAGGCTAGGTGCTGAGTTGACTGAAGAGAAAAAGAAGCGCGAACGTCTGGGTCAAGAGTTCAAAAGCTCTCATGACATGTTGGAGTCCAAAAAGAAAGCACTCGACGCCGCTCATCGAGAGATCTCTTCTTGTAACAAGACGTGGAATGCTACGCTAACCAACAACAAAAGGAGGGAAGACAAATTGAAGCAGCAAATTTCTGAACTCGAAGAGCAGTTGAAGGCTAGCGTTAAGAAGCATGAAGAGGAGGTAATGGCCAGATATAGTCTCCAGAATGCATTGAACAAGGCCATCGAAGGCAGGAACGAAGCTGTGTCTCAGAAGCGGAAGCTAGAGGATCGCTTCGGAGAAGGGGCATGGGAGGAAACCGCTGGTGACGTGCGACGTGTTCTCAAACGAAGAAATCAACTTGTTGAGGGGCTGCTTACCCGACCAAGTCATCCAGAGACTAAGAAGTTACTAGAAGAGTACCAGGCTCATGAGTGTACTTGACCATTCCATGTATTAATGTGTATGCTTTATTTGCATTTGTGCTGACCATCACCAGGATTGTTGGTTGAGGTCATGCCTTCTTATTGTACACTCAGTGATACTGTATTCTTGGCTTAATGGATTTCTCTGCAATATACGAGGTTTTCTATGATTCGGCTCCGATCACCGCATTGCTAGCACTGTCACTGCACTGGCACATTCACACTAGAATCGGGGAATGATATTCCCTAATGCACAGACACATATTGCACTTTGCATACATACTCATATTTGCATTACAGGTTTGTGATCCGTGTATCTTACCTCCTGCATCCCTTCCAGGTATTTTCAGGATTGCAGAAAAGCGGGTCCACCGTTACTCTACAAGGACTAACCAGAAGAAGATCATGGACAACGTGCAGAGTGAAATGCAAGAGATGCGTGACAGGATGGGCCTGCTCATGCAAACCATGGAGACCATCGCCAAGGGACAAGAGCAGCTGCAGAATCTGGTTCAACCGATAGTTGCACGGGCTGAAAACAACGGGACACCGCATGGTGAAAATATTGCTGCTTCTCCCCGAATTGAGAATCGTCAAAGTGCTGATGCTATTCCCGTAACCGGTTTGAATGCTGGGGAAACTGGTCCTGTAGGTGGAGGTGGGAACGCCGGTAATATGAATGCCAATACAGACACTGCTGGGGTATTTGTGGGCAATGTCAACCAGGGTTTCAATGGGGGCGTTGAGAATGTCGGAATGAATGGTATCAATGGTAACCAAGGCTTCAATGGTGTGAACATAGGGTATGGCAGCACTGCTGGCGCCAAGGCTGGGTTTGGTGGCTATGGTAATCTTGGATATGGAACTGGTGCATACAACGCTCAAGAGATGGGCAATCTGAGGTATGACCCCAGGTATTTCCAAACGGGTTTGGGCCGTGATGCAGATTATGTTGGATATGATGCAGTACCTCGCTGGGAGGATCGTCAGGAGGATGTATTCTCTGGTCAGAACGAGGGTTATGAAAGAGCTAGGGATGACAACCATCGAATGAGATTGCTAGAAGAGAAAGTGAACGGATTGGCTAGCCAGAATGCTCTTGGGTTGGATATATCAAATATGGGGTTAGTCCCAGGGTTGAGGGTCCCGCTGAAATTCAAAGCACCGTCATTTGATAAGTACAAAGGGGATACATGCCCTAGGGTGCATGTGCGCGCGTTTTACAGGCGTATGTCTGCGTATTCTGAGGATGAAAAGATGTTAATGCACTTCTTCCAGGATAGCCTGTCAGGGCCATCGCTGGAGTGGTACATGAGCTTGGAGCCTACTCAGATCAGGAGTTGGAAAGAGCTGGCAGAGGCTTTTGTTCGACATTATCAATATAATAGTGATCTCGCCCCTAACCGAGTCCAGTTGCAGAGCATGTCTCAAAAGTCTAGCGAGAGCTTTAAGGAATACGCCCAGAGATGGCGAGATCTGGCTGCTAGAGTGCACCCTCCGATGGTGGAGCGTGAAATGATGGATATGTTCATAGGAACTTTTTCTGGAATGTACTATGACCGGTTGCTCAATTTTTCGATGAGTACTTTCTCTGAGTTGATCTTGATGGGGGAGCGCATTGAAAACGGGGTAAAGATTGGTAAAATTCAAGCGGGTGAGTCCAGTTCCGTAGGAGGTAATAAGAAGACGTTTGGTGGTAAAAGGCAGGATGATACCAACGCTGTATACAATGCTCGACGAAAGAATAAAAGTCAGAACTGGCATCAGCAGTCACAGGTTGCAAGTGTAACCATTCCAGGGCCTTCTCAGCAGCAGAGACAACAACCACAGCAGCAGGCTCAACAACAGCCTAATAATAATCAGCGCAGACTTTAGAACCCACGACCGAGGAGAGTATTTGAGGTACCGCCGGTATCATATGCAGAACTCCTTCAAACTTTGTTGAAATTGCAGCTAGTCGAGAAGAGGACCTTAGCACCACCAACTGGCCAGCCACCAGTCGGGTATGATGTTAATGAGCATTGTGACTTCCATTCGGGTGCACCAGGGCACAACATTGAAAATTGCCTAGCTTTCAAGCATAAAGTACAGGATTTGCTTGATAGTACGGCTATTAACTTCGGGAAGGACGGTCCCAATATCACGCAGCAGCCAATGCCCAAGCATGGTGGGGCTGGGGCCAATGCAATCCTGGTAGATGATGAGTTGGACTTGGTTTCGGAGGTGAGCAGGCAGAAAACCCCTTTGAGTTACGTAAAGCAGTGTTTATTGAAAGGAGGTGTCTATCCCGGTTGCAGTGAAGAGTGTGTTGACTGTTTGGTTCAACCTGAGGGCTGTGAGAAGTTGAAAAGGGGAGTTCAAGGTTTGATTGATGAAGGAACCTTGCAGTTTGATAGGGCTGCGGGGCGAGAGAAGTCTATTGAGACAGGACCTGAAAAAGAACGTAGGGAGGTTGCTACGATCACCATTCTGTTCAAATCAGTGACGATTTCGGCATCATCGAAAAGGCCGACCATTACTATTACCAAGGCTAAGCCAGTCCCTTATGAAAGCACAAAGGCAGTCCCGTGGAGTTATGGTGCTGAGGTGTATTGTAATGGGGAAAAGATTGACTTGAATGATCCGCCAGCGGGGTCCGTAGGCAACATAGTGGGAGCGGGTGGTATAACCCAGAGCGGGAGAATTTTCACTTCACCTGAGGTCGAGGCAGAGAGGCTGGCCAGGGGTAAGAACAAAGTTGTTGAGGGGGAATCTTCGGGGAGTAAAGAGAAAGAGCCGATAACCAAAGATGTGGAAGAATTCATGAGGTTGATTCGCAAAAGTGATTACAAGATTGTAGAGCACCTGCAGCAGACCCCGTCAAAGATCTCCATATTATCGTTGCTGTTGTGTTCTGAGGCGCATAGAAATGCCCTGTTGAAGGTACTTGAGACATCCTTCGTGCCGCAAGAGATTTCAGTTAATCAGCTGGAGGGAGTTATGGCACATGTTAACACTGGGCATGGTCTGGGATTCACGGATTTTGACCTAACGCCTAGAGGGCGTGATCACAATAATGCCTTGCACATCTTTATCGAATGTCGGGGCACTATTTTATCCCATGTGCTGGTAGACACTGGGTCTTCGTTGAATGTGTTACCAAAGAAAGCCCTGTTGAAATTAGATACCCGTGGGTTGTTGTGCACCCCTAGTGATTTGGTGGTGAGGGCCTTTGACGGAACAAGGAGGTCAGTATTCGGGTCAGTGACACTACCCATCCAGGTAGGTCCGGAGGTGTTTGATACAGTGTTTTACATCATGGACATCCAGCCTGCATATAGTTGTTTGATTGGGAGACCTTGGATTCATGCCGCTGGGGCAGTAACTTCTACGCTCCATCAGAAGCTGAAGTATATGGTTGAGGGGAGTATTGTGACGGTGTGTGGCGAAGAAGATATCCTAGTCAGTCACTTGTCTTCTTTCAAGTACGTGGAGGTAGATGGAGAGATTCATGAAACGATGTGTTAAGCGTTCGAAGGGGTGAAGGTTAAAGAAGAGGCTCCGTTAAAGAGTGAAGGGCAAGAGGTGGTCGTCTCCTCATATAAAGAAGCCAAGGCGTTGGTACAAGCAGGAGAGACTCAGAAGTGGGGGCAGATTATGGACATCCTAGTGAAGCAAGATAGGTATGGCTTGGGATACTGCCCATCTCCCTCGCAGAGTGCGCCTAAGTACAAGGGACCTGTCGTGTTCACGCCCGGAGGAGTCAGCTTCGAAAGGATTAATGTCGTGTCTGATACGGAGGAAGTGGATAGCGACTGTGACATGGACGCATGGATTCGACCCAGCACGCCGGGGAAAAGCCTATGCAACTGGTCCATCCAGGACGTCATCCAAGTCACCAAACAGTAATGCGTTGCTTTTTCAATCATTGTATGATCACATGCCTTGCCCGGGGCATCGATGATCTTGTCTTAGGGCCTAACTGTTTACCTGTATGTTTGCATGATCAATAAATGACAGCGTTTTTTACATTCAAATGTTGTGATCCTTTTCTTTCTGTTTTTATTTTTCAATAAAATGGCAGCGTGGTTATGCATTTTGCTTGTACATCATTTTTGAAGCACTTAACCGTTTCCCTTGCAGGATTCGTGAATTTTCAGATGACATCGACCAAAAACTTCCTATGACTCGTTTAGACTTCGAGCATCCGATCTTCCAAGCTGAGGAGGAGATTGTGGAGGATAGTGACTTACCAGAAGAGCTTAGTCGGTTATTGAAGCAAGAGGAGAGAGTCATTCTGCCTCACCAGGAAGAGATTGATATTGTCAACTTAGGGTCTGAAGAATGCGTCAGGAATATCCGTATAGGGGCCGCGTTGCAAGTTGACATTAAGCAAGAGCTTATTGAGATGCTGCGTGAATACAGTGATATATTTGCTTGGTCCTATGAGGACATGCCAGGTTTGGATACCGATATGGTCGTTCATCGTCTGCCGTTGAAGGAAGATTGCCCACCTGTGAAGCAGAAACTCAGAAGGACTCGTCCTGACATGGCCGTAAAGATAAAGGAAGAAGTGCAGAAGCAATGGGATGCTGGGTTCCTGGCTGTTACCACTTATCCCACTTGGGTCGCTAATATTGTGCCTGTGCCAAAGAAAGATGGTAAGGTTCGAATGTGCGTTGATTATAGGGATCTAAACAAAGCGAGCCCGAAAGATGATTTCCCGCTGCCGCATATTGATGTGTTAGTTGACAACACAGCTCAGTTTTCGGTATTCTCTTTCATGGATGGATTTTTGGGGTACAACCAGATCAAAATGTCTCCTGAGGATATGGAGAAAACGACCTTTATCACCCCGTGGGGAACCTTCTGTTATAAGGTGATGCCCTTTGGTTTGAAAAATGCTGGGGCAACATACCAGCGGGCTATGACAACGCTCTTTCATGACATGATGCACAGAGAGATTGAGGTGTATGTCGATGACATGATTGCCAAGTATCAAACAGAGGAAGAGCATCTGGTTAATCTGTTGAAGTTGTTCAAGAGGCTGAGGAAGTTCAGGCTGAGGCTGAATCCGAACAAATGTACCTTCGGAGCTGTCGCTTGCGCGAAAATAAGGTGCCGGCACAACAGAAGAGTCGCCACCTTTCGTTATTTATCCCTCAGAGCGGGAAAGGAAACGATCGGAAAAACCTGACGAATAAGGGTAAGACAAGGTCATCGCAACCATTGTCTGGGTTCGGGAGTCGGTTACGCAAGGGGAAGGTATTAGCACCCCTCACGTCCGTCGTACTCGACGGGATCCTCGCTTGTTTGTTTACTTGGACGGGTTGGTTATAATCTATCTACCTATCAAGGTTGGCTGAAAAAGAAAAGAAAAATGACTCGGCAAAGCGTCGCACTTTATGCCTACGTATTCCCGTCTGGAACGAGAAATCAGAGTCAACGTAGTTCGGCTAACTACGGGGGAAGATGGGGAAGGTTGCTCGCTAGGATATCGCATCCTATGCCTACGTACTTTCATCTGGTATGAAAGATCAGAGCAAACGTAGTTCGGGAAACTACGGGTTATCTCCTAAAAGAAGTGTTTTTTTTATTGTGCTTGCGATTTCGACCGCACTAGAGACTATGACCTGAGAGTGAATGCGTCGCATGTCACCCAAAGGGTGCTGTCGCTTGCGCGAAAATAAGGTGCCGGCATGACAGAAGAGTCGCCACCTTTCGTTATTTATCCCTCAGAGCGGGAAAGGAAACGATCGGAAAAACCTGACGAATAAGGGTAAGACAAGGTCATCGCAACCATTGCCTGGGTTCGGGAGTCGGTTACGCAAGGGGAAGGTATTAGCACCCCTCACGTCCGTCGTACTCGACGGGATCCTCACTTGTTTGTTTACTTGGACGGGTTGGTTACAATCTATCTACCTATCACGGCTGGCTGAAAAAGAAAAGAAAAAATGACTCGGCAAAGCGTCGCACTTTATGCCTACGTATTCTCATCAGATAATGAGAAATCAGAGTCAACGTAGTTCGGCTAACTACGGGTTACGGGGGAAGGTTGCTCGCTAGGACGTCGCATCCTATGCCTACGTACTTTCATCTGGTATGAAAGATCAGAGCAAACGTAGTTCGGGTAACTACGGGTTATCTCCTAGAAGAAGTGTTTTTTATTGTTTGCGATCTCAACCGCACTAGAGACTATGACCTGAGAGTGAATGCGTCGCATGTCACCCAAAGGGTACCATACTAAACATCTAATCTCAGATAGCTTAAGGCTCGTAACGTACGAAAGAGATCATTCATGATTACTGTATTTTAAACTGCTTCGAGATGAGAAGAGAACAGGCCCAACTAGGAGGGAGACTATCAAGTCCTATTGTTATCATGCCATGGATTCATCCTATGGTTGAGGTTTGAACAGGGAACTCCTAGATGTTGTCATGCATAGGTTTCAACCTAAAAGTCTATCATCAAATCCTCATCAGAGGAAATGAGAGTCCTAAGGGATCATGTCAATGATACACCAAAACAGACAAAAGCATCAGCTTTAACAGTAAAATGCATGCAATGCAAGTGAGGGAGGAAATGTGTGTGGGGCTTCAGCCTCCACAAGCTCGTCTCGACCTCAAGCCAGTCATGAAATAACAGTAATCATACTGAAAATAAACAACATGCTATCAAGCAATGAACAGATAAAAGAAATGAAGTGCCATCAGGCAAACAAAACACATGCTTGAGAAAGAAATGATCTACATCTAATCCTAACCCTAACACAGAATCTGAATCAAATCTAAGCACTAAAGCAAAACCCTAAACAAGAGAAATCAATCCCAGTCTTCAAGCTTCAGAACAAGCTTACCAAAGAAAGGGAGCTAAGTAAGCAGACTCATAGTGTCTTCCTCAGGAAAGCACTAGGAGGTGTATACTCAGGAGTCATACCCTATGTGGCTCAACCACTGTGATCAGTTTACGTTCCTCCTCAGGAGAAACTAAACTCACAAGCAGGCTCCAACATCACTGGATATTTAGGAAATCCTATCTGAACTAGTGGAACTAAGTGAATAGACTCATAGGACCTTCCTCAGGAAAGTACTAGGAGGCTTCCACTTAGGAGTTGTATCCTATGTGGCTCAACAACTGTGATCAGTTTACATTCCTCCTCAGGAGAAATTAAACTCACAAGTTGGCTCCAACATCATTGGATACTTGAGAAATCCTAGATAAACTAATGGAACTAAGTGAATAGACCCATAGGACCTTCCTCAGGAAAGTACTAGGAGGCTTTCACTTAGGAGTTGTATCCCATGTGGCTCAACAACATGTGATCAGTTTACATTCCTCCTCAGGAGAAATTAAACTCACAAGTTGGCTCCAACATCATTGGATACTTAAGAAAGAGGTGAGAAGAAAGAATGAAAGTCATTCATAGTGCCTTCCTCAGGAAAGTACCATGAACTTCCTTCAAACTTCAGGATCTCAAACCTCACAGGCAGGGAATAATCCAAGCTCTGGGTCTCTGGGTCTTGATCTTCAATCTTCTCTTCATCAGGCTCTCCAACAAGGTCTTCAAGACAACACAAGCCCCACAACAAATTCCCCAAAACTAAACCCCAGATATGAACAGATAACCACAGGACAGACAAAATCATCAGGCAACTTCAGAAAATACCTAAAAATACTAAACCAAGGGGGAAAAATCTAACGATTATTCACAAGGGTCTACAATATCTATCCATAACATCCACATATGCCTCTACCCAAAAATCAAGACAAAACTATCTAAAGAAAATGAATTTCCTCACCTATGCACAACCTAAACCCTAATTAGGATACCCTAATGCTACCCTAATTAAACTAATCAAAATTTAATCTAAAAATCAAGAATTAAATCCTATGGGGAACTATGATTCAATATCTAATTACACAAAAAAGGATGGATTAAAAAGACTAAAGGAAGGTCCTAAAACAAATTCCACAAAATCATGCACAAAATTAATCCTATTTTAAAAGCTATTTAAGAGAAAATCAATGGAAAATACTAAAATACCATATAATATTCTAGCAAAATTCTAGGGGATCCTATTTAACTATCCTTAAGTCCCATATATTCCCCATAGGCTAACTTGTCCTAAAAACCCCAAAAATAAAATGTTGAAGTTCAAGTATACTACTTAAAAACCCTAATTAAACTATCCTAAGTTCAATTATCTAAACTAATCAAAATTTATAAAAAAATCTAGTAATAAATTCTGGGAATACTACAATTCAATATTAATCACCACAAAAAAGAATGGGCAAAAAATCTATTTCTAAATGCATGAACAAAAATTTGCAAAATCATGGATGAAATGAATAATTAAAAATGTGCATTTATTTGTAAAATATGGAAAAAATGCGAAAAAAATGTAAAATGCAATTTTTATATTTTTTTAATTTTCTAGACATGTTAAGAAAAATGTTAAAAAAAGAATGAGTTAAAAATATGCATTTTCCATTTAGTTATGAATTTTTGAAGATGAATGAAATCTAGGCCGCTGGATTGAGGGACAAAGTCAAATATTCCAACATGAATCAATGGTAGAGATTATCTCTTCTACCTTTGGTCACTTAGGGTTTCTAAAAACAGTTTCCATGCACTTGTCTTCCAGCATCCATAGCTCCCTCATCTCTCCATGAAAACTCACGATCCAAACATCAAACTTGACCTACTCATTTCCCTCTACACAGCCATGGTCGTGGATTTTCTTAACACTCACTCTAGAAGGAAATATGCACGAGGGAAGTCTTGAACACCATCACTTTCTTCTGTTTTGCATGAACATGGATTTGGCTGAAACTAACCTAGAATGATCTACACTTCATGGTGATTATTCTAAGCTACAAAGCTAAGATTATAGTACACTACATGGTGTGTTCTTGATCCTAGAACAGAAATGGCCATAAAACAAACCTCCATGGAATGCTCTTAAACTCATCATGATTCATCCCTAATTGGTCTCTATCATGCTTACCCTAACAACAAACCTTAACTATGCATAAATAATGAGTTTCAAGAGAAAACGCATACCTTGTAAGTGGTGATGGCTATGGTGTTTCTTCTCCAATCCAAGCCTTGGTACTTGTGCTAATTGATCCTTGGATGATGGTGATGATTCTGTGAAGAGAAATTGTGCTCAAACCTCTTGAATTATGCTATCCAAACCTTTATGCAAATGGGAGTGATGAGTTGAATCACACAAACCAGCCACGAATTCTTGAGCCTTCTTCTTGCTTTTCACTCCACAACAATGGAGGATGATGATGATGATGAAAGATTGCACCCACAATGGAATTTGGGAGAGATTGAAACCAAAATGCAATGAGGGAGTTATGGTATCAAAGTGTATTTGCAAGCTTGAGGAATCACCAACCAATGCATGGAGCCACCCTAGGGCTTATATAGATGAGAATAGAAATGTCTAGAACTTTGGGGAACCTTCCATGAAGTTTCTAGAATGTATCACGTAATGAGAAATTGAATTTGTCATCTTGAGCAAATCCCATGCAATCTCATGATATACCATGTAATCTCACTTAAATTCTCCTCATATGATATTATGACATGAAAATAAGGTCTTACAAACCCTTGTGTAGCATTTTCCCATCTTTTCTTTTGATGCCTTAAAGTGCAAGTAACAAATTTAGAAAGCAACTCCAATTTTTAAGCCTAAACTCAAAAATGTGGCTAAACCATTGTTTTTAAAATGATGTTTCCAATCAAAATCATCTATCATATGCCCCATTTTGGATTTGTAGATCTCTCAAACCAAAATTCAATTTCAACTTTTTTAACTTATAAGCCTTTTTCAAGTCATTTTGACCATTTTAAAATATCCATGCTCCAAGCTTTTTCAACAATTCATGACCTTCTTTTTAGACTTAAAATCACATTTTGAACAACTTTCATGTTTTGAGTTTTTCCATTTGAGGCTTGGAAATAGGAGATATGGCATTTGCTTAAAAATGACCTATAACTGACAAATTACCAAAATACCCCTGTCTTGTTCAAACCATAAGTTGAGTTCCACAAATCCTATCAAGGACTTCTACCACTCAAATTAAAGATAAGGAGATGCCCTTCAACATTCATGTTTACCAAGAGATCATAGGAATCATCCTACTAGGGCAAAAGTTGTCTGCAAGTTGGGTGACTTTCAAGGACCCAGATTCACACACCTCAGCTGACCTGTAATTTGTCAAAACCATAACTTGAGCTCTGCAACTCCTATCAAGTACTTCCACCACTAAAATTAAAGCTAAGAACAAGCTCTACAACATTCATGTTGTGGGGAAGATGAGATATCAATCACATCTTGAGCTAAAACTGCCTGGAAGATAGGGATCAAATTAGGGTTTTTCACTGACAATCCTTGGGGACCCTGACTTGAAACTTCTCAAACTCCTCACTCATGATGAGTTGGCCTAGGAATCATCTTTATATCATCTCTATGCATCATTCCATGATCTCATGGCCCTTGGATTGGGTCTCAACCTTTCCCAAATCTTCAGTTATCCTAGGGTTGACCCAGTCAAAACCCTAATTCTATCATTCATGGTTGAATCTTCTGAACTCTTGCATAATGACTTCTCTGGGCTTCATGAAGGCTATCAAGACATCTCATAGGCTTTCCCAAAACATCAAGTTCATTCTCAAAGTCTCAGAATCATCTGAGGGGCACCCACAACTCTCAAGCTATGAAGCACACAACCCTGGTTTCAATCCACTTCCTCTGAGGATCTCTTGAACTTTCTGATGAAGGTATCCACTTTCAAACACTCAATGAATAAATAATTGTTGGTCAAATTTTGGGGTGCAACAGCTGCCCCTATTCAAACGGCTTGAACCTGACTGGGTGAGAAGCGAACGGCTCTCAACCAATCAAGGTACGAGACGGTTGAATATCGGTAAACCCGAAAATTTGCCAACTGCACGAGCACACGGTACTCTGCGGGGAACAAATCTTTGAATACTGCAACACTAGCTGCTCAACAACTAGCTGGAGAAATATCGACCTGACATCACCGTCAGACAATCAAAATACCCAACATCACCGCTGGAGAACTAAATCTGACATCACCGTCGGACAATCGAAATACCCTGCATCACCGCTGGAGAACTAAATCTGACATCACCGTCGGACAATCAAAGTACCCTGCATCACCGCTGGAGAACTAAATCTGACATCACCGTCGGACAATCGAAGTACCCTGCATCACCGCTGGAGAACTAAATCTGACATCACCGTCGGACAATCGAAGTACCCTGCATCACCGCTGGAGAACTAAATCTGACATCATCGTCGGACAATCGAAGTACCCTGCATCACCGCTGGAGAACTAAATCTGACATCACCGTCGGACAATCGAAATACCCTGCATCACCGCTGGAGAACTAAATCTGACATCACCGTCGGACAATCGAAATACCCCGCATCACCGCTGGAGAAACATCTTCTGACATCACCGTCGGACAATCGAAGTACCCTGCATCACCGCTGGAGAATTAAATCTGACATCACCGTCGGACAATCGAAGTACCCTGCATCACCGCTGGAGAACTAAATCTGACATCACCGTCGGACAATCGAAATACCCCACATCACCGCTGGAGAAACATCTTCGACTTCAGTCAGAAGAAATATCATTCACTTGATCGCAATCAATCATCACCTCAGGATAATTGACTTGGTCTTCAGACCCACACGAATCACTCTGTTATATCTACAAACTCTGGAACCTTGTCTTCAGCCACCCGTTGATTCATCAACACGGAAATCTGAACTCACAGGAACTTTCTGATATCGCCTTCAGGCGCTTACGAAATCCATCTTCAGATTAGACATCATTGTTGGAGCAGACATATCATGCTGCTCAGGACTTCAAGAATCATCTTGAATAAACAGATCCGTCGGGCATCTTCAAGAATCGTCCTGAACTGATAACCTTTCTGGAGAAAACATTCTGTTGGGTATTCCAGGAATCTTCCTGGGCAACTCTTGCTGGGGACGCTATTGGGGAGCTCAAGTATCACCCTAGGCAAACAACTCGGGAACCTGCGCTGAGGTATTAAGAATCACCTTAAGCAAACGGCCCTGCTGAGGAGTTCAAGGGTCGTTTTGAACTGAAAACTTCGCTGGGGATCTCAAAAATCATCTTGAGCGAGCGACCGTGGGGATTACACCGGGGTCTTTAAGAATCATCTCAAGAGCGACCTTGCTGGGGAGAACATCAAGAATCGTCCTGAGCAACCGGTCTTTTGGTCGCACACCTGGAAGGCAAGAATGATAATGACCTAGATCATGCTTATGATGCATATGCTCCGGCACCATGCCCCACACGGCGGGAATGATATGCGTTTATGCTAAATGATGTGCAATCATGCACAATGCTATGCAGCGTTAAATGCTATGCAGTGTTAAATGCTATGCAGTCATGCACAATGATGCGATCCCGTCAGCAAAATAAATGCCGAAGGGGGAAATCCTCCTGTCAAGGAGAAAGAACCATTCAGGTAGAGGAATCATCCTGCTGAGGAGAACGTGAACACGCCAATATCAATCAGGCTCTGTCTGGGGAATTAATCTTCCGCGAACTGCTGCAGGGGAACAACTTCAGCTGACTGCTGCAGGGGACGAAGCTCTACGAGAACTTGGATCTGCTGATATCAATCGCGAGAATGAACTGCGCGGCCGTCTCGACTACTCTTCTGGGGATGACCACTCTGAGGGGAACCAACTTCAGCTGCTCAACACTCCACTGGGGAAAAACCAATCATGATCTGATCAACTTCCAAGGATTCAGATCTCTTGGACATCTGCAAACTCGGCTGAGGAAGGAGAAATCATTCTGCTTCGATGGAGAGAGTGCGATTCTGGGGAAACACAACACTAGCTGCCCCACGCTCTGCTGGGGAAACTTGATCATGATCTGATCAACTTTCAAGGATTCTGCTTTTCTGCGGACTCAGCCGGGGAGGGAAATCATTCTACTTCACTGGAGAGTGCGACCCTGGTGCGGAGTTTCAATTTCGCCGGGGAAGAAAGGGTCATCTGCCTTCGGGGGAGAGTACAACTCTGCCGGGGAATACAACATCAGCCGTTTCAATACTCTATTGGGGAAGAGGGACTCGTCCAACTTCAGGAGAGAGCATGACTCTGGTGGGGGAACCTCAATTCCGCTGGAGACTTTACTGGGGGAACACGAGCTTCGACACCCGAACACTCCTATGAAATCTGCACTTGTGACCCGGTGCTGGGGAAGACACCATTCTTCGGTGCTTGACTCAGCTGATGAGGTGACATTCCTTCAGGATGCGTCTGCTTAGGGAAGAGAATCGTCTCTGCCCGGGGAAGACATATCAATGCTCACTATTCTGATTCTGATTCTATGGAAGAGAGACTACTGGACTCCGCTGGAGAAGGAGGACTCGCTCCGCTTCGGGGATATCAATCCTGGTCTACTGAGGGCAATCTTGACCCTAATCTGATAAGGGATAAACGTCATCTCAATCTGCTGCAGTCTCAAACTGTACAGGGGGAACAACCTCAAACCGTACATCTCTGCTGAGAAACGATCCTGATTCAACTACGTCGACACAGGGAATACAGGCTACCAATCATCAAGTAACAGGTTATGCTGTAGGATAGCAATCCAATGACCGTAAGGCTTCTTCAGAAGGGTCAGGTTTTGGCAGGGTAATGACACGATTCCCCGATACTCAATTCTTGCTAGGGTGAAAAAACTCATTTGAACAACTTGCCCCAGTGCATTTCAACTTGCCCCAATCCGACCTTTGGGAATAATTCATTCTGAGCCGAAAACAACTGGCAACAAGACAATCTTCAGAGGGCTTGCCCCAGCATCTGCACAACGGGAGGATTCATCCTCAACTAATCAACTCTCAGCATGGTCGGCTTCAATATCTCTGAAGTAGTTTGCCCCTGAACGAGCGATGAGCGACTCAACATGCTCTGATCGAACACTGGAGGGATCTGCCCTTAAATCGCAAGAATTCTGGATAACTGCCCCTGATTGGGTCCCGAGAAGATTCACTTCCAACCAACTGCTTCTTGCATAAACTGCCCCATAATCAACTGATGCTCCGGGACTTGTCCTCAGACAAACCGATTCCAAACTCACTGGAAGTTGATGCCCCAGATTCACAGGGTTTCACAGCATACCATTCTGATCCAGACCTCTGACGATTCAGTCCTGATTGACTATTCCCTGTTGAAGTTCCTTCATATCAGCTACTAACCTGCAACCAAAATTGTTTATTCACGAATAGTAATTTTAATGCAGTGTTCATGCAAATTTCGAAAAAATGTTGTATTGTCGCTCATTTACGTGTCATGCTAGTGAGTGACGAATGAATCAAAGAGTTCAAACGTAGTGCTGATGCGATCAGTGAAAAATGAAATAAGGATATGATTAGCAAATCATGAAGGAGTCAGGTTACTCAACCTTATCGTAATGCGCTTTCAGAATAAACCCTGCCTCAATTAGGTCTTTTAAGGGTTGTATCGTGGTCGGGTTCACGGTTAGTGAAACAAAGGATATTTGGCTCAAATTATGATTTGTACCCACCCCGTCTACGTGATGTTCTCCGATCCTAAAGTCCAGTTAACTTGGCTCGAGCGCTCGCCTCTTCGAGAGGTATGTCGAACATTGGGAACAACTGGTTAAAGAATTCACAAGGTGTTTCGGAGTGACAGTTACTCCTTTTTCGTTTTCGGCGTCTGTGTCTACACGACTTCGTCCTTGTTCGAGGATTTTTCTTTTTTATAATCCTTTCTTTTTCATTCTTTTGTTTTGATTCCCTAATTTTTGCCTGGACTGACTCCTTTTGAGTTCTTTTCGATTTTTCCTTTTGAAGTCCAGCGGGATGCCCTGATTTTTTGCCTAAGTATTTGCTTTCTAGCTTTTCTTTTTTACTTAGCGGGCTTTCTTATTCCTTTTTTTTTTTTTTTTTTGGAACAAGTCGTGCGACACTGGTTGTCTTGATTGCTCCGAAAGGCTTGTAACTGTCTCACTCCTGATTGGTGAGGTTTAACCATTGTGGTTGATGAGGTACGACCTCTGGAGAGGAATATGATGTGATCGGTCCCCGAAGGACAACACTCCTCTATAAGACTTGAACGCTCGATCAAGCTAACTGACAACTACCCTGCCCCGGGTTAAGATGCGAGGGTTAAAAAGTCCGAAAGAAAACTCCTACTTCTCGGCTTGAAGTGGTTACCAAGGGATTCTCTTCCTTATCTCTCCGGTGTTTAGGGGATTTGAAACAATGCCTTGTACGTCATCGGCAAAGTTTTATCTGAAAGCAATACGATCATTGGCTATGAGTATTCAGTTTCATCATCCTCCCTCCGCTCATTGCTAATCATAGTAAGAAATCGGAGTAAATAAAATGCAAGTGCCAGTGTAATGCAGTAAATGAGTGACAACGACATAATTAGTTCAGAAAAAATGCATAGTCACTTTATTAACATCACCATCCGAAACATACAATGTTTAATAGCAAGTAGTAACTAACAGAAAAGAAACTACAAATGCAAAATGGTAAAAAGTCCGAGGACTGCCAATGCTGAGGACGTCTGCCTATCTGGATCACTGGCTTCTGGAAATAACCCTCTGAATCTACGAGCTCAAACAGCTAAGAGGTTGTCACGCACAACCAAGACTCCATCTGGAAAGGAAATACACCCTTGGTCGATCAATTGTTGCACTTTCTCCTGGAAAGCCTTGCAATCTTCAGTTGAATGCCCCGGAGATCCACCATGGTAGCCACATTGAGCATGAGGATCGTACCCTGGAGGGTAAGGTTCTGGCACAGGCTTGAGAGCTTTCGGTTCCACCAAGGAATTCTGAATCAACAGTGGAAGAATCTGGCTATACGGCACAGGCACTGGATGGAAAGAAGCATTCCTTTGTTCTAAGTGGTGGCGAGGTCTCTTGTGATCCTGGTGTTGGTATTCTTTTCGCCAAGGAGTAAGAGGTCGTCGTTTCTGAATGGCAACGGTCTCTTGTTTAGGCGCTTGCGTCCTTGAACTTGATCCAGGTAGAAACTGCGAGCGAGGCGATTCAGTCACCGAAGGTCGCGGGACATATTCAAGATCTTTCTCGACTTCAGGCAAAGGAGTGGAATCATTCACCTCTCCTGCAGGGTACGGGATAAACTTTCCCGATGCTCTCATGCCGCCCGGCACAAGCCTAATTGTTCTTGAGTCAATAAGGTCTTGAATCTTATTCTTGAGAGCCTTACATGTTTCAACATGGTGCCCTGGTGCTCCTGAGTGGAAATCACAACGTATGCTGAGATCAAGATCTGGTGACACGTCATCTGGCGGATCTGAGGTCCGAAGCTTGAGAACACGGTTCTGAACCAACAGTGGCAACAGCTGGGCATAACTCACAGGTATTGGGTCCACAGCTCTATCAAGTAGCTTCTTCTTTTGACTATAACCTCCAGGGTTATTCTGAGATGCCTGGCGCGGCTGCTGACGAGACAGGCCTCGAGCTTCATGTTGTGTAGAGGATCTATGAGGTCCACTTGGCTTCAGCACAGGTGGCACTGACGGTAATGGGGGAAGCACTTTGGTCTCCTTTTTGGGTGCTTGACCACTCTCCTTATTTAGCATACTTCTCACCACTCCCATGAGAAAGCTCAACTGATTCTGCAGCTGCTGATTCTCCTCTCTGAGTACTTGCTGGTCCAGACGCACTGCCCGTATGTCATTCATGACCTGCCCCAGCTGGCTTTGGATTTTCCCCAGTTCAGCTTGTATCCGCTCCATTAGTCTGAGCTGCTCGATTCTGAGTCAAACCTGCAAACACAAAGGGTTAGAAGACAAGTCCCGGCTTCTGTCATGCAAGATGAATTATGCTAATGCCATGGGTGTCTGTACGTTTAGGAGATCACCCCTAATTCTGGTGTCGACGTGCCAACATAGTGTTAATGCAATGATAAGACTGGATCCATTCATGGAAGAAAATATCTCATCTTGCTCGGGACACCAGAATCAGGGTACGAAATGCGCCTACAGCACAGACACATGCTAATGGAATGCAAACATGAATATGCGAGCTAATGCAAAATGCAGGCATGCAATAATATATCCAGGTAGCTGCTGTGGAGATTCGGTATCAACAGTCACTAATGAGAAGGAAACCCCGGTGTAAAACCACTTATCTGATCTGCTAAGAATAACCATCTGATAGGATCGAGATCAAAATTCTGCTCTGTCAAGAGTAAGTGTCTGATAATAAGGACCCGGGATGTATGATCGGAAAACATCCGCTGATGAAGTCTTCAGACCCCGAATCAAAAATCTGCCCTCTCAAGAACAAATGCACAGCTGCTGATGAGATCTTCAGACCCCACTCAAAATCTGCCCTATCAAGAACAAACAACAACTGCTGATGAGATCTTCAGACCCCACTCAAAAATCTGCTCCATTCAGGACAAACCTCTGATGACAATACTCTGACCAAAGCCTGCTCTATCAAGAACAGACAAACACCCGACGGTGAAAATCCTCTGATCAAAAACTCGCTCTGTCAAGAACAGTCAAATCTGCCACCGAGAACCCTGATGCCGACATAACTGATTCACCGTCAAGAAAACCAGGTAGTCTGGAGGTCAAAGTTTCCTGCAATATCCCAACCCCACTCACAGGTATGGACCTAATCCAAGGACGAAGGTACGGCATCCTATGCGGTCGTCAGCGTCACAGACTTTCATGAGTGACGATACGATTCCCAGAAGGAGTGGCATCGTCAAGTCATGAAGAGGCCTCTCTTAGCTGACTTCCAAATGATCGGTCCCCAGAGTCGACAATCCTCACGTCTGGACTCCCCTCAGATCCTCAGGACCGGAAAGGAGCACCTCTGCAAGAATCTCGTCTGAGCGCAGATTTTCGTAGGGAACTGTGCCTGCTCAGCAGACAGGTTCGTCTACTACTTCTCCGCAACTATATCTAGGTGTGTACTTAGGCCCAGGTCCGGCTTTTCACTCACAGTAACATCCCTCTCCCACAGCAGCACAGATAATCATATCAAACTGGAAATAAAATGCGGGAAGTAAAGTGTGGGAAGTAAAAATGCGATAAATAAACGCAACCCAACAAGCAAACACACACACGATAGGATTGACTCTCATAGGGAACCGGAGAACCAGAGATTCTGGGTTCGATCCCCAGCAGAGTCGCCAGCTGTCGCTTGCGCGAAAATAAGGTGCCGGCATGACAGAAGAGTCGCCACCTTTCGTTATTTATCCCTCAGAGCGGGAAAGGAAACGATCGGAAAAACCTGACGAATAAGGGTAAGACAAGGTCATCGCAACCATTGCCTGGGTTCGGGAGTCGGTTACGCAAGGGGAAGGTATTAGCACCCCTCACGTCCGTCGTACTCGACGGGATCCTCACTTGTTTGTTTACTTGGACGGGTTGGTTACAATCTATCTACCTATCACGGCTGGCTGAAAAAGAAAAGAAAAAATGACTCGGCAAAGCGTCGCACTTTATGCCTACGTATTCTCATCAGATAATGAGAAATCAGAGTCAACGTAGTTCGGCTAACTACGGGTTACGGGGGAAGGTTGCTCGCTAGGACGTCGCATCCTATGCCTACGTACTTTCATCTGGTATGAAAGATCAGAGCAAACGTAGTTCGGGTAACTACGGGTTATCTCCTAGAAGAAGTGTTTTTTATTGTTTGCGATCTCAACCGCACTAGAGACTATGACCTGAGAGTGAATGCGTCGCATGTCACCCAAAGGGTACCATACTAAACATCTAATCTCAGATAGCTTAAGGCTCGTAACGTACGAAAGAGATCATTCATGATTACTGTATTTTAAACTGCTTCGAGATGAGAAGAGAACAGGCCCAACTAGGAGGGAGACTATCAAGTCCTATTGTTATCATGCCATGGATTCATCCTATGGTTGAGGTTTGAACAGGGAACTCCTAGATGTTGTCATGCATAGGTTTCAACCTAAAAGTCTATCATCAAATCCTCATCAGAGGAAATGAGAGTCCTAAGGGATCATGTCAATGATACACCAAAATAGACAAAAGCATCAGCTTTAACAGTAAAATGCATGCAATGCAAGTGAGGGAGGAAATGTGTGTGGGGCTTCAGCCTCCACAAGCTCGTCTCGACCTCAAGCCAGTCATGAAATAACAGTAATCATACTGAAAATAAACAACATGCTATCAAGCAATGAACAGATAAAAGAAATGAAGTGCCATCAGGCAAACAAAACACATGCTTGAGAAAGAAATGATCTACATCTAATCCTAACCCTAACACAGAATCTGAATCAAATCTAAGCACTAAAGCAAAACCCTAAACAAGAGAAATCAATCCCAGTCTTCAAGCTTCAGAACAAGCTTACCAAAGAAAGGGAGCTAAGTAAGCAGACTCATAGTGTCTTCCTCAGGAAAGCATTAGGAGGTGTATACTCAGGAGTCATACCCTATGTGGCTCAACCACTGTGATCAGTTTACGTTCCTCCTCAGGAGAAACTAAACTCACAAGCAGGCTCCAACATCACTGGATATTTAGGAAATCCTATCTGAACTAGTGGAACTAAGTGAATAGACTCATAGGACCTTCCTCAGGAAAGTACTAGGAGGCTTCCACTTAGGAGTTGTATCCTATGTGGCTCAACAACTGTGATCAGTTTACATTCCTCCTCAGGAGAAATTAAACTCACAAGTTGGCTCCAACATCATTGGATACTTGAGAAATCCTAGATAAACTAATGGAACTAAGTGAATAGACCCATAGGACCTTCCTCAGGAAAGTACTAGGAGGCTTTCACTTAGGAGTTGTATCCCATGTGGCTCAACAACATGTGATCAGTTTACATTCCTCCTCAGGAGAAATTAAACTCACAAGTTGGCTCCAACATCATTGGATACTTAAGAAAGAGGTGAGAAGAAAGAATGAAAGTCATTCATAGTGCCTTCCTCAGGAAAGTACCATGAACTTCCTTCAAACTTCAGGATCTCAAACCTCACAGGCAGGGAATAATCCAAGCTCTGGGTCTCTGGGTCTTGATCTTCAATCTTCTCTTCATCAGGCTCTCCAACAAGGTCTTCAAGACAACACAAGCCCCACAACAAATTCCCCAAAACTAAACCCCAGATATGAACAGATAACCACAGGACAGACAAAATCATCAGGCAACTTCAGAAAATACCTAAAAATACTAAACCAAGGGGGAAAAATCTAACGATTATTCACAAGGGTCTACAATATCTATCCATAACATCCACATATGCCTCTACCCAAAAATCAAGACAAAACTATCTAAAGAAAATGAATTTCCTCACCTATGCACAACCTAAACCCTAATTAGGATACCCTAATGCTACCCTAATTAAACTAATCAAAATTTAATCTAAAAATCAAGAATTAAATCCTATGGGGAACTATGATTCAATATCTAATTACACAAAAAAGGATGGATTAAAAAGACTAAAGGAAGGTCCTAAAACAAATTCCACAAAATCATGCACAAAATTAATCCTATTTTAAAAGCTATTTAAGAGAAAATCAATGGAAAATACTAAAATACCATACAATATTCTAGCAAAATTCTAGGGGATCCTATTTAACTACCCTTAAGTCCCATATATTCCCCATAGGCTAACTTGTCCTAAAAACCCCAAAAATAAAATGTTGAAGTTCAAGTATACTACTTAAAAACCCTAATTAAACTATCCTAAGTTCAATTATCTAAACTAATCAAAATTTATAAAAAAATCTAGTAATAAATTCTGGGAATACTACAATTCAATATTAATCACCACAAAAAAGAATGGGCAAAAAATCTATTTCTAAATGCATGAACAAAAATTTGCAAAATCATGGATGAAATGAATAATTAAAAATGTGCATTTATTTGTAAAATATGGAAAAAATGCGAAAAAAATGTAAAATGCAATTTTTATATTTTTTTAATTTTCTAGACATGTTAAGAAAAATGTTAAAAAAAGAATGAGTTAAAAATATGCAGTTTCCATTTAGTTATGAATTTTTGAAGATGAATGAAATCTAGGCCGCTGGATTGAGGGACAAAGTCAAATATTCCAACATGAATCAATGGTAGAGATTATCTCTTCTACCTTTGGTCACTTAGGGTTTCTAAAAACAGTTTCCATGCACTTGTCTTCCAGCATCCATAGCTCCCTCATCTCTCCATGAAAACTCACGATCCAAACATCAAACTTGACCTACTCATTTCCCTCTACACAGCCATGGTCGTGGATTTTCTTAACACTCACTCTAGAAGGAAATATGCACGAGGGAAGTCTTGAACACCATCACTTTCTTCTGTTTTGCATGAACATGGATTTGGCTGAAACTAACCTAGAATGATCTACACTTCATGGTGATTATTCTAAGCTACAAAGCTAAGATTATAGTACACTACATGGTGTGTTCTTGATCCTAGAACAGAAATGGCCATAAAACAAACCTCCATGGAATGCTCTTAAACTCATCATGATTCATCCCTAATTGGTCTCTATCATGCTTACCCTAACAACAAACCTTAACTATGCATAAATAATGAGTTTCAAGAGAAAACGCATACCTTGTAAGTGGTGATGGCTATGGTGTTTCTTCTCCAATCCAAGCCTTGGTACTTGTGCTAATTGATCCTTGGATGATGGTGATGATTCTGGTGAAGAGAAATTGTGCTCAAACCTCTTGAATTATGCTATCCAAACCTTTATGCAAATGGGAGTGATGAGTTGAATCACACAAACCAGCCACGAATTCTTGAGCCTTCTTCTTGCTTTTCACTCCACAACAATGGAGGATGATGATGATGATGAAAGATTGCACCCACAATGGAATTTGGGAGAGATTGAAACCAAAATGCAATGAGGGAGTTATGGTATCAAAGTGTATTTGCAAGCTTGAGGAATCACCAACCAATGCATGGAGCCACCCTAGGGCTTATATAGATGAGAATAGAAATGTCTAGAACTTTGGGGAACCTTCCATGAAGTTTCTAGAATGTATCACGTAATGAGAAATTGAATTTGTCATCTTGAGCAAATCCCATGCAATCTCATGATATACCATGTAATCTCACTTAAATTCTCCTCATATGATATTATGACATGAAAATAAGGTCTTACAAACCCTTGTGTAGCATTTTCTCATCTTTTCTTTTGATGCCTTAAAGTGCAAGTAACAAATTTAGAAAGCAACTCCAATTTTTAAGCCTAAACTCAAAAATGTGGCTAAACCATTGTTTTTAAAATGATGTTTCCAATCAAAATCATCTATCATATGCCCCATTTTGGATTTGTATATCTCTCAAACCAAAATTCAATTTCAACTTTTTTAACTTATAAGCCTTTTTCAAGTCATTTTGACCATTTTAAAATATCCATGCTCCAAGCTTTTTCAACAATTCATGACCTTCTTTTTAGACTTAAAATCACATTTTGAACAACTTTCATGTTTTGAGTTTTTCCATTTGAGGCTTGGAAATAGGAGATATGGCATTTGCTTAAAAATGACCTATAACTGACAAATTACCAAAATACCCCTGTCTTGTTCAAACCATAAGTTGAGTTCCACAAATCCTATCAAGGACTTCTACCACTCAAATTAAAGCTAAGGAGATGCCCTTCAACATTCATGTTTACCAAGAGATCATAGGAATCATCCTACTAGGGCAAAAGTTGTCTGCAAGTTGGGTGACTTTCAAGGACCCAGATTCACACACCTCAGCTGACCTGTAATTTGTCAAAACCATAACTTGAGCTCTGCAACTCCTATCAAGTACTTCCACCACTAAAATTAAAGCTAAGAACAAGCTCTACAACATTCATGTTTTGGGGAAGATGAGATATCAATCACATCTTGAGCTAAAACTGCCTGGAAGATAGGGATCAAATTAGGGTTTTTCACTGACAATCCTTGGGGACCCTGACTTGAAACTTCTCAAACTCCTCACTAATGATGAGTTGGCCTAGGAATCATCTTTATATCATCTCTATGCATCATTCCATGATCTCATGGCCCTTGGATTGGGTCTCAACCTTTCCCAAATCTTCAGTTATCCTAGGGTTGACCCAGTCAAAACCCTAATTCTATCATTCATGGTTGAATCTTCTGAACTCTTGCATAATGACTTCTCTGGGCTTCATGAAGGCTATCAAGACATCTCATAGGCTTTCCCAAAACATCAAGTTCATTCTCAAAGTCTCAGAATCATCTGAGGGGCACCCACAACTCTCAAGCTATGAAGCACACAACCCTGGTTTCAATCCACTTCCTCTGAGGATCTCTTGAACTTTCTGATGAAGGTATCCACTTTCAAACACTCAATGAATAAATAATTGTTGGTCAAATTTTGGGGTGCAACAGGTACCATACTAAACATCCAGACCATGGAAAAGAAACTCTCCCACAGTCCCTTCTCAGATAGCTTAAGGCTCGTAACGTACGAAAGAAATCATTCATGATTACTGTATCTTAAACTGTTTTGAGATGAGAAGAGAACAGGCCCAACTAGGAGGGAGACTATCAAGTCCTACTGTTATCATGCCATGGATTCATCCTATGGTTGAGGTTTGAACAGGGAACTCCTAGATGTTGTCATGCATAGGTTTCAACCTAAAAGTCTATCATCAAATCCTCATCAGAGGAAATGAGAGTCCTATGGGATCATGTCAATGATACGCCAAAACAGACAAAAGCATCAGCTTTAACAGTAAAATGCATGCAATGCAAGTGAGGGAGGAAATGTGTGTGGGGCTTCAGCCTCCACAAGCTCATCTCGACCTCAAGCCAGTCATGAAATAACAGTAATCATACTGAAATAAACAACATGCTATCAAGCAAAAACAGTAAATTGTACTTACACAGATAAAAGAAATGAAATGCTATCAAGCAAAAATAAACACATGGGCAAGGGAGCTGGGCTCTACCGAATACCCGCAAGCAAAGCCAAGCAATAACAATACAATCAGATGCACTCATGCTCTTAGACTGAACTTATTCTAAATGGGCTTAGTCTAATGCAACAGACAAATCAGTCAAAACACACAATACATCAAAGAAAACAGAAGAAAGCCTCAGCTCCTCCAGCAGCAACCCAGTCTTCAAACTTCAGAGATCACTTGCTTTCCAGGTATCAACCCTACAACATGAGTATCAACTCATCTTCTCCCTTGAGCTTCAGCTCCTTTGATCAGCTCTACCTTCAGGCTTCACTATCTTCATGGATCTTCAGGCATCAATTTGATCTTCACAGAGTCTTCAGACTTCAACAATCTTCAAGGAATCATCCTCTTCAAAGCTTCAGCTTCTATCTTCAAGGGCTCAAATGCTCCAGCAAACAAGATTCAGTCAACAAGATGAGGTGAGGATGTTACAGTGCTCACTGACTTCCAAAGGATGCCATTGAGGACTTAACATCAAAGGAAAGGCTCTCTCAAAGTTCTACCTTATGGGGCAAGGTCACTAATCCCTCCAAAGGAGAGAGGTGAATGCCTCTAAGGGACTCTGTGTCATAGAGAAGAAAGGAGGTGAACAAGACACTCCTTGTTTATTGAACAAAGTATTCCATCTAGGGCTCTGCCTATGCACCTATAAACCTATAAACAAAACAACAAAAGCTATGCTAAACTCCTCTGCAAGGTCTTCAAAGCTTCCATGATGATCCACAAGGTCTCCAACTCAATCTTCAAAGCTCACACACTCAAAAGAGAAGAAAAACAAACACAACAATACAACTTATGCCTTTAAGAAACACACATACTATCCATACATTCAAAAATCAATGAAAAATACTAAAACACCATACAATATTCTAGCAAAATTCTAGGGGATTCTATACATACTTACCCTTAACCCATATATTCCCCATACACTAATTTGGCCTATAAACCCCAAAACAAATTTGTTGAAGTCCAAGTATACAACCTAAAACCCTAATTTGAACACCTAAATGTCTAACAATCAAACTACATCAAATTTTAATCTACAAATCAAGAGATAAATCCTACATGAAACTAGGGTTCAATACCTAACTATGCCAAAAAGAATGGCTCAAAAACCCTAAGGGAAAGTCCTAAAACAAATTGTACAAAATCAAGTATCAACTAAAACATATTAAAAGTGCTATTTACAAGAAAATATGCTAAAAAATATTAAACTAAGAATAAAATGGAATTTTATTTTTTATTAATTTTCTAGACAAAATCATGATTATGTGAAAAAAAGAAGAAATGAAAAATATTGATTTTTATATTTTTTATGAATTTTATAAAATGCAAAGAATTAAAAGAAATTAAAAAATAAAAGAATAAGAAATAAATGGGAGGGGAGGTGAGAAAAGTAAGGCGCCCCAGTTGATTCTGAACATTGGGCCACGTCTGGGGGTGTGGATAGGAATAAGTTGCTGAGCCCAGGTTTGCCAACGAACCAAAACGGTGCGTTTGGCTAAATGATACGCAGCGTTTCGCAAGCTTCAGTCTTCCCTCCATTCTGAAATCAAATATGGGCCATTGGATCATGAGAATAAGTCAAGGTCTTGAGATCATCCGACGGTGGACCTTCATCGTCCCCAACTGAACCCTAGGGTTTGCAGAAACCCTAACCCCATGCAAGCATCTTCAACCCGTTCGTGCTCATCCATTTCCCCATGAAATTCCATGATTCCAAAAGCAAAGTTGTGCTATGACTCACCAAGAACACGATGCCATCTCTAGTTTTCCTTGAAACTCTTTAAATCATCCTAACAGAAAGCTTTATCATCAAGGTTCCATTTCTTTCCTCTGTTATCAAACTCAATGGAACTTCCAACTAATGATCAAGAATTATTCTACACGTTTCCCTAACCATTCTACACCATCTCATATCCATTGATGCACACAAACTAGCTTGTTATTCATTCTGCAAGAAATTGCACCCTGCCTCGAAACCTCATGATCCTTCCCCTAATTCTCAGAAAATGGTCCTCTATCCTAGCTTAACCAGTCTAAACCTATAACTATGGCAGAATATACATAAACTATGAGATTTGAGCAAGATCACCAACCTGTTACACTTTAATGGAAGTTAGGGTTCCCTTGCAATTCAGTGCTTGAAACCTTCCTTGTTTGATCCTTAGAGGCCAATGTGGATTCTGTATGCAGCAAAAATGATGAACAAGGCTTGACACTCGAGTTGGACAGCAAAATGCAATTCTTGCAATTTCCTCAAGATAGCTTCAAACTGCCATGGATCTTCTTCTCCCTCAGCATGCACTCACTCACAATGATCAGAATAATAGGTTTGTGGTGGAGACATGAATGGAGATTGAAGAGAATGAAGGTTTGAGATCAAATTGCCAATGGAAGACTCTTACTTTTCACACTCTAAACTCACCTCTCACCAACAATGATCACCAACCATTTACCCTCCCTGATTCACTCTTTAAATAATGATTAATGGAAGCTCTTGGATTCATCTAGAAAGATCTAGAAAGTGCTAGAATCTCATATGATGGTAAGTTGAAAATCTCATGCATCATGCATTATCCATTGCAAATTGGCCTTAAAATCTCCTTACATGATATATTGAAGGGTTATGAACCATTACAAGCTTTTCCTTGCCTTGTGTTAGGATTTCCAAAGGTGACTTCAAATGCAAGTAACAAAATAACAAAGCATCACCTCTTTTAAAGCTTCAAATCAAAATTCTATATAAACCAATGTTCTCAAAATGATGTTTCCAATCAAAATGATATATTGGACGACCCATTTTGGATTTCTAGATCCTCCAAACCAATTTCCAATTTCAACTTTTTAAACTTATAAGCCATTTTTAGTTCATTTTTGACCAATCATGAAAATCCATGCTATGAGCTTTTCCAACAATTCATGACCTTCTTTATAGACTTAAAATCACATTTTTAACAACTTTCATGTTTTGAGTTTTTCCATTTGAAGCTTGGAAATAGGAGATATGGCCATTGCTTAAAAATGACCTATAACTGACAAATGACCAAAATACCCCTGTCTTGTTCAAACCATAAGTTGAGTTCCACAAATCCTATCAAGGACTTCTACCACTCAAATTAAAGCTAAGAAGATGCCCTCCAACATTCATGTTGACCAAGAGACCATAGGAATCATCCTACTAGGGCAAAAGTTGTCTGCAAGTTGGGTGACTTTTAAGGATCCAGATTCACATACCTCTGCTGACCTGTAATTTGTCAAAACCCTAACTTGAGCTCTGCAACTCCTATCAAGGACTTCCACCACTCAAATTAAAGCTAAGAACAAGCTCTACAACATTCATGTTGTGGGGAATATGAGATATCAATCACATCTAGAGCTAAAACTGCCTGGAAGATAGGGATCAAATTAGGGTTTTTCCACTGACAATCCTTAGAAACCCTAACTCAAAACTTCTCAAACTCCTCAATCATGATGAGTTGGTCTAGGAATCACCTTTACAACATCTCTATGCATCATTCCATGATCTCATGGCCCTTGGATTAGGTCTCAACCTTCTCCAAATCTTCAGCTAATCTAGGGTTGACCCAGTCAAAACCCTAATTCTACCATTCATGGTTGAATCTCCTGAATTCTTGCACAATGACCTCTCTGGGCTTCATGATGGCTATCAAGACATCTCATACACTTTCTCAAAGCATCAAGTTCATTCTCAAAGTCTCAGAATCATCTGAGGAGCTCCCACAACTCTCAAGCTATGAAGCATACAACTTTGGTTTCAACCAATTCTCTTGAACTTTCTGATGAAGGTATCAACCTGCAAACACTTGATGGATAAATAATGGTTGGTCAAATTTTGGGGTGCAACAGCTGCCCCTATTCAAACGGCTTGAACCGGACTGGGTGAGAAGCGAACGGCTCTCAGCCAATCAAGGTGCGAGACGATTGAATACCGGTAAACCCGAAAATTTGCCAACTGCACGAGCACACGATACTTTGCGGGGAACAAATCTTCGAATACTGCAACGCTAGCTGCTCCACAACTAGCTGGAGAAATATCGATCTGACATCGCCGTCAGAAACAAACTATACATCCAACATCGCCGCTGGAGAACGAACCATCCAACATCACCGCTGGAGAACTGAATTAACTGACACACCCAACATCGCCGCTGGAAGACTGAGTCTGACATCGCCGTCGAAAACAAACATCCTCTGAGAGACACTCAACATCGCCGTCGTACAAACATCATCTCTGCTGGGGATTTAAAGAGTCTGACCTCGCCGTCAAGACAAACATCCGACCTCTCCGTCGAACCAACATCCAACCTCGCCGTCGGAAGCAAACGTAATCTAACCTGGGGTTCACCCCTGGTAAATGGAACAGAAGGTACACTTGCGTATTTGAAACCACCCCGCTGGGAATGAGACTTAACCTAGCACACTCTGATATGGGGTTCACCCTCAGAACCATAACGAACATCGGAATACTGCTGCACACTGCCCGCCGTAGAACTTCAACATTAAAGATATGTGAAACCCTGGCCCCTGGCCATTTCCAGCTTCAGCTAGAAAAAATCTTCAAATATTTCTGAAGGTAAATGGAACCCTGGCCCCTGGCCACTCCAGATCCGCTGGAGAATCTTCAAGTTCTTCTGAAGATAGATGAAACCCTGCCCGTCGGCGATTCCAGCTTCAGCTAGAAAAAATCTTCAAGTACTTCTGAAGATAGTCATCCTTGACCTTCAAGGATGTAAACTTTGCCCGTCGGCAACTCTGCAGGAGGTATCTTCGACTTCAGTCTAAAGAAATGGTCCTTGGCCTTCAAGGATACATGGATCTGCCTTCAGGCAACTCCACCTCTGCTATAGAGCATCCGTGACTTCAGTCAGGGATATACTTCGGCCTTCAGTCCGAAAAATGATCCAGGGTCATTCATGACCTTGGGGATAACCTTGCCTTCAGGCACCTTCGCTTCAGCTTGGGAAATCTATGACTTCAGTCAGAGAAATGGTATCCTGAGCCATTCATGACTCTACGGGGATTCAAACACTTTGCCTTCAGGCAAAACTCCGCTTCAGCTGGAGAAACATCTTCGACTTCAGTCAGAAGAAACACTATTCACTTGATCGCGATCAATCATCACCTCAGGACAACTGACTTGGTCTTCAGGCCAACACGGAACACTTTGCAAACAAAAGCTGCATTTACAAGCTCTTGAACTCTGTCTTCAAACAAACGTTGATTCATCAACCAGGAAATCTGAATCCACAGGAACATTCTGATACCGCCTTCAGGCGCTTACAACGTCAATCCTCGGATTAGACATCACTATTGGAGCAGACATATCACGCTGCTAAGGACTTCAAGAATCATCTTGAACAAACAACTCCGTCGGGCACCTTCAAGAATCATCCTGAACCGATAACCATTCTGGAGACTTTATTCTGTTGGGTATTCCAGGAATCTTCCTGGGCAACTCTTGCTGAGGACGCTACTGGGGAGCTCAAGAATCATCCTGAGCAAACAACTTGGGAAACAGCGCTGAGGTCTTAAGAATCGTCTTAAGCAAACGGCTCTGCTGAGAAATTCAAGGATCATCTCGAACTGAAGACTTCGCTGGGGATCTCAAAAATCATCTTGAGCGAGCGACTGTGGGGATTACACCAGGGTCTTAAGAATCATCTTAAGAAAGCGACCTCGTCGGGGAGCATATCAGGAATCATCCTGCGCAACTGATCCTTCGGTGGTACACCTGTAAACAAGAATGATGATAACCTAGATCATGCTTATGATGCATATGCTTCGGCGCCATGCCCCACACGGTGGGAATGCTATGCGTTTATGCTAAATGCCATGCAATCATGCAATATGCTATGCAATCCTGTCAGCAAAATAAATGCCGGGGGAAAAAATCCTCCTGTGAAGGAGAAAGAACTACTCAGATAGAGGAATCATCCTGCTGAGGAGAACGTGGACATGTCAATATCAATTGGACTCCGTCTGGGGAATTGATCTTCCGCGGACTGCTGCAGGGGAACAACTTCAGTCGATCACTGCAGCTGATATCAATCGCGGGAACGAGCCGCACGGCCGTCTCGGCTACTCTTCTGGGGATGACCACTCTGTGGGGAAACAACTTCAGCTGCTTGACATTCCACTGGGGAAAAACCACTCATGATCTGATCATCTTCCAAGGATTCGGCTCTCTTGGACATCTGCAAACTCGGCTGGGGAAGGAGAAATCATTCTGCTTCGCTAGAGAGGGTGCGACTCTGGGGAAACACAGCATTAGCTGCCCCACGCTCTACTGGGGAAAATTGATCATGATCTGATCAACTTCCAAGGATTCTGCTTTTCTGCGGACTCAGCCGGGAAGAGGAATCATTCTACTTCACTGGAGAGTACGACTCTGATGAGGGATTTCAGTTCCACTGGAGACTTCAGTCCGGCACCATCAGTTACTGCATAATTCGGTATACGACTAGCTTCTTGCGAATCCTGCACTTGTGACCCGGTGCTTGGGGGAGACACCTGCTGCGGCGACTTTACTGGGGAAAACACGAGCTTCGGCATTCAAACACTTCTATGAAATCTGCCCTTGTGGCCCGGTGCTGGGGAAGACATTATTCTTTGGGTGCTTGATTCAGCTGATGAGGTGACGTTCCTTCAGGATGCGTCTGCCTGGGGAAGAGAATCATCTCTGTGTGAGGAGACATATCAATGCTCGCCATCTTGCGTTCAGATTCTGCGGAGGAGAGACTGCTGAACTCTGCTGGAGAAGGAGGGCTCGCCCTGCTTCGGGGATACGCACGGCATATCTTCTGGAAAGTGCTACACCTGCAACAACACAAACAAACAAGACAAGATTCCCTCCTCAAAGGGTCCTATCCAAGTTATTATCTCGTGACAATATTCAGTTAATCAATTGTTTCAACAATCAATGGGCCTAGGCCCGCAAGTTTAGGTATGCGCATTTTATCAAAAAAAACATCGGCGTTTTCATTCGCAAACAAAACAGACAAATGCTAAACAGACAAACAAAATTGCTGAATAATGTGCATTTTATTGATGATGAACCCCTGAATGGGCAAAAATGTTTTACAACAGAGGTCAGCTCTTGGAATGAGGAAGCCGCGCAAAAGAAAACATAAATATACATCAGTATATACAAATGTCGGCAACGAGGCGTAGACGAACACCATGAGTTGATCCCTCTAAGACCCACTCGACTTCGATACTTCTCTGACGCTTCAGCTTCGGAAGAGATTGATTCAGATGAACGGCCCTCAGGTCCTCCGAACCACTAAACAATGAAAGTCCATGCGCGGACCGCAGTCATTTGCTTATTCAAATCCCTAACTTTTGCGTGAACCGCCCTTTACGGGTTTTCAGTTCACCGGGATACCCTTTTTTTCCGAAGCCGCCCAGTGTAGGTTTTCGACTTCGCGGGTGTACATTTTTCAATATATCCCTAATTTTTGCCCGAACCTTTTATTTTGTTTTTGGTTCGCCGGGATGCCCCTCTTTTGCCTGGACTCTTTCTTTTTGTCCAGCGGGTCTCTTTCAAGCAAAGTATTTTTTAACTGCGTCCGCGTTCACCGGGGATGCAAAATCTTCACCATCCATCGTGGATAACAACAAAGCTCCTCCCGAGAAGACCTTGCTGACGACATACGGCCCTTCATAATTCGGAGTCCATTTGCCCCGGTGATCGGAGTGTGGCGGAAGAATCTTCTTCAGGACGAGATCACCTGTCTGAAAGCTTCGAGGACGCACCTTCTTATCATAAGCCTTCTTCATTCGGCTTTGGTACAGGCGACCAAATGCAATCGATGCTAACCTCTTCTCGTCCATCAGGCTGAGTTGGTTCAAGCGATTCGTAATCCATTCTGCCTCGTCGAGTTTTACATCAACCAAAACTCGCAAAGAGGGAATCTCCACTTCTAGCGGTAGGACAGCTTCCATACCGTACACCAAGGAGAAAGGAGTTGCCCTGGTCGACGTACGCACCGTCGTACGATAACCGTGCAAGGCAAACGGCAGCATCTCGTGCCAATCTTTATACGTCACAACCATCTTCTGAACAATCTTCTTGATGTTCTTGTTGGCCGCTTCAACAGCGCCATTCATCTTCGGCCGGTAAGGAGATGAGTTGTGGTGTTCAATCTTGAAGCTCTGGCACAGCTCCTTCATCATCTTATTGTTCAAATTCGAACCATTATCAGTAATTATCCGCTCGGGAATTCCATAGCGACAGATGATGTCCCTCTTTATGAATTTAGCTACCACCTGCTTGGTCACATTAGCGTACGAGGCTGCCTCCACCCATTTGGTGAAGTAGTCGATGGCTACCAGAATGAAACGATGACCATTGGATGCAGTGGGCTCGATCTTACCTATCATGTCGATGCCCCACATGGAGAACGGCCAAGGGGAGGACATGATATTCAATGGGCACGGCGGCACATGAACTTTATCCGCATAAATCTGGCATTTGTGACATTTCTTCGCGAATCTGAAGCAATCCGACTCCATAGTCAGCCAGTAATACCCTGCTCTCAGGATCTTTCTCGTCATGGCATGCCCGCCGGCATGCGTACCAAATGTGCCCTCATGGACTTCTTCCATGAGCATACTTGCTTCTTTCTCATCTACACATCTGAGCAGCACGAGATCGTGGTTTCTCTTATACAGCACTCCATCAGGATTGAGATAAAAGTTTCCAGATAGCCTCCTCAGAGTCTTCTTATCCTGGGTTGACGCACCCGCAGGATACTCCTTAGTCATAAGGAAGTTCTGGATGTTGTGGAACCATGGCTTGCTGTCGGTGGCGTCCTCGATTGCAAACACAAATGCCGGTCTATCAAGATGCGAGAGTACAATTCTTGGAGCCTCATTCCAGTAATTGACTTTATACATTGAAGCCAGCGTGGCTAAAGCATCAGCCATCTGATTTTCAGCCCTGGGTACATGATGAAGTTCTACTCGGTCGAAGAACGGAAGCAGCCTCCTGGCATAATTCATGTACGGCACTAAGTTCGCTTGACGAGTTTCCCACTCCCCTTTGATCTGATTGATTACAAGCGCTGAGTCACCATATATGTCTAGATTCTTGATTCTCAAATCAATTGCCCCTTCTAGACCCATAATACATGCTTCATACTCGGCTTCATTGTTGGTAACTGGAAACGTCAGTCTCGCAGTAAACGGGATGTGGGATCCGTGAGGAGTCGTGATGATAGCCCCGATACCACTTCCATAGGAATTAACCGCTCCGTCGAATATCAACTTCCACTGAGACTTCCTATCTGGCCCCTCATCGGGCAATGGCTCATCGCAATCCTTCGCCTTGAGAAACATAATGTCCTCGTCAGGGAATTCGAACTTCATCGGCTGGTAGTCTTCGATTGGCTGTTCGGCAAGGTAATCAGACAATACGCTTCCCTTAATGGCTTTCTGAGAGACGTACTGAATATCATACTCTGTTAACACCATCTGCCACCTGGCAATCCTGCCCGAAAGAGCCTGCTTCTCGAAGACGTACTTGATCGGATCCATCTTCGAAATTAGCATAGTGGTGTGGTTGAGCATATACTGTCGTAGACGCTTGGTAGCCCAAGCTAGTGCACAACACGTCTTCTCCAGCATTGAGTATCGAGATTCACAATCAGTGAACTTTTTACTCAAATAATAAATGGCATGCTCCTTTCTGCCCGTCTCGTCGTGCTGACCGAGAACACACCCCATACTATTCTCCAGAACCGTCAGGTACATGATTAATGGTCGTCCAGCCACTGGGGGTATCAAGATTGGAGGTTCTTGAAGATACTGCTTTATTTTGTCGAATGCCTTCTGGCAATCCTCATTCCAAGTAATCGCCTGATCTTTCTTTAAAAGCTTGAACATCGGTTCACAAGTGGCCGTGAGCTGAGAGATAAACCTTGCAATGTAGTTTATTCGGCCCAAGAAACCACGAACTTCTTTTTCTGTTTTCGGCGCTGGCATTTCTTGGATAGCTTTTATTTTCACAGGATCAACTTCAATACCTCTTTCACTAACGATAAACCCCAATAACTTTCCGGACCGCACTCCGAAAGTGCACTTGTTAGGATTCAGCCTCAGCCTGAACTTCCTAAGCCTCTCAAACAGCTTCAACAAATTGACCAGATGCTTTTCCTCCGTTTGGGACTTTGCAATCATGTCATCAACATAGACCTCGATCTCATGATGAATCATATCATGAAACAAAGTTACCATTGCTCGCTGGTAAGTGCCCCCTGCGTTCTTCAGACCGAAGGGCATTACCTTGTAGCAGAATGTCCCCCAGGGGGTAATAAACGTCGTTTTCTCCATGTCCTCCGGTGCCATCTTAATCTGATTGTAACCGGAGAAGCCATCCATGAACGAAAACACGGAAAACTGGGCTGTATTGTCGACCAACACATCGATATGAGGCAACGGGAAATCATCCTTAGGGCTCGCCCTATTCAAATCCCGATAATCGACACACATGCGTACCTTACCGTCCTTCTTCGGTACAGGCACTATGTTGGCGACCCACGGAGGGTAAGTGGTAACGGCTAGAAATCCTGCGTCCAACTGCTTCTGGACCTCTTCTTTGATTTTTACAGCCATGTCTGGTCTCGTCCTCCTGAGCTTCTGCTTGACTGGAGGGCAATCTTCTCGCAATGGCAAGCGGTGAACCACGATGTCAGTGTCGAGTCCGGGCATATCTTCATATGACCAAGCAAAGACGTCACTATACTCTCGTAGCATCTCGACCAGTCTATGCTTGACATCATTCTGCAGCGCAGCCCCTACTCTGACATTCCTGACGAGCTCCTCAGAACCCAGATTTACGATCTCAATATCCTCCTCGTGAGGCAGAATAACCTTCTCTTCTTGTCTCAACAAGCGAGCCAACTCTTCCGGAAGGTCTTCGTCTTCATCAATCTCATCCTCGGCTTGATAGATCGGGAAATCAAAGTCGTAGTGAGCCGTAGAGGGTCCAGAGTCGATGTCATCTGTTACGTGGATCCTGCAATAACAAGGGTTAAGTTTAAAGCAAGAATATGCAGGTTAGCACGAACCTCGTTGCCATTTTACTGTTTTTTGAAATAAACATAAAACAGGAATAACAGAGAACACAACATTTGATTACGAAGAAAACGCCTTTTATTTATTAACAAAATGCATACACATAATCCAACAAGGCCCTGACAGTAAAACCACTATGCCCCGGGCAGGACATAGGGTTGTACAAAGATTGTAAAAACAAATCATTACTCTTCACTTGTCAGCTTGATAATCTCCTTGATGGTCCAGTTGTGGAGGTGCTCGCCCGACTTGCTCGGTTGAATCCAGGCGTCAAGATCGCAATCACTGTCCCCGCTGTCTTCTGACGCAGCGTTGATGCTCTCGAAAATTACTCCCCCCTTGGTGAATAGGATTGGCCCTTTCCCACGAGACGAGCTGCCAGAAGAAGATGAAGCTTCAGCTCCAGGAGAATATCCCAATCCAAACTTATCCTGTTTGATTGGTATATCCAATACATGCCCCCAGCCTGGGGTGGAACCGGCTTCGACAACGGCCCGAGCTTCCTTAAACGAGGATAGATTCATCTCCTGCTTCTCCACGACGACAGGAGCTACCTCTCTCACCCTGACGGTTTCGAATGCTTGGCAGAGCGTTTCATGGATCTCGCCATCCATTTCGACGTACTTAAAGGACGATAGGTGGCTCACCATGATGTCCTCTTCACCACAGACTGTCATTATGCTGCCCCCAACAGCATATTTAAGCTTCTGATGCAGCGTGGACGTCACGGCACCAGCAGAATGGATCCATGGCCGACCTAAGAGGCAACTATAGGCGGGCATGATATCCATGATATAGAAAACCGTATTGAACGTCTCTGGACCAACTTGAATTGGCAGGGTCAACTCTCCGAAGACGTGGCGCTTGGTTCTGTCAAAGGCTTTCACGACCAGATCACTGGGCGTGCAAAGCAGTCCACGGGTATCCAACTTCATCAGTGCCTTTTTCGGAAGCACGTTAAGCGAGGAACCCGTATCCACTAGGACATGTGACATAATCGTGCCTCTTCACTCTATTGAGACGTGCAAGGCGCTATTGTGATCTCTTCCCTTAGGAGTCAGCTCCAGATCTGTAAATCCCAGCCCATTACCAGCATTAACATGGGCCACCACCTCCTCGAGCTAATTTACTGATATCTCCTGCGGCACGTATGCAGCATTCAATACCTTCAGTAACGCGTTGCGGTGCGCTTCAGAACACAGCAACAGGTTAAGAATAGAGATCTTTGACGGAGTCTGATGAAGATGATCTACAATTTTGTAGTCACTCTTCTTGATTAGTCGCATGAACTCTTAGGCATCTTTAACCAGCAAGTCCTTCTCTGCCCCTGCAGGGACCTCTTCAACAACTTTACCTTTACCCTTATCCACAGCGTCAGCCCGGACCACTTTCTCTGCTGCAACCTCTGCTGGCGCAAACACTCTTCCGCTTCTAGTGATACCACTGACTTCAGTAAGATTCTGCACAGTCGATCCGAACGACTCAAGCTCTATCTTTTGACCATTACAATAAACTTCGGCGCCATAATGCCATGGAACGGCATTAGTACTCTCGAATGGGATTGGTCCGGCCCTAGTGATGGTGATAGTAGGCGGACGGGGCGCAGAGATAGTAATAGGGTGACGAGGAATAGTAATGGTAGCAACTTCATCTGCCTGCTTCAGCATGACTTCCCCTGATGCACTCTCAACGCTCCGGCTGAACTGTAAAATACCCTCAGACATCAGACTTTGGATACCTTCGATCAGCTGCTCACACCCGTCAGGAAGTGTAGCACAAGCCATACATAACTTTCCGCATCCAGGGAAGAAACCCTTCTTCAGCAACTTAGCCTTGACAAAACTCAACGGTGTCTTCAAATCTTTGACATCAGTCAGCAAGTCTGAACTCTCCTCAGTGATAACAGCATTTACTCCACCCCCCTTATGATGAGGCATTGGATTTTTGGTAACGTTAGGCACACTGTCAGAAAAGTTGATAACCTTGGCGTCCACCAAGTCCTGGACTTTGTGCTTAAAAGCTTTACAATTCTCAACCGTATGGCCTGGTGCCCCAGTATGGAACTCACAAGTAGCATTGGCATCATACCCCGGTGGTGGTGCCCCTGTTAAGGGAGCCAACGTCCTCTTTTGAACTAATTGGAGCTGAAGCAGCGTTTGCAGAAGCTGTGCATACGACATAGGTGGAGTATCAAAATGACGGCTTGTCAGAGGAGCCCGATTCTGATATCTTTTATACCCCTGATTATTCTGCTGCTGAGGCTGCTGTTGCTGCTGCGGCGGGGCCGCTGGGATATTTATGCTAGCAATCTGAGACTGGGGGCCCTTGCCCTTTCTCCTAGCATTAGTGACAGCACTGGCGTCTCCCTCTCGACGTTTGCCAGTATAGGGTTTCTTGCCACCTCCTCCAGCTGAGGATGATTCGCCCTGGATTTTTCCAATCTTTATACCGTCCTCAACATGCTCGCCCAAAGTGATGAGAGCCGAGAATGTTCCAGACATGCCACTGACCAGCTTTTCATAATAGATCCCAGGAAGGGTAGCCACGAACATTTGCACCAGCTCACGCTCAACCATCGGTGGTTGAACCCGAGCAGCCAATTCACGCCACCGCTGGGCGTACTCTTTGAAGCTTTCATTATTCCGCTGTGAAAGATTCTGAAGCTGAACTCGGTTGGGAGCCAAGTCGCTATTGTATTGATAGTGGAGAACAAACGCTTCTGCAAGATCTTTCCAGGTGCGCACAGTAGCGGGCTCCAAACCCATATACCATTCGAGCGATGGGCCAGAAAGACTATCCTGAAAGAAGTGCATCAGCAACTTCTCATCGTCAGAATAGGCGGACATCTTTCTATAATAAGATCGGAGGTGGACCCGGGGGCAAGTAGTACCCTTATACTTCTCGAAGGTAGGCACCTTAAACTTGTGAGGTACTTTAAAGTCAGCAATCAACCCGAGGTTGGACACGTCAACGCCCAAGGTGTTCTGATTTTCTATGCTTCTCATCTTGTCTTCCAGCGCCTTGAACCTGAGTCGAGCTTCAGCATTCAACTCTGCTTCTACACCTCTCTGAGAAAATATGTCATCCTGATGGTCCTCCAGCCACGGTTGAGGCACCAACAGATTTCCTGCACCAGCATTGCCGTTGACCGGCCCTATGTTAACATTGGCTCCCAAACTACCATTGCCGACGCCAGCCGCGTTGAGCTCGATATTAGTCATCAGATTGCCGTTAGCACTGCCGTTGCCCCCGGCAGCAGGAACAACGTTCTGTGGAGTATCCCCTGGAGGAGGAGTAGGCACGGCCCCTCCATGAAGTATGCCATTACTGTCAACCCTGGAGATCAGAGGTTGAACCAGAGTGCGAAGCTGGTCTTGACCATTCGCGACCACCTGCATCAGCTCCATAAAACGATCCATCCGTTCACGGAGTTCTTGAACATCTGACTGCACCTGGTCCATTATCCTTGTCTGATTAGCGCGAGTTGAGTAGCGGTGGATGAGTCTTTGATCAATCCTGGAGACCGGAGACAGCTCGGAACCTGAAAAACCTGTTAATAATAGAGGTTAGGAAAAACGATAAGATATACACCATGCAAATATGCTTCATGCAGATGCATGCGTGTGTCTGTGTGCGTGGGAGATTTTCCCCCGATCCTAGTGCCTTAGTGCCAGTGCTGATAATAATAAGAGGAAGACGAAATCTGAGCCCAATCATGGAAACATCAATCTCATATATATATATATGGAAAGGCCTGTCGAGGCAGTACACAGTATCAGCGAGTACAAATCAACAGCATGACCTCAGCCAACAAGTCTGGTGATGGTCAGCATACATCAAAGATCAAAAACAACAGGGATATAACTAGTCAAGTACGGCCACGGGCGCGATACTCTGCTAATAACTCCTTTGTCTCTGAATGATCTGGCGAAGTGAGCAACCCCTCGATGAGTAGTTCCCTCCGCCTGATAGTATGCTGAAGCCCCTGAACTGAACTCTCCCAAGCGCCTTCGCCAAAGCAATCCTCCAGCTTCCTCTTCTTAGACTCAAACATCAACTTATGCTCCTTCAGGCTAGCAATGGATTTGTTGAGACGGGCTTCAGCGGAGTACCTGCGGGCGGTCTCTTCATCAAACCTCCGCTCGCTGTCCTTCACTTCAGTCTCTAGCTTAGAAATCTGCAGCATCAGCCTGTCTTCTCGCTCCTTCCTGGTGGCCATGGAAGTCTTCCAATGCTGGTCGAACTTAGATATTCTCCGATATGCTTCCTCCAAATGCAGCTTCTTCGTAGCTAGCACATCATTAGCAGCTCTGAAGTCTTGACCTAAGCGTTCCCGATCAGCAATCTGCTTTGCCAAGTCTGCACTCAGCTGGATCACCGACTCTGCTTGCTTTTTGAGAGCATGCACGGCTTCGTTCCGCTCACTTCGACGCTGAGCTAACTCCTTCTCTAATTCTGCATTTGCCCTCTTCAGTTCATCACGCTCGGCTAATACCTGGTTGTGCTGATGAACGGACACAGTGGTAGGTTCTTCAACTGATGGAGGACTCTCTGGTCTGGCATGAGGGAATGACATCCCTATAGCGCTGGCTCTGGTTCTGATCCAATCTGAATAAGGAGGGTAGGCCTGGCTGTTGCTCTTCCCCAACAAAGGCTTTCCTCTCGTGCTGATATTATTCCACGCATACTGAAGCTTAGACAACAAATCCCCCTCTAGAATACCCGTGAGGTACAGAGATTCCCGTACCTCTTCTTCCTTTGGTGGAGCCCTCAAAGCATATGCAAACTGACGAACTAGCAATGATGGATTGTAGTTGATGCAACCCTTCCTACCTATCAAAGGTACGTTAGGAAACCCACTACAACTGAAGATCACCTCGGTGCCTAACCTGTCTCTGTCAACGAACCAATCAATGTCTTCTGCCGACAAACTCATCAGACGCTCAGGCCACTCAGCTGTGGCTGCAGACAAGACAGAAGAACCCCTCTTGGGCAAATGGCTATCAAACCACTTGTACAGCAACGGTACGCAGCATGAAACATTCTTCCCTCTCCGGTTCTCATTCTTGTAATGCACTGAATGGTAAACGTCTCCGATCAGAGTAGGGACTGGATTCCCTGAGGCAAAGATATGGAATGCATCAAAGTCTACGAAATCAGGCATGCTGGGAAATAGGATAATGCCATATATGCATAAAGCAAGGATGGCGCTGAAGGCGTCCCAACATTTGTCCTTAGCACACTGCTGAGCCTTAGCTATCAGAAACTGCAGAGAGAACCCTGGGACCTTGTTCCAACTCGTCACTACTAACTCAGAAGCGCTCAAATGGAGTGAGGAAGCCAAACTAACCAGATCAGGTTCAGCATCCATGTGGACAAAAGGCACTTGCCTTTTGATAGGCACACCCAGCATATCAGCATACTCTTCCAATGTCGGCGCGAGAACGAAGTCATGAAAAGTAAAACACCTCAAGGGAGGGTCATAAAACTGCAGAAGAGCATGTAGCCCATTCAACTCGGACGTAGAAGGTTTGCAAACCAGACTAAGCAACCTGCCATAAGACTTCCTGAACCTATCCTTCACAGAATCCCCTGCCAGGGCTATCAAACCAGTCAGCTTCGACACATCAGGGGTTGGGAATTTATACGCAACAGTCTTCCTGAGAGAGGCCATAATAACAGTAGGAGGCGGGAAATCCTGGATCGGGGAAACGGTACCTGCAACACAGACACACGTTAACGGAATGCAGATGAATGCGTAAACTAATGCAAAATGCAGGCATGCAATAATATATCCAGGCGGCTGCTGTGGAGATTCGGTATCAACAGTCACTGACGAGAAGGAAACCCCGGTGTAAACCCACTGATCTGATCTGCAGAGAATAACCATCTGATAGGATCGAGATCAAAATTCCGCCTTGACAAGAATAAGTGCCTGATAATAAGGACCCGGGATGTATGATCAGAAAACGTCCGCTGATGAAGTCTTCAGACCCCAAATCAAAAATCTGCCCTTTCAAGAACGAACACACAGCTGCTGACGAGATCTTCAGACCCCGCTCAAAATCTGCCCTATCAAGAACAAATAACATCTGCTGATGAGATCTTCAGACCCCACTCAAAATCTGCTCTATCAAGAACAAACCTCTGATGACAATACTCTGATCGAAACCTGCTCTGTCAAGAACAGACATACACCCGATGATAAGATCCTCTGATCAAACCCTTGCTCTATCAAGAACATATCTGCAACTGAGAACCCAACATAACTAATTTACTGTCAAGAAAACCAGGTAGTCTGAAGGTCTAAGTTTCCTGCAATAAACCCAGTCCCGCTCACAGGTATGGACCTAGACTGACTCAAGGTACGGCATCCTATGCGTTCATCAGCGTCACAGACTTTCAAAACTAATGATACGATTCCCAGAAGGAGTGGCATCATCAAGTCCTGAAGAGGCCTCACTTAGCTGAATCACAAATGATCGGTCCCTAGAGTCGACAATCCACCAAACCAGCAACCGTCTCAACCCAAAGGGTTGAAAGTGAAGTCAACCGGATGAACCTCGTCTGAGCGTGGATTTCATGAGACACTAGTGCCTGCAAAGCAAACACGCGCCCACTAATTTCCACTCTAAGTCTATGGTGCACTCAAGCCTGGGTCTGGCTTCTCACTCAATCAGAACTCCCGTCCCACAACAGCACAAATAATCATATTATACTGAAAATAAAATGCGGGAAATAAAGTGCGAGAAGTAAAAAATGCGATAAATAAACGCAACCCAACAGGTAAACACACAAACGGTAGGATTGACTCGCAGGGAACCGTTGGAGTCCCCAGCAGAGTCGCCAGCTGTCGCTTGCGCGAAAATAAGGTGCCGGCACAACAGAAGAGTCGCCACCTTTCGTTATTTATCCCTCAGAGCGGGAAAGGAAACGATCGGAAAAACCTGACGAATAAGGGTAAGACAAGGTCATCGCAACCATTGTCTGGGTTCGGGAGTCGGTTACGCAAGGGGAAGGTATTAGCACCCCTCACGTCCGTCGTACTCGACGGGATCCTCACTTGTTTGTTTACTTGGACGGGTTGGTTATAATCTATCTACCTATCAAGGCTGGCTGAAAAAGAAAAGAAAAATGACTCGGCAAAGCGTCGCACTTTATGCCTACGTATTCCCGTCTGGAACGAGAAATCAGAGTCAACGTAGTTCGGCTAACTACGGGGGAAGATGGGGAAGGTTGCTCGCTAGGATATCGCATCCTATGCCTACGTACTTTCATCTGGTATGAAAGATCAGAGCAAACGTAGTTCGGGAAACTACGGGTTATCTCCTAAAAGAAGTGTTTTTTTTATTGTGCTTGCGATTTCGACCGCACTAGAGACTATGACCTGAGAGTGAATGCGTCGCATGTCACCCAAAGGGTACCATACTAAACATCCAGACCATGGAAAAGAAACTCTCCCACAGTCCCTTCTCAGATAGCTTAAGGCTCGTAACGTACGAAAGAAATCATTCATGATTACTGTATCTTAAACTGTTTTGAGATGAGAAGAGAACAGGCCCAACTAGGAGGGAGACTATCAAGTCCTACTGTTATCATGCCATGGATTCATCCTATGGTTGAGGTTTGAACAGGGAACTCCTAGATGTTGTCATGCATAGGTTTCAACCTAAAAGTCTATCATCAAATCCTCATCAGAGGAAATGAGAGTCCTATGGGATCATGTCAATGATACGCCAAAACAGACAAAAGCATCAGCTTTAACAGTAAAATGCATGCAATGCAAGTGAGGGAGGAAATGTGTGTGGGGCTTCAGCCTCCACAAGCTCATCTCGACCTCAAGCCAGTCATGAAATAACAGTAATCATACTGAAATAAACAACATGCTATCAAGCAAAAACAGTAAATTGTACTTACACAGATAAAAGAAATGAAATGCTATCAAGCAAAAATAAACACATGGGCAAGGGAGCTGGGCTCTACCGAATACCCGCAAGCAAAGCCAAGCAATAACAATACAATCAGATGCACTCATGCTCTTAGACTAAACTTATTCTAAATGGGCTTAGTCTAATGCAATAGACAAATCAGTCAAAACACACAATACATCAAAGAAAACAGAAGAAAGCCTCAGCTCCTCCAGCAGCAACCCAGTCTTCAGACTTCAGAGATCACTTGCTTTCCAGGTATCAACCCTACAACATGAGTATCAACTCATCTTCTCCCTTGAGCTTCAGCTCCTTTGATCAGCTCTACCTTCAGGCTTCACTATCTTCATGGATCTTCAGGCATCAATTTGATCTTCACAGAGTCTTCAGACTTCAACAATCTTCAAGGAATCATCCTCTTCAAAGCTTCAGCTTCTATCTTCAAGGGCTCAAATGCTCCAGCAAACAAGATTCAGTCAACAAGATGAGGTGAGGATGTTACAGTGCTCACTGACTTCCAAAGGATGCCATTGAGGACTTAACATCAAAGGAAAGGCTCTCTCAAAGTTCTACCTTATGGGGCAAGGTCACTAATCCCTCCAAAGGAGAGAGGTGAATGCCTCTAAGGGACTCTGTGTCATAGAGAAGAAAGGAGGTGAACAAGACACTCCTTGTTTATTGAACAAAGTATTCCATCTAGGGCTCTGCCTATGCACCTATAAACCTATAAACAAAACAACAAAAGCTATGCTAAACTCCTCTGCAAGGTCTTCAAAGCTTCCATGATGATCCACAAGGTCTCCAACTCAATCTTCAAAGCTCACACACTCAAAAGAGAAGAAAAACAAACACAACAATACAACTTATGCCTTTAAGAAACACACATACTATCCATACATTCAAAAATCAATGAAAAATACTAAAACACCATACAATATTCTAGCAAAATTCTAGGGGATTCTATACATACTTACCCTTAACCCATATATTCCCCATACACTAATTTGGCCTATAAACCCCAAAACAAATTTGTTGAAGTCCAAGTATACAACCTAAAACCCTAATTTGAACACCTAAATGTCTAACAATCAAACTACATCAAATTTTAATCTACAAATCAAGAGATAAATCCTACATGAAACTAGGGTTCAATACCTAACTATGCCAAAAAGAATGGCTCAAAAACCCTAAGGGAAAGTCCTAAAACAAATTGTACAAAATCAAGTATCAACTAAAACATATTAAAAGTGCTATTTACAAGAAAATATGCTAAAAAATATTAAACTAAGAATAAAATGGAATTTTATTTTTTATTAATTTTCTAGACAAAATCATGATTATGTGAAAAAAAGAAGAAATGAAAAATATTGATTTTTATATTTTTTATGAATTTTATAAAATGCAAAGAATTAAAAGAAATTAAAAAATAAAAGAATAAGAAATAAATGGGAGGGGAGGTGAGAAAAGTAAGGCGCCCCAGTTGATTCTGAACATTGGGCCACGTCTGGGGGTGTGGATAGGAATAAGTTGCTGAGCCCAGGTTTGCCAACGAACCAAAACGGTGCGTTTGGCTAAATGATACGCAGCGTTTCGCAAGCTTCAGTCTTCCCTCCATTCTGAAATCAAATATGGGCCATTGGATCATGAGAATAAGTCAAGGTCTTGAGATCATCCGACGGTGGACCTTCATCGTCCCCAACTGAACCCTAGGGTTTGCAGAAACCCTAACCCCATGCAAGCATCTTCAACCCGTTCGTGCTCATCCATTTCCCCATGAAATTCCATGATTCCAAAAGCAAAGTTGTGCTATGACTCACCAAGAACACGATGCCATCTCTAGTTTTCCTTGAAACTCATTAAATCATCCTAACAGAAAGCTTTATCATCAAGGTTCCATTTCTTTCCTCTGTTATCAAACTCAATGGAACTTCCAACTAATGATCAAGAATTATTCTACACGTTTCCCTAACCATTCTACACCATCTCATATCCATTGATGCACACAAACTAGCTTGTTATTCATTCTGCAAGAAATTGCACCCTGCCTCGAAACCTCATGATCCTTCCCCTAATTCTCAGAAAATGGTCCTCTATCCTAGCTTAACCAGTCTAAACCTATAACTATGGCAGAATGTACATAAACTATGAGATTTGAGCAAGATCACCAACCTGTTACACTTTAATGGAAGCTAGGGTTCCCTTGCAATTCAGTGCTTGAAACCTTCCTTGTTTGATCCTTAGAGGCCAATGTGGATTCTGTATGCAGCAAAAATGATGAACAAGGCTTGACACTCGAGTTGGACAGCAAAATGCAATTCTTGCAATTTCCTCAAGATAGCTTCAAACTGCCATGGATCTTCTTCTCCCTCAGCATGCACTCACTCACAATGATCAGAATAATAGGTTTATGGTGGAGACATGAATGGAGATTGAAGAGAATGAAGGTTTGAGATCAAATTGCTAATGGAAGACTCTTACTTTTCACACTCTAAACTCACCTCTCACCAACAATGATCACCAACCATTTACCCTCCCTGATTCACTCTTTAAATAATGATTAATGGAAGCTCTTGGATTCATCTAGAAAGATCTAGAAAGTGCTAGAATCTCATATGATGGTAAGTTGAAAATCTCATGCATCATGCATTATCCATTGCAAATTGGCCTTAAAATCTCCTTACATGATATATTGAAGTGTTATGAACCATTACAAGCTTTTCCTTGCCTTGTGTTAGGATTTCCAAAGGTGACTTCAAATGCAAGTAACAAAATAACAAAGCATCACCTCTTTTAACGCTTCAAATCAAAATTCTATCTAAACCAATGTTCTCAAAATGATGTTTCCAATCAAAATGATATATTGGACGACCCATTTTGGATTTCTAGATCCTCCAAACCAATTTCCAATTTCAACTTTTTAAACTTATAAGCCATTTTTAGTTCATTTTTGACCAATCATGCAAATCCATGCTATGAGCTTTTCCAACAATTCATGACCTTCTTTTTAGACTTAAAATCACATTTTGAACAACTTTCATGTTTTGAGTTTTTCCATTTGAGGCTTGGAAATAGGAGATATGGCCATTGCTTAAAAATGACCTATAACTGACAAATGACCAAAATACCCCTGTCTTGTTCAAACCATAAGTTGAGTTCCACAAATCCTATCAAGGACTTCTACCACTCAAATTAAAGCTAAGAAGATGCCCTCCAACATTCATGTTTACCAAGAGACCATAGGAATCATCCTACTAGGGCAAAGGTTGTCTGCAAGTTGGGTGACTTTTAAGGATCCAGATTCACATACCTCTGCTGACCTGTAATTTGTCAAAACCCTAACTTGAGCTCTGCAACTCCTATCAAGGACTTCCACCATTCAAATTAAATCTAAGAACAAGCTCTACAACATTCATGTTATGGGGAAGATGAGATATCAATCACATCTAGAGCTAAAACTGCCTGGAAGATAGGGATCAAATTAGGGTTTTTCCACTGACAATCCTTAGAAACCCTAACTCAAAACTTCTCAAACTCCTCAATCATGATGAGTTGGTCTAGGAATCACCTTTACAACATCTCTATGCATCATTCCATGATCTCATGGCCCTTGGATTAGGTCTCAACCTTCTCCAAATCTTCAGCTAATCTAGGGTTGACCCAGTCAAAACCCTAATTCTACCATTCATGGTTGAATCTCCTGAATTCTTGCACAATGACCTCTCTGGGCTTCATGATGGCTATCAAGACATCTCATACACTTTCTCAAAGCATCAAGTTCATTCTCAAAGTCTCAGAATCATCTGAGGAGCTCCCACAACTCTCAAGCTATGAAGCACACAACTTTGGTTTCAACCAATTCTCTTGAACTTTCTGATGAAGGTATCAACCTGGAAACACTTGATGGATAAATAATGGTTGGTCAAATTTTGGGGTGCAACAGGAGTGAGATCCGGGAAGCTACTGGGGTTCATTGTGAGCAAGAAAGGAATCGAAGTCGATCCTGCCAAAATAAAAGCAATACAAGAGATGCCAGCACCGAGAACAGAAAAAGAAGTTCGCGGGTTCTTAGGGAGGTTGAACTACATTGCTAGGTTAATCTCTCACCTAACGACCACGTGTGAACCATTATTCAAACTGTTAAAGAAAGATCAAGCGGTGGTCTGGAACGAAAATTGCCAAAGGGCATTTGAAAAGATAAAAGAACACTTGCAGGAACCTCCGGTGTTAATACCCCCAGTAGCGGGACGACCACTGATTATGTATCTGACGGTTCTGGAGAAATGTATGGGTTGTGTTCTCGGTCAACATGACGAGACAGGAAGGAAAGAGCATGCAATTTACTACTTGAGTAAAAAGTTCACGGATTGTGAATCTCGATACTCTATGCTCGAAAAGACGTGTTGTGCATTGGCGTGGGCTGCCAAACGTCTAAGACAGTACATGCTGAATCATACAACCATGCTGATATCAAAGATGGATCCGATCAAATATGTGTTTGAAAAGCAAGCGCTCTCTGGAAGGATTGCTAGATGGCAGATGGTATTGACAGAATACGATATCCAGTATGTTTCCCAGAAGGCCATTAAGGGAAGTGTTTTGTCCGAATATCTTGCCGAACAACCGATTGAGGATTATCAGCCTATGAAGTTTGAGTTTCCTGATGAGGACATAATATACTTGAAAGCTAAAGATTGTGATGAGCCTTTGCCTGGTGAAGGTCCTGAGCGGAGTTCCCAGTGGCAATTAATTTTTGATGGGGCTGTCAATTCGTACGGCAGCGGGATTGGGGCAATCATTACAACTCCCCACGGGTCGCACATTCTGTTCATAGCCAGATTGACTTTTCCAGTGACGAATAACGAAGCAGAGTATGAAGCTTGCATTATGGGGTTAAAGGAGGCTATCGATCTGAGGATCAAGAATCTGGACGTATATGGGGATTCAGCATTGGTTGTAAATCAGATTAAGGGAGAGTGGGAGACGCGCCAACCTAATCTGGTACAGTACATGAATTATGCGAGAAGGTTGTTACCTTTTTTCGATAGGGTGGAATTTCATCATGTACCTCGAGCGGAGAATCAAATGGCAGACGCCCTCGCAACATTATCCTCGATGTATAAGGTCAACTACTGGAATGAGGCTCCCAGGATTGTCATATCTCGCCTTGATAGGCCGGCCTTCGTGTTTGCAATTGATGAAGCATCTGACGGTAAACCTTGGTATTTCGACATACAGAATTTCCTGAAGAATAAGGAATATCCGGCTGGGGCATCCAGTCGTGATCAGAAGACTCTAAGGAGATTAGCAGGCAACTTCTACCTGAATCCCGACGGTGTTTTGTATAGAAGGAATCATGATTTGGTACTCCTCCGGTGTGTAGATGAGAAGGAAGCCAATTTAATCATGGAAGAGGTCCATGAAGGAACTTTTGGTACGCATGCCGGTGGACATGCTATGACCAGGAAATTGTTGCGAGCAGGGTATTACTGGTTAACATGGAGACGGATTGTTTCAAGTTTGCCAAGCGGTGTCACAAGTGCCAGATCTATGCTGATAAGATCCATGTGCCACCCAGTCCACTGAATGTTATGGCTTCTCCGTGGCCTTTCTCCATGTGGGGAATCAATATGATTGGCAAGATTGAGCCTACTGCTTCTAATGGGCATCGCTTTATTCTGGTCGCGATCGATTACTTCACCAAGTGGGTGGAAGTAGCATCTTACGCCAATGTGACGAAGCAGGTGGTGGCCAGATTTATCAAGAGGGATATAATTTGCAGATACGGTATTCCTGAGCGAATCATTACTGATAATGGTTCGAATTTGAACAACAAGATGATGAAAGATCTGTGTCGGGATTTCAAGATCGAGCATCATAATTCATCTCCCTACAGACCCAAGATGAATGGCGCTGTAGAGGCGGCCAATAAGAACATAAAGAAGATTGTTCAGAAGATGGTGATAACGTATAAGGATTGGCATGAGATGCTGCCATTCGCTTTGCACGGTTATCGTACTACGGTGCGTACATCAACCGGGGCAACACCATTCTCATTAGTGTATGGCATGGAGGCAGTCCTGCCATTAGAGGTCGAGATACCATCTTTGAGGGTTTTGCTTGATGTTCAGCTAGACGAAGCAGAATGGGTGAGAAGTAGAGTGAATCAGTTGAGCTTGATAGACGAGAAGAGACTGGCATCCATTGCACATGGTAGGCTGTATCAGAGCCGGATGAAGAAAGCGTTCGACAAGAAGATTCGACCTCGAAGCTTTCAGACGGGTGATCTTGTGCTGAAGAAGATTCTCCCACCGCAATCGGATCACAGGGGCAAATGGACTCCTAATTATGAAGGTCCATACGTCGTGAGAAAGGTCTTCTCCGGAGGAGCCTTATTGTTATCCACCATGGATGGTGAAGACTTTTCGTCCCCTGTGAACTCGGACGCAGTTAAAAAATACTTTGCTTAAAAATTGACCCGCTGGACAGTAAAAAGAGAGTCCAGGCAAAAATGGGGCATCCTGGCGAACCAAAAAACAGAATAAAAAGGTTCGGGCAAAAATTAGGGATAAAATGGAAAAAATGTACACCCGCGAAGTCGAAAACCTACACTGGGCGGCTTCGGAAAAAAAGGGTATCCCGGTGAATCGAAAACCCGCAAAGGGTGATTCACGCAAAAGTTAGGGATTTGAGAAGCAAATGACTGCGGTCCAAGTTTGATTGTTAGTGGTTTGGGAGCATCTGAGGTCAACTATCCAAAGCAATTTCTTCCGAAGACAGAGATCGGGAAAGCGTCAGAGTCCGGTGAGTCATAGGAGGATCGGTTCATGGTGTTCGTCTGTAACACGTTGCCGACATGTGTACAAATTTTATTCTGTATCTTTGTATATTTCTGCATTTTGTTTATGCGTGACTACCTCTTTTCAGGAGTTGCATCTGATGTACAAATCTTGCCTATTCTCAGGCCGTTATCAATAAAGAGTGTTATTCAGCGTAGTGTGTGACGTTGGTTTTAATTTTACAGTTTTGTTTGTAAAAAACGCCGATGTTTTTGATAAACTTACATGCGTGTAAACGGGCAGGCCTCGGCCGACGATTGTTAAAACCGGAAATTACCTGAATGGTTGTCATGGGTGATTACCAAGATGTTTCTTGTTTGCATAGATTGTCTTGTGTTTGCTTGTTGACTTTTGCAGGTATTCAAAAGCTCGCAAAGTTCCCCGCCAGAGTCCATGGCAGGCTGGTACCCTCTCCAGAGGATGAATGTTGTGTTTTCCCCCAGTGAAGTCGCCCCAGGCAAAATTGAATGTTGTCCCCCCAAGAGAGGGGAGATTACGTCAAAGGAAAAGGTCAATGTATCTTTAGTAGTTCAGAATTAGCTTATCAAGCAGAGCAGAGTCCTCCCCAGCGAAGGTCGAGATGGATATGATTAACGTCCCCAAAGAGCTTCTCGTGTAGTGTGAATCAGAGCACACCGGTCAATCCCCAGCTCAGTGATAGCAGGATGAAGTATCCCCACAGGGTGTAATCAGAGTGTTGATACCTTTGAAAGCAGTTTCCGGGATTGCTTTTCTCTTCCCTCAACAGGTTGATCCTTCCTCGTCAGGACGATCATCTTCAGTGGAGGTTGAAGTTTTGAGTTTGTGAGCTACTTTCCCCAGCAGGATGGTCATCCCCAGCGGAGTTAATTCATCTTTCCAACATTTATTTTGTTGGAAGGGTATCAGTAGTGTTCCGGTTATCCCTAGCGGATCCAGCTTTGTCTTCAGCACTTATTTTGCTGAAGTGACTCTTTGCATAAGCATGCATCATCATACTCCGCATTTTACCTAAATACGTAGCATTTCCATGCTGTGTGGAAGCATTACGTCATTATCAAACATGCATTGTTGAAACATAAGCCAGGAGGTTACCTCTTCAGTTTCGGACATGTTGTTCCCTGCCGATAAGAGAAATCGTGATTCAGGAAAATGCTGTTTTGTGGTCCAAGTACGCAGGGATCGTATTTGTACCATCTATGGGGTTCATGTCGTAAGGCACGGAATGATCGTGTTGATCTCGAGATGTTGATTTGTGGTCAAAGTACACAGTGATCGTATTTGAACCATATACGGGGTTCATGTTGTAAGGCACGCGGTGATCGTGATCATCTGGTTGTTTGTGGCCGAGGTACGCAGTGATCGTGTTCGTCCCATGGTTGAATTTGTGTCGCAAGGCACGCAGTGATCGTGTTTCCTCCAGTCAAGAGGGTCGTGACATGAAACGCGCAGTGATCTTGTTCGCCCTATGTGTGGTCAGGATATGCAGTGATCGTATTCGTCCAGTTATGTGGGTTGGTTGAGATACACAGCACGCAGTGATCGTGTTTTCTCCAGTCAAGAGGATCGTGGCTCAGAACACGCAGTGATCGTGTTCGAGATACGCAGTGATCGTATTCGTATAGCACACAGTGATCGTGTTGATAGAACCATTCGAACTTGTGGTGCGAGACACGTAGTGATCGGGTTGACATCATTTTGGGGGTTTGTTGGTCGAGATGCGCAGTGATCGTATTCGTCCTATTGCAAAACACGCAGTGATCGTGTTCATCATATTTGTGGTCGAAGCACGCAGTGAACGTGTTCGCCTCATCTATGTGAGTTTATTTCGTCTGGCACGCAGTAATCGTGTTCCTCCTGTCAAGAGGGTTGTGGCGCAGGGCACACAGTGATCGTGTTTATCTTATCCGGTTGGATTTACGGTCGAAACGCGCAGTGGTCGTGTTTGTCCTACCATGTGATTCTGGTTGTAACGCAACACGCAGTGATCGTGTTCGTCGTGTTTGTCCCTTCAGTGGATGTTGTTTGTGATACACGCAAGGATCGTGTTCGTCTTGTGTTTGTGGATTTATGGCGTACGACATGCAATGATCGTGTTCGTCATGTCAGATGTTCCCCTAGCAGAGTTGCTTGGTCAAGCATTTCTCTTTCTCCCCAGCCGAGTCCTTTCTCAGAGTGCTGTGGAAATAGCATAATGCAATTTTTGGGTAGTTACTCGCAGTTTCCCCAGTAGAGATATAATCCCCAACAGGGTATTCTTCAACGAGATGCTTGGTTAAGTTCCTCGTAATCCCCGGCAGGGTCTTCTTCAACAGGTTTCTTGGCAAGGTGGTCGTCATCGGGTTGCTTGGTTAGGTTTCTCGTGATCTCCAATAGAGTTTTCCCCACCGAGTCGCTTGGTTAAGCTACTCAGTCCATCTAGTTTGTGTTATATCAGTACGTGAGGATCTAGAATTTGTTATCTACGGTCAGAGTAGGTATGTGATGATTATCGTCAGATTCCCATCAGAGTTACTTAGTTAAGTTTCTCGTTTCCCCGCAGAGTCGGTTGTTCATGTCTTCGAACATTGCCCCGCTTGGTTAAGCGTTCGCTCGTTTCGTCAGGAAACGAAAGGTTGATAAGTGAGATCAACACCGCCCCGCTTGCTTAAGCGTTTGCTCGTTTCTTTAGATACGAAAGGTTGATCAGTGAAGTCAACATGACAAGTGAAGTCAATATTCTCCCGCTGGTTAGCATGTGCTTGGTTGATAAGTGAGATCAACAGAGGTTGATAAGTGATATCAACAATTTCTCGTTGTTTGGTGTATGCCCATTTCTTCGGAATAGAGTGGTCTGCGGACAATATCCGAATAGTTCACAAAATAGATTGACAGATGGATGGTTAGTTGTTGCCGTGGCAACAGAAGCCAGTACCCTAGGGGGCTCTCCCCAAGCAGTAGTCGTATACGCAATTTAATTTTTGCGGTTGGCAAATTTCCGGGTTCTTTTGTATTCAACCGTCTCGTACCTCGAATGTTTGAAGGCCGTTTGCTCTTCACCCAATCGGGTCCAAGTCGCTTGAATAGGGGCAACTGTTGCACCCTAAAATTTGCTCAACCTACTTCACTTGGTTTATGTTTCAATTGCATTAGCATTTGCATATAGAGTCATGTACATAGTCTAATCATCTGCATAGCATAGCATAGCAAGTTATCCAACAAGGGACCAAGTACTATTCTCATCTCTATGAGCCTATCAAGAGGTTATTGTTCAAATTCAGTCCTATCTAGGTCATCAGAAAGAAATTGAAATCTGAGAAGTCATTGGACCAAGCAGTGGGTCTCTCTCCTATCTTGAGTGTATTTGAAGATCATCAAAGAGATTGTGAGCTGGGGATTGAGCATGGAGGATATACAGACATCATGGAGGACCTAGAGGGTCATGGTGAAAGTGAGACAAGTCATTGATGTGATCACAAGAGTTGCAGTTGAAGACAGTCAACTGGGGTTTCATCTGGGTCAACCCTGGGTCAACCCTAGGTCAAATGATTGTTTGAAGGGCATCAAGGTCTATCTGAGAGATGTGGGGTTCATCATTTGACATGTAGATAAGGATGGGGTGTTGTGCCAAGAAGAAATCAAGAGAAGTCAAGAAGAAGAGGAGTTTCTAAATTAGGGTTTCTGTGTAAAATCCCTTGATTTAGGGCAAACTTCCAAGCAAGATAATTCAAAATTCAAGCTTCAAATGGATCCTTGGCCAACATGAAACTTGTAGAGGATATCAATACCTTTAATTTGAGTGGTGGAAGACATCAAGTAGATTTATAGAACTCAAGTTATGGTCCTTGCAAGTTACAGGTCATCTGAGGTATCTGAAATTTTGTCTGTGAAAGTTACTTGTCTTCCAAGCAACTTTTACCCCTCAAGGAGATTTAAAATGAACTTCTGGTAAACATAAGAGTTGTTCCTAATTGTCTTAGCTTTCTAGAAAGGTATGGTATGCCTTCATCTGATTTGTGGAACTCTACTTATGGCCTTGGCAAGCAAAGGGTATTTTGGTCATTTGAGAATTACAGGTCATTTCAAGCCTATGCCCAAAACTCATACAAGGAAGCTTCAAATGAAAAACTTCACAACATAAAACTTGCTCCAAATGAAATTTTGAGTCTAGAAAATTGATCATGAAAGATTGGAAATGCTCATAGCTCAAGGTTCCAAATTTGGTCAATTTAAAAGTGAATTTAATGAATAAAAGTGACCTAAAATTGAGATTTTTCATACCATGGCCAAATGAGATGAAGTTATAGGTCATTTTGATTAGAAAAAATGTTTTAAAAACATTGGCAAAAGTAGATTTTTGAGTTTAGGGCAAAGTTTGAGAGATACCATTGGTTACTTATGTATGAAGTTACACATGCCAAAATTCAAGGAAATTGTGCACAAGAAGTTTCTACCAAGTTCTAGAAAGGTCCATGAGTGTCTATATATTGAGTAGAGTGGCTTCATTCAAGGGTTGGTGATTCATTTTGATCAAAATACCAAGTTTCATCTCATTCTTCCATTTTGCAAATCACCTAAGAACTCTATCAAATCTTCATCATTCTCCACAATTCTTGATCCTATCATCATCTACATCCATCATAGATCAAGTTTCCATCAAAATCTGTTTGAATTGAAGAGGAATTCATGTGCTACCAAGTGCATCATCCAAATTGCAAAAGGAAGTGGTTACAAGAATCCAAGAGGTTTGAGCAAGTGCTATTGCATACAGAACCAAGAATCAAGTTTGTTGATCAAGTCTCAAGCATTGCAAGCTTTGGATCCAAGGAATTCTGCATCTGTTTTCATCTTTAAGCCAGGTTGGTGTTTCCTTCGATTTGGCTAGAATTAGTTAGAATAGTGAAGAATCTTTAGGTTAGAATGGTTAGGCATAAGTAGAGGATCATTTCTGATGAATTTGAGAGCATTTCATGGAGGTTACCATTGGAGCACCAAATCTGTTTTGGCTTAGAACACCTAGGTTAGGGCATGATGATCTTGGTTAGATGGATTAAAATGATCAGCATAGCATGTAGATTGTATTAATGTAGGAGTTAGCAAGAATTGGCATGGTTGATATCAGTGTAAAATGGTGGAGCAGTGATCTTTCTACCTATCGGGTTTTACACTGGAGTGGGTTTTAGGAGAAACTAATACCAGGGTTGTGTAGAGGGAAGAGCATAGATCATTTTTGGTTTTTATAGTGTGGAATTTCATTGAGAATCGAGGGAGAACAGAGGGCTGGAAGATTCGTGCATGGGAGGGATTTTTCAGAACTTAGGGTTTCTAGAGGTAGGAGATGAAGGAGGGTCGTTGGATCATGTAATGGACTTTGACTCTCAGACCAATCCAAGGGCTCACGTTTGATTTCAAAATTTGGAGGGAAGACTGGTTGTGAAACGCGTCATTTCACTTAAAGCCTCAGACTGGGCTTTAGTTACAATTGATATTCGCACCCCATTCACCCAGGCCCAAACTAATTGCACTAATATTTTTACTAATTGCACCGTTTTCCCTTTTTTATTTTATTGTTGTGTTTTCTGGTTAACTGGGCCCATACGCGCTTTGCTATGCGCGCCCCCCAGTCTGGGCCCATCATCTTGTTCTAACTGAAATAATTGATAATGGCACCCCAGCCAACTTAATTCATATTAATCTCATTCAATTTTTTTATTTCTTTAAAAAAATCATAACAAATAGAAAATTGCATATTTTTAATTGGTTGTTTTTGCATCCTTTTCATATATTTGTTAAGAAAATTTTCATATGATAAAATTAGCATTTCATTTTATTTTTGTATTTTTAGTATATTTTTCTTTTAAATAGGTTTTGAATAATGTTTAGTTTAATGCTTCATATTGTTGATTTTAGTTTAGTTAGATGCTTTTACATTTTGGATCCATTCTTTTTAGGGTGATTAACTTAGAACTTTAGCTTGTATATAAAATTTAATTCATGATTTTAGGACTTAATTTTAGATGATTTGTTTAGGTATGATTAGGAGAATCAAAACTAGGGTTTAGGGATAACATAGGTGTAATAAATCATTTCCTTTAGGAGTTGTAGTTTGAATTTTGAGGTATGGGACTATAGGGGTATTATGGGTAGCTAATAGATCCCTTAGAAAATATCAGGCTTCCCCTATTCTACTATTACTATTAGTATATTGCTTGTGCTTGCTTGATGGTGTGGTGTGCCCTCTCTAGGGTTATTATTTGACTGTGTGGGGTATTGGGCTTGTTTGGGGCTTGGGTTTGAGTTGAAGACTGTGCTGATGAAGCCCATTGGAGATCAAAGAGAATGAAGACCAACTTCCAGAGTTGATGAGGAGTATCTCTTGCTGGCAGCTGTTGAAGGTTGTAGGATCTAGGAGTTAGGCAGAGCTCTAGAGTAGAAAGCTTGGTTCACAAACATGGAAGGTCTTGTTTGCCTCCATCCCTCTCTATGATGCAGGGTCTCTCTAAGACATTCACCCCCTTCCTTTGGAAGGCTTGGTGATAGTGTCTAAGAGATAAAACTCTTGAGAGAAATATTTTATGTGTTGTTAGCAGTCTGTTTGCCGCCTTTAGTGGTCAATTAATTGCTTAGCACCCAGTTCATTCTTGTGATTAGTTCCTCAGCTGGGAGATTAGGACTTGAAGAAAAGCCATTGGGAGGTTGAAGATAGAGACTTTGCTTGAAGGCTGTGAAGATAAAGACTGAGGCTTACTTGGAGCTGGTAGATGGTTGAAGATGACTTGAAAGCTTGCTAATGAAGACTGCTTTTGCTGTTTATAATTTTTGATGTATTGTTTGAATTTCCCTGACTGTATTGTTTGCCATTAACCTGTTAGGTTGAAAGCGAATTTTGTTCGCTTTTGCCTGTTGCTTTCTAGGTTCGAGGTTGAGTGGGACTCCCTTGCCTCGCTTGTATTGCTGCATCCATGCATTTTACTGTTTTATTGTATATATGCTATTGTTTCTGTTTCCGTTTATCCCTTAGGATCTCTGTTTCTCTCTGCGCAAGAGAGGAGCATGATAGACATTAGGAGCTAACCCATGTATGATAACATTAGGGTAGATTTTATCCCCTTTTCAACCCTAGGATTTGTAGAGTGTCATCTTTTCTTTCTTCAAAACAACAGAAAAACATTAATAAAGGTTATAACAGAAATCAATTCATTTCTTCCGTCAAAAGATTTGAACAAACACAAACCTTTTTGCAATAAGAAAACCCTTGTTTAAGGTGATATTTTTCATAAAAGACACTTGAACAGCTTGTGTCGTGCGTAGCCCGAACTACGTTTGCTCTGATCTTCCATGCAGTGTGGAAGTACGTAGGCATAGGATGCGATATCCTAGCGAGCAACCTTCACCCATCCTCCCTCGTAGTTAGGCGAACTACATTGACTCTGATTTCTCGTTCCAGACGGGAATACGTAGGCATAAAGTGCGATGCTTTACCGAGTCATGTTTTCTTTTTCTTTTCGGACCTCATCCTTTAGTTTAGATAGAAGTGCAATCCGTACAACCAAGCAAGCGTGGATCCCATCGAGTACGATGGACGTGAGGGGTGCTAATACCTTCCCCTTGCGTAACCGACTCCCGAATCCAGGTTTTGGTTGCGATGACCATACCTTTTCCCGTCTTTGCGGTAGGTTTACTCTGAGCGTTTCCTTTCCCTCCGTTGGGATAAATAACGCACGGTGGCGACTCTTTTGTATTGCCGGCGCCGATTTTCGCAGTAGCGATAATATGCACATATAGAACTAGAGGATACCATCCAATATACATTAACACTACACTATTCTAGTTTTGACATCATTCAAAATTCAAAAGGCACTTATACTTTTTAATCAGTACAGTGGCGTGGCGTCCACCGTGGGGCCCCAGTAAAAATAACCTAGGCCATAATTTCTTTATCACCTTCACCTTCTTCAATGTCACCCTTCACTCCTACACCTAGCCACTTTCAACCATGGTTAATAAGAGATCTTCATTCCCTACGCCAGAAGATACCATCGGTAACAGTGATGTCGATGCCTTGACTAATATGTGTGCAGCCATGGATAAATTACGTCGCTATAACCAGACACTAGAGGATGATGTACACAATATTAGATGGTGCCAATAGGAGTCCAATTCAAAGGAGGAGACATAATTAATAGACCCTTAACCACTCTCAGACGAGATTTGGGTGCGTCTGCTATGGTGGGACCAAACCTCCCTTTTTAGCCAAGTTTGACGGGCGTAATAATCCCTACAAACATGCTGTCTTCATCAACATACAAATGGCCATCATAGAAGTGTTTGACTCTATGAAGTGCAAGCTATTATTCGACATTTTCAGGGACGCCTCCCTGCGATGGTATATGGGTCTGCCCCGTGCCTCCATCACTAACTATTAGGATCTAGTAAAGAAACCAGTGCACCCGTTCCCCACCAGCTGTCATAGGAAAATGTCCATAACCAGTCCATTTAATATACACTCGGGTCCGTCAGAGTCATTGAGGGACTACCTCGCCCATATTAACAAAGTCACCATCAGAGTCGTCCCACCAAATCATATGTTCTATAATGGACCCAAGGAGGGACACTTCAACGAGTCTCTCGCCCAAAATCCAGTGTTCTCGTTAGTGGAATTGGTCATCAAAGAAGAATATTACATAAAGGTCGAGAAAAGCAACGTTGAAAAAAATGTGAGACGTCAAGGAGCGTGTTCTCAATAATGAGGGTTCACACCAATAAAGGAATAACAAGTATACCTCGTCCATAAAGGACAATTGCATTTAAGAGAGTAGCAAGGCAACCGGGAAATTCACGCCCCTGAACACCCGCCGTGAGCATATCTGATGAGAGGTTCTTCACCTACAGATTGTTACCAGCTCAAGAAGGAAATTGAAAGATTAATCCGGGAGGGACACCTCAACAGGTATGTGAAGAGTGACTCTTCCTATGAGTCATACAAATTTAACTTGTGGGGTCGAGAAGGCGTAGGAAGCCCCAAACTCAATAACGAAAAATAGGTATCCTAAGGCGAGGGCAGTAAAACTGCACACCACACACCCAACATCATAGCAGGAGGATTTTTCACAAGCGAGGAAACTAGCTCCGCCCATAGAAGGTACGCCCTCATACCCTTAGTATAAAATACCTCCAAAAAGTTGAGAGTGGAGGCGAACCCTGAGCACCAGAAACCCAAATTCCTTTTTCGAGAAGGACACAAATGGCATCCACCCTCATAATGAAGACCCTATGGTCATCACCATCAGATGTGAGGACTAGGAGATCGAAAGAGTTCTTGTAGACCAAGGAAGTTCTGCAGACATTTTGTACTATGAGGCATTTGAAAGACTTTTCCTCGACCCAGGAGACTTAAAGCCTTTCAAAGGATTTCTAGTTGGAATCTTTGGAGATCAAGTACATGTAAATGGATATATCACCTTGAAGGTTACTTTTAGAAATCAGGATCAAGATAAAGAAAACAAGGTCAGGTATTTGGTCATTAATGTTCCCTGTTCCTTCAAAATGATTATAGGGAGACCACATATTAAACAATTGAGCGCCGATTTTTCCATTACGTATTTGTGTATGAGTTATCTGCTCTCTGTTGGGAGAATATTATTCTTTTAAGGCGACTAGGAGATCACCAAAATATGTTATGTGGAAAGTCTCAAGCAAATGAAAGCTTGCACTCCGGGAACATTCGTCAAGAAGGTGAACTCAGAGATAAAGCCACCAGGAGAAACCTGCAAGAGTGAGAAGGCTTCCTCTCCAATAGCTGAGGAGATTGAGGATTAAAGGTCCAAAAAGGATGCCTTTCGGAGACACCTTCATAGTTGTTGATTATTTATTTTCCTTTATTATTGTTTTGCTACTTTATTGATCTTTATAGGCGAGTATTAAGTCTTTGCCGATTGTAAGGACAAGTTTATTCTATGGGGTGCACTTTTTCCCTCTACTCTCTTCATGGGGATATGGATCTTAATGAGGCTTCTCACTTTATTATTTTAGAGAAATTGTGTTTGCTGGTATTACCTTATTGTATGAACTCCACCAGCTTGAGAAAAGGCCGCCCAAGGACGCGATCAATATAATGAATCTCTAAGTGGGATCCTTTCCGCCCATAGAGGTGATCAAATTGCTGGATCTTTAAGTGGGATCCTTGTCGCCCATATAGGCAATCAAATTGTTGTATCACTATGTCAGATCCTTGCCGCCCATTGAGGCAATCGATGTGTTGGATCTCTATGTGGGATCCTTTCTTCCCATAAAGGCAATCAAATTGCTAGATCTCTGAGTTGGAGTTTTTTTTCCCTTAGAGGAGATCAAATTTTCGGATCTTTGAGTATGATCCTCCTCCTAGAGGCGATCAAATCACTGGATCTTTACTGGGATCCTTGCCACTCATAAAGTCGATCTAATCATTAGATCTTTAATTAGGATCCTTTCCTCGCTTAGAGGAAATCAAATATCTAAACCTCTATGTGAGATCTTTTCTACCCATTGAAGAAATCTATATGTTGGATATATGTTTAAGAACAAGATATGATTCTGTATCTGGCCTTAAGTTTTGATGATAACTCCATATGTTATCCTAGAGAACAATTTTATACTCTAATGGTTCTTGTCTAGTGTGTAGCTTTTGCTAAACAGGTTATGACTCTAAAGGAAAGGCGTGTGACGTCATTAGGCTCAGAACTCAACACTCTAGAAGAAAACATATGATGTTTACAAATCCAAGTCAAGATTCTAGAATGCTTCTAATACAATGGTTCTAAAAAAACTTTAGTACTAGAGTTTCTTATCATAATTTTGTAAGTAATATTTGGAGGTCTTCTAAATCTTTGACTTTGAGAACCAAGTTCTGAAGACTCTAAAGATAAAGTTTCATGTAAGAAATTTCGAAGAATATGAAGTCATAACTTCTGAAGACTAAGTTCTGAAGAATCTAAAGACAAGGTTCTATTGAACAAGTTCTGAAGACTCTGGAGACTTAGGTTCTAAAGACATCTACTAGTTAGTGTCCTTTGGATAATCTTTTTATTGAAAATAAGAATATTTTTTGCACGACCTATCTATTTCTTGTCTTATTTGTCTTTTGGTTCTCCTTTGTCACTCGTTTCGGAAATAATGGCATTCTTTATTGCTTGTCTGCTTATCATTAATTGATTTGCATGTTTCAAGTATGATTACTCTTCTATCAATAACGTTCCTTCCTCCTATTTATATCTCTTTGTTTTATTCTCATTCTCCATTCCTTATACTTTTATATTTACAAATTTTATTCTCCATCCTTTTCTCTCATAACTCACCATGTTTACAAAAACTTTTTGTGTTAATGAGGATATCATGGAGGTCATTGCTGAAGAGCCCCCCAACCTTCCTCGACTGAGGGCTGCAGATCTCAATACCACTTTAAGTATGCAGATTCAGGGATGGTATGAATATTTTGAAATGCTGCATGGACCCATCTATCCAAACCTTGTCAAAGCCTTTTGGAAGTACGCTCTTGTGAATGATGATGGTATCTCTATCTGCTCTAGTGTTTTTGGTGTTCCTGTTATCATTACTCTGTCTTCCATTATTAAGGCTATCGGTTGTGTTGAAATCGGTATCACCGTGGATCCATTTCGTCTCAAGTACACCTTTGTTGAAAAGCTCATTTCCATCCACGATATCTTTTCGTCCTGTTATGAACCCACTAATCCAACAAATCTTCTTCCCATTTCCAAAGTTTGGTTTCATCTCCTGCTCACTAACTTTCAACAGCGACAAGTAGACAAGAACATTATGTCCTATGATGACTGAGCTTTCATTTACTTTATGATGAATCATGTCAGGGTAAAATTGCCCCAAACTATACTCAACTATCTGAAGGACTCGATTACTCTCTCAAGAAGTCAACATAAGTCCTTCATACCTTTTGGAAGAGTTTTGTATGAACTTTTCTATAAGGCTGAGATCGTTGGATTTGTTTGCAGAACTAGATTGGACAATGCTCTTGTGGAAGAAAGATATGAAACCTATGAATATTAGTCGAGTGTTGTTAGTGGTTTTTTATGCTTAGTGGTTGTGTGTTGTTGTTATGTGTTTGGTTTTGTTGTTCTCTATCATGTAATCCTTGCGTCTCGTCTGTACTCCTTCAATCATTATGAATGAAAATTTTCTATTTCTTGAACCTGTTCTTTATTCTTTATCTTTAGTTTAACCTTTTGTGTTATTAGAGAAAAACATGCTGAAATACTTTTTGATTTCTGACAAAGGGGGAGAAGTTACATGATTTTGATTATATCTAGTCTCAGAATCTTGAGCCCAAAACATGTGCCAATGCTTTTACTTCTAACCTAGTTTCATGTTTTGACTCAGGAACTAGGTGAAAGTTCTCTGATTTTCTTAGACAGTTCATTTAAAAATCAGAAAACATGATCAAGATGCACGAAGTTTACTCTAATGAGCTAGCTCTGATACAACACATTCTTCAGAGGTTGTAAATCCTTCTGAATGAATCTTGATCATATACTTCAAGCTTTTCAGAAGTTGTAAAACTGTCTGAAAGCATGGAAACTAGACTCTGATACTTCAGAAGTTATGAACTTTTTGGAGGCAACCATTTAGGTTCTGAATTTTCTGATGACATGATGTTTTGCACCTTCTGGTGGCATGATCAAGATTATGAAAGAACTAAGTTCTAATACATGATGTGAGGGATCAAGTCAGTTGCTAATCAAGTTCTAATATGTCATAGTGCTCTGATAGTCAGTCAGGTTCTGGGATTAAAACCAGGCAGTTCTAGTTAAACTTTGATGAGACGTCAACAGGGAAGCATTCCTTCTCTATTTCACTTTCTATACTTCAAAATTTATTTTAGTAGTCTTGGACTCAGGGGGAGACTTTGAGCAAGCATAAATAAATTTTGGATGTAACAGATTTAGGGGGAGCCGGTTAGCTCAACTTTGAATTTTTGGTTTTTGGTTATTATCTTGTATAAGTTGTTCTATCAAAATACAAGGATTTGTCATCATAAAAAAGGGAGAGATTGTAATAACAAGATCTGGTTCTTCATCTGGGCTTAAGTTTTGATGATAACTTCACATGTTATCCTAGAGAACAATTTTATACACTAATGGTTTCTGTCTAGTGTGTAGTTTTTGCTAAATAGGTTCTGACTCTGAAGGAAAGGCGTGTGACGTCATCAGGCTCTGAACTCAACACTCTGGAAGAAATCATATGATGTTCACAAATCCAAGTGAAGATTCTAGAATACTTCTAATGCAACGATTCTAAAAGAATGTTAGTACTAGAGCTTCTGATCATGACTTTGTAAGTAATCTTTGGAGGTCTTCTAAAGCTTTGACTATGAGGACCAAGTTCTGAAGACTCTAAAGATAAAGTTCTGCTGAAAAAAGTCAGAAGAATCTGAAGACATCACTTCTAAAGACTAAGTTCTGAAGAATCTAAAGAGAAGGTTCTGCTGAACAAGTTCTGAAGACTTTAGATATTTAGGTTATGAAGAACTCAAGTTTTGATCCTTCTACTACACACTTCATAAACATACATCAAAAGCCTCTAAAGAATGGAAGATAAAGATCAAAAGTGTTTTGCGTGGATTGATAAGTATAAAAGTACAAAGTACCTTGTGACCAATGCGCAAGGACAATCCTTCATTACTATGTCGTTGAAACTCTCCCACAACGACCGTTGGGAACAAAATAGCTAGATTTATGTTTCTTATTTTACCCTCCAACGAATCTATTTTCAGCTATAAAAGGAAAACTTGGAACTTTTGGAAAACTAGCAATTTGTTCTATAAAACTTACGCTAAAACGATGTTCATATATTTTATATAATTTTGTAAAACAGCAAGGAGGTTTTGTTCATATCTTACTATTAACACTTTTGTTTTATTATGCTTAAACTTTGTGTGATCTGCTTGTGAAGAAGCATATTTGTATACACACTTTAACTTAACAGTTGTTAATAACTCCTTGAGAGACTATATTTTAGTCATAAGTCTCTAGAAGATAGCAACAATTGTTCATTGTGGTTTGTAACAAGGTCAATTAGTTTTGTTGTAATTTCTGCAATTTCTTGATATTATTTTTCCTCAAGTGACTAAATGTTAGTCTTTATACTTAAGAGGGATAAGGTGTTTTCTAACACTTTGACAAACTGTTTGTAATCTTTCAAGATTAATGGATTAAGTCCTTATTGAAGTAGAAATCACATTGGTGGATGGACTGGAGTAACTTAGTTAACAACAAAACAGGATAAAAATAATTGTGTTTATTTATTTTTATTCACGTGCTAACTTTGTTGTTGAAAATTTGAAAAACATTACACTTGGTGAAACCCAATTCAAATCCCTTTTTCTTGTGTTTCTTGCACCTTCACTCTATGGGGTCCTTCTCTCCCATGGAGGCGATCAAATTGCTATATCTCTCTATGTGAGAACCTTGTCGCCTATTAAGGAGATCGATGTGTTGGATCTCTGTAGGATCCTTGCCACCTATATTGGCGATCAAATCACTGGATCTTTATTTGATATCCTTGTCGCTCATTAAGGTGATCCATATGTTGGATATCTATGCAATATCCTTCTCTCTCATAGAGGTAATCAAAACGCCAAGTATCTAAATAGGATCCTCATTAAGTCCCTTTTTATAGTACTTAACAACAATAAAATTATTACAAGGGGAACGATGATAACGCACGCCATTAGCCAAGGGTTAAAAGGTTAATCACATAAAAAATTAGGGAAGAGAATAACAATAAAGGAAATTAACATAAAATGCACCCTTAAAGGGCGCCGCTGTCTAATAGAGTTACAAAGCCCTCGAAAGGGAAAATAAATACAAAGCCAATAGAGGCCAAAAAAAACCAATCCATCAATCCTCCTTCTGGGTTACCTCTATCATACCCTAATTTTTATCCCTAATATCCCACCTCATTTGCATCTTTGCAATGCATCAAGATCACAATCTTGGTTCTCCTCTAGCACTCTCATCTTTGGATTTGTCTTTGCAGAGATTACCAAGCACCTTTCTTTGTATCTTTTCCTTTGTGTTTATATGCTTTATATTTCACTAACTACTAACCAAAATATATAAAAAAAATATTCTTTGTCCTTTTTGTTTCTTTGCAAGGTAGGTTTTTTTATCAAAAGCATCAAGCATGGTTCATCAACTAGGGTTTTGGTCCCTCAAATTGAAGTGTAGTTAACCATTGACTCCCAAGAGCTATCTCATCAAGTCATGGCCTCTAATCTCAAAGTGAATGACCATAATCATGTGTTTATTTTGTTGCTTGTTTCTCAAAGTTTTGTTGCTTGTTTCTCAAGAAAAGTCAAAGATTCATGTGTTTATTTCCATGCCTTCATCAAAAATTTACCTCAAGCCTTGGTCAATTTAATCAAAAGACATTCAAGGACACATTATTTTAAATTCATATTATCATCCATGTACCTTAAAATGCAAGAAAAATCCAAAATCACAAGTTGATTCAAAGTGGTTTGACCTATAAAAGTCAATATTGAAAGTCAAAGTTCAAAGGATCACAACTCCTTTAATTATAAACATTTTTGAATTCTTCTTTTTGCATATGACTCTTCTCATTATCCTCTACAACTTCTCTTTACCTAACAAGATCTAATTATGCTTGGAGGATCATCAAAAGTTTGAAGACATTATAGGTCATTTGTGGACTTAGTGAAATTTTGACCTATTTTCAAGTAACCTTTTCTCAACTTTCAAGAATCATAACTTCCTCAATTTTCAACATTTGAGGCTGGTTCATTTTGCTACTTACTCTTTGTAATACTCTCTACAAGTTTGCTTCAAGAGTCAAGAGCTAATTGTGCTTGGAAGGCCATGGAATTCATTGATACATTATAGGTCAATTTCAGCCACTTTGGACTTAGAATTTTCAAGATCACATTGCCATATTTTTGTGCCAACTTTAACATGCTATAACTTTTTGCTCAGATTTCCAAATCAATACTTTCTTGTAACATTGTACTCTTTGTCATGATGTGAGCTAATTGCAAGAAGAATGAGCCATAAAGGTGGTGTGTACAAGATTTCATGGTGGTTTGCAGTTGAGTGTTTGGAACTGCAATTTCCATTTTGGTCAGAATTTTCACTCAACCAAAAATCACTCCAATGATCAAATTACCATGCGTTTTGGACCTAAACATGATTAGTGAAGTTCCCATAAGCAAATTGACTCATAAAACGCAAGGATTAGCTGAGTTTGGATGCACATGGCATCACACTTTTCTCACATCATGAGCAAATTCATTTTGCACAAATTTGGATTCATTTCACACGTACGAGATCACCATTCCACTCCCTATAAATAAAGCAACATATTCCATTCATTTCCCAAGCTTTAAAGAGAAAAAAACACTTTGCCCAAACCACACTTAAACCTTCATTTTGTGAGTTTCGTGTTCACCTTTCCAAGCCTTTCCAATCCATTTTTTTTATTCCATTTGCTTCATAGTTTTTCTCTGAAGCTAAAGGATCAAGAACCAAGGCCTGAGGTGCTCTGAATTGCTCATATCAGTTGCTCAAATTCGCTCATTTCACACATCTCCGTTCAGGTAGTTAGAATCATTCATTTGCTTCAATTAAGTTACCACAATATAGTCATTGGCTTGCTGATGGTTTTTGGATCCTCAACTTTGCTTGATTGATACATTTGCTCTTCATATTTTTGAGTTTTTTGTTTTGCTATTGAGTTAAGTTTCTACAAAATTCTCGTGCCTCACTTCAAATAAATGAAGTTTGAAGACATGGTTGAGTTAACGCCAGTGAGAGGATTCAAATAGTATAGGTTTCATGACCTAATGTTATTATTTGATGAATCTCTAGTGAAGGATGACCAGAGAAGACGACCGAAGCTGATGATGGTGGTGGTCCGAGTCTTCCTATGCCACGTGAAATGTTTTCATTGGTGGTTTTAAATAAGATCTAGTGTGTATTTCAGTGGTTTCCACCGTGCGCCACATGCTGAAAAGCGTTAAATCTGCCATGTCAATTAATGAGGCCATATCCAATGCTTGTAGATTTTTCCTGGTCTATTTCTTTTTCTTTTTCGTGTTTAAATTGTTTTAGCTTCAAAAATTCATAATAATTTTATTTTTTATCCAAAAATTTCCAAAATAATTTCTAAAATTTTCTTTTATTTTCCTTCATCTGATTTTTATTTTATGATTTGCTATTTTTCTTTGATTTTCTCTTTTTTTCCTTTGTTTTAATTAGTTTAAAAATAGTTTTATGTCTTAAAAAATTTTGAAAAATTTTCCATATGTTTTTTATTTTATTTTTGACCTTCCATAATTTTCTTGGCCATTTATTTGGTGATTTGAAAGACTTATGGATTTTCTCTTTTATTTTCCATTTAGAAACCATTTTAAAAAATCTTTTTGATTCATTTTATTGCATATTATGCTTGTTTGACCTATGTTGCCTTTTTTTGGCCTTGGATCTTGGTTGATTTGATCATAAGTTTCATCAAAATCAATGGATCTTGGGTGTTGATGGGGTGAAAACCCTAATCCACCAAAATGGACGATTGATTTTAATGATGACTTGATTAAATCCTTTGATCTAATTTGGTTTGTTTTCTTTTTTCTATCTCCTTCTATCTTCATCTTTTTCTTTTTCTTTTTCACATTTTCTCTTGATCAATTGGATGATGTGTATCTTGCTCATGAGATCTTGAGTGGTGCTTGATGAACTTTCAACATTTCAAACCTACCATTTGATTGATTAATGATCAATTGAGGTACTTTGGATTGATGCATAAGTTTATCCTGAGTACCATGAAGGATTAATTGATGTAATGGATCCATCTTTCCTTGACTTAGGTCTTAATCCACCTCGTTTTAACTTGTGCTACATATTTTAGGAGTATGATCTCTATATCATATCTCTAACATTATGGTACATAAATTGTTATTGACCGGCCCCCCATAGTATGATATTCCTTATAGATTATGCTACGATTGCTTAACATAACGCTAAATTCGTCCCGAATTGGATTATTAATTTTATTACTTGTACTAATCATATAATTGTGCCAACATTTTTTTTTTTGCTATTTACTTTTATGCACATTTATCTTTAAGCCATTTACTTTCTTGCACCTTATATATATTGCTCTATTATTGTCATTATCATATCATATTATCATTGTTTATGTTTATGCTTTTTTTTCTTTTGTCCACTTGGACTTTCGTTTTTCTTTCCTTAAGACATTAATAAAGGCTTAAACCATTAAAAGACTTAAGGCTTCCTTGGAATTTTTGGTTACTATCCCTTACTTGGATGATGGACTTTTGGACTTAGAATTAGGTTTTTTATCCTATGCTTTAGAGTTGTGATTTGAGACATTGGAAATCCATCTGGTACTTTGACCTAGAGATGACCTCTTATGAAGACTTGGCTTGGATACTTGGTTTTCATCTAATGCTTGGCTATTTCTCTGCTTATCTGGTTGTTTATTTGCTTGAATCTAAAGGACGGGATAGCTTGGTATCTTGGTTATATTTTTCCGTCCTTAGATTTTACTTTGTTCATTAGGGTGGCCTCTTCATCTTCTCCTCTTCTTAGATTTTCAAAATCTTCTCCATTTTTTAAAACCTTCTTGTTTTTAAACTTAAACCTCTTTCATAATAAACCTTGATTTTTTCAAGTGATTTTCAAACTCTTTTCTTGAATAAATTTCTAATCAATCTTAAACATATCAAGACCATTTTCATAAGACATTAAAAAATACTTAACTCATTCAAACCATTTTGTGCCTTTTGTGCACTTTTCCTTTTAACTTTTTCTTAAGGTTTAGACATGAGTCATTTAAATAGTTGAGATGTGATTCTCCTATCTCCATAGTTATGTTTAGTGTTGATTCTTTTCCACTTGAGAAAGCTAGTGACATACTTGTTGATTTTAATCCAAGTTGGAGCCCTTCTCAATAAAGTTGCAAAGGTTCATTTTCATACACTTGTGGGTGACTAGTTGAGTATTTTCCTTAAAATGACAACTTGTCTTCCCATATTAAAACCAATCAAAACAAATCTCTTTTTATTATTTTTACCATGAACTACAAGGTTTTGATCCTCCATTGCACTTTATGGGTATGTAGGCACAAGGCTCAGGAAGTCTTGTCAAACACAAAAATCCTAAAAAGTAATACCCTAATTTTTACCTCTAAGATCTCACTTATCATTTTGCATCATATGCATCATAAACAATATCATACTTGGTTGCCTCCTACCCTCCTTTGGGTTTGCTTCTGAAAAAAATCACTAAGCATCTGTGTGTTTCTTATTTGCTTTATTGCTTGTTTTTGTTTACTAACCCTTAATCAAAATACATAAAAAAATATGTTTGTTTTCACTTTACTCACTTTTTTTTCAGGAAAAGGTTTGGATCATGAACATCAAACACTAGTTCCCCAGCTCGATTGTAATTCATCTGAACAAGGTCAAAGTTTGGTCAATAATGATTCAAGTATTATTCAATCCCAGTTGGTCAAGAGTTTCTTGAATATTTGATTACTTATTGCCCAAGAAACTCTAAGGTTCATGTGTTTATTTCTGTGCCTTATCTGACAAGTCAAAAAATCAAGCTAGAGCTGAAACAGCATAACAAAAAGCCATTTTCCGTATTTTTGTCACTGTGTTAATCGATTAACACCCCAAGGTTAGCCGATTAACACGTGCAATTTTTGGCCAGAAACACCATTTTCAAGTTCTGCAGCATTTTGACACCAATTTTCAAATGTGACCTCATGTGGAATATTCTAGATCATGCAAAATCATCACAAAAATAATTCCCCTACATAATCATAGTTATTTTCATCATACACCATCATTTAACCACACATGTGTACCACTTGAACTTTGATTTTCACTCCAAAGCCAATTACCAAGCCTAATTTAGGCTCTAAACCAAATTCCAAGTCACCACTCACTCCAAGCCTAAATTCTATATATACACCCATAATTTCATTCATTCTTTAAGCTTTTGATATCCAAATTCACCTTGTCAAAATTCCTTCTCGCTTTCTCAATTTTCTTCACCCACCCAAATTCACCAAAGCTCTTCTTCCATTAAAAGTTAGTAAGTTTTTCATTAAAGTTTACTAATCTTTGAGCTAAACCTCCATCAGAATACTTCATCAACATTAAATTATGTAGATCAAAGCTTTGGAGAGTGATTCTTGAAGTTGACTTGAAGCAAATTTAGATTTGGATTGGTAAGTCTCTAGGTCCACCATTGTTGTACTTAATTCTCATCTTTAACAATGTGATCTCTTGTTGGTTCTTGTTACTTGATTCCTTGAGATACTATTGTGATTCCATTGGTGTTAATTGTTCTTAATTTAATGGAATTTTCGTGCTCAATTGCATATATGATCATGAGGTGTTTGAAGAAATAATTGAATCATGGAAATGCATTTTTCCAAACTGTTTTTTGATGTCAAAATAGTGTTAATTGATTAATCATATACTGTTGGTCGATTAACACAAGTCAGAATGTTGTTTTTTTTTGGCTTGTTTTGGTTCCTTTTCTTCCTTCTTCCATTTCCCTTTGTTTTACCTTGAATTATAATGTTTGTTGATTAATTTTCTCATCAAATTCCATGGACTTTGGGTGTTTGATGAAGTTGGATAAACCTTCATTAGTTGAAATCTATCTTTAAGTGAATCATTTGATTCATTTTAGGTACTTTGAATTAGTGATAGGTTTAGTACTTTAATACACCAAGAAAAGTGATGGAAATTGAAGATGGAATGATCCAAATATTTTGATTCAATTTGGTTTCCCTTCTCCCCTCTTCTTCTTTTTTTCTTTTGGTCAATGAAAATCTTAAATGTTATAGAACTTTTCTTCTAAGTTCTAAATCAAGATGAGACCACTAACTTTTTTTTCTTTTAGTGTGGCAAGTTTTAGAATATTGACATATATGTCATTTCTCTAACTTGTGTTAGCACAAATATTGTATTGACCGGCCTCCCATAGTACGGCCTTCTTCATAGGTCGTGCTATGATTGCTTAACATAGTTCTATATTTCATCACTAAATCGGAATTAAGTTATTTTGTAAGTGAGTTATCAATCTCCTACTCTCCAGAGTGTGGTGTGAAATAGATTATTTCTTTCTCATTAAGGGAGCTAGTTGGCATATTTGTCGATTTCATCCGAGTTGGAGCTCTTTCCTTAATGGTGTATAGATTCATGTTTTCATGCTTATGGTTGAATAGTCGAGTATTCTCTGAAAAACAACAAAATATTCTTCATAACTAACACTAACATATTAACTATTATTGCACTACTTTACTTTGTGTCATTTAATTTTTTGCTCTTTAATTCTTGTCATTTACTTTTAACCTTTATATTTAGTATTTCATATTATTATCATCTTATTTTCTCTTTGTCCACTTGGACCTTTTATTTATTCTTTTGTTATTTTTGTTTTGTCCACTAGGACCATACCTCTCTTAAGACATCAATAATTAGTAAAACACTTTAAAAAAACTTGGTTCTCTTAAATCTGGATTGTTATGACCTTACATTTGGACCTTAGACTTGGACTTCAGACTTAGATCTAGGACCCCTGCCCTATGCTCTTAGAGATTTGAGACCTTGAACCTTTGTGTTGCTCTTGTATGTTTGTCTGAAATTTTTTTATGTGCATGTGTTGATACTTTGACATTGAAAAATCATCTGATACATGACTCTCCTAATTGGCTTTTAACCCTTGAGAAGACCTTATTTTAACTTTTCTATGGCCTAATTTGCGACTCCCTCTGATGCTTTAATTCATCTGGTTATTATGCTTGTGGTTTAAATCTAAAAGGAAGATGATTGCTTATGTTGACTTCTTGTCAAGTATTTTCTCCTTGTGTGGTTAGATCTTCCCATCTCTAGCTTTTTATTTTATGTTTTAAGGTAGTCACTTCATCTCCTCCCCTTCTTCAATTTTCAAAATCTTCTCACTTTTTCAAAACCTTCTTGTTTTCAAACTATAACCTCTTTCACAATAAACCTTGACTTTTGTCAAGTAACTTTCAAAATCTTTTTCTTAAATAAATGTCAATTAACCTTTTAACATACTTTGACTATTTCAAAAAGACATAAAAAATACAAAAACTCATTCAAACCTTTTGCGCCTTTGTGCACTTTTTCATTTAAAACTTTTCATAAAGTTTAGACATGAGTCATTTTCATAGTTGAGATGTAATTCTCCTATTCCCCATAGTATTTAAGATGTTGATATTTTCCACTTAGATGTTGAGTGATAGACTTGTTATTTTTAATCCAAGCAAAAATCCTCCATATTAAGGTGATGCAAATATTGTTGTCTTATACTTGTGCGCGACTAGTCGTAGTTTTCTCCTAAAAATGATGACTTGTCTTTTCATATAAAATCAGTCAAAACAAACCAATTTTGTTATTTGTGCCACGAACTAAGAGGTTTTAATCCTATATTGCACTACGTGGGTACGTAGGCATGAGGCTCAAAAAGTCTCTCCAAACACAAAAATCTTAAAAAATATTTCTTCTCTTATCTCCCCAAGCTCATTTCAAACAAACCTTTTCAAACCAAAAAGCGTGGATATTTCAAAGGGTTCCTTAGAGTACTATAGATGTTTTGAGTGCTAAAATCTTCCCTTAGCGTAACTAACGCTTTTACCCAATCTATGTTTATTTGTTCTTGTTTTAGAACTTGTTTAGGTTTTGTTCACTCATTTTCCTTTCCTTTTGGATAAAATAAAAGTGTGTGGCTACTTTTTTTTATGAGTTAAGTTAATTAATAGCTTACACTCACAATTTTTAACGCTACACTCATCTCCACCATCTTTTTCAAACAACACCTTTTAAGAAAAACATAGATTTTCAAGAGGTTCTTATAGAGTACTATATATATTTTAGGTGCTAACACCTTCCCATTGCATAACCAACCCCCTTACCCTTTGTCTTTCTATTTTATTAGTTTTGTTTTGAAACTTCTTTGGGTTTTGTTCATTATTTTCCCCATTCATTTGGAAAAATAAAGGAGCGTGGAGACTCTTGCATTACGAGTTAAGTTAATCAATAACGTGATCTCAAATTTTCCCGCTACAACCCCCACCTCAAAAGCATCCTCTATATGAGGGACTCCTGAATCACCACCTTCACTCACATCTCCCTTATTATGGGTATCCTTGAGAGGAGCGACACTTTTAGGCTCTGGAGAGGCTACCCTCTCTTCATCCACCAGATGGCTACCACAGTCAACTTTGAGGAAGTACATTTGACTCAAATCTAGACCAGGATAGAGGAAAAGAACTTGCTCTTTGGAATGCTGAAAGTAAACACCAGAAGTAGACATACAATCTTCTTTACACTCTGACACCTTTTTTCTAGCTCCTGTTGGCAAAGAAAATTTCCATCCAAGGACTTCTTCTCGCTGTAAATCCTTCCACCTTGGCCTCAACATCCTTCATTTTCTTCTCCCATTTCTCCTTGTCTTGTTAGAGGACCTTCATCATCCTTTTGGTCTCATTAAAGGCATTCACCTGATATTGGAGCTTCTCCCTCAACTCTTTCTCATCTTTGTCCCACCTATCTTGGTTGACATCCTACAATATGAGCGCCCTAAGCAGAAGGTTATCCTTCATATTTACAATAGCTGAGGTAGATTGGGAGTGAAGGGCCTGGTAATCGGTAGGAAATTCCTTGGAAAATGGGAGGTGAGAACTCTTATATTGGAGGGCGTCAAAGCCGACATTGCTCCACAAAGTCATAGAAGGGGAAGCCTCGCCCGTGGGGGGGAACTTGAGAGCTCTCCTTCCTAGGAATAGACAATATGTGTCAGTAGTAGATGAATGATCTCTCTCTTGCCTTTTAGCTTTCACATTAGGCAAGTCTAGAGCAGGGGCCTCGACTTGCCTCTTCTTTCCCTTGATAATAAAACCCTCAGGGTGACTTAGAGGATCGTCAGAGCCTGAACTAACAACCTTGATCTTTTCTCACCTCTATCTCCTATCTTCTTCAGAAATATTTTCCATTTGATCTATAAAACAAGATGATAAGGTCATAAAAACCATCTAGAAATACCTACGAAGGAAAACATAACATAACATAACTTACCTAAATAAGAGGTGAGATGTTTTCTACTTCCCAACCAAAGTCATATCACTTCGTGGAAATCCACAATCTTGAACTCCCATAGAAGACGAATGATCCTCTTCTCCTCAAGGGAAAGGAACTCCCAGTTGTACTTTGTGGCCTCCACAAGCTCATTCATCCATGATAAGGGAAAGAAGGGGGTTTCGTCAGCCCCTAACACTTGGGGGAGTCATCTCGCTCCCTCACATAGACGAACTTGTCTTTCCAGTACTCATAATGATTGGAGTAGGACATGAAAAGGGCTTGTCAATCTGAACCAAAATTCAAGAATAGTTATGGAGTAATTTCTTGAATTGAAAGGACTTTGGGAAGAATTAAATTCTCATCGCCCTTTATCAATGTGTACTTGAATTCATAAATGTAGATGTGATGCTCTTCTAATTTCTCAAGAATATAGATTTGAAGATCGAGCCATTCAATTTATAACATGATTAAATGATAAATTTTATGTTGTCAAAACTAAAGTTTTAATTATGGATCCTTTTCCATCTATCAATCGCATTTACTCTCTTGTGATCCAAGAAGAAAATAATCATAGGTATTTTGTGCCAACAAAAGATACTTCTATTTTGGTCAATGTTGAACAAAGACCAGATATCAAGAACAAATGAAGCTTCAACAATTTCAAGAATTCCACCTGAGTATTTACCTTTTGTCATAGATATGGTTACACTATTAATTTTTGCTATGAAAAGCGTGGCCATCCCAACTTCAATAAAAATAATCTTTTGTGAATGCAAGTCAGATTGAACTTAATGCATCACCTCAACAAGTTGATGAGACTCAGGTAAACTTTTTTGCAAGTAATAATGTACCAATTTCTCAATCTCAATGTTAGCGAGTGGTTACCTTACTCTAATATTCAAATTTTTCTACCTCAGTTCAAGCCTTAACCATCAATCGGAATTTAACAAGCCATCACTTGTTGAATCATCATCAGATATCATGTGTAATACCATTTCAAGTCCTACTATTTATTAATGTCCATGTATTTTGGATTATGGAGCCAATGATCATGTTTGTTCATCCTTAGCTTTGTTTAGTTCATATTACAAATGAAACCAAATAGAGTTAGTCTCCCAAATGTTAATTGTGTTGTAGTAAATTACGCTAGAAACATCATTTTTCCACCTAATTTATATCTTAACCATGTTGTGAGACATTGGATTGAACTCTAGTGTGGTCGAAGTCTGTTCGCAAGTAATGCGTGTTGTAGTCGAAGTTTGTTCTAACATGCATGAGTAAATATTGCTAAGGTTGTTAGCATGAGTAAATATTGCTAAGGTTGTTAGCATGAGTAAATATTGCTAAGGTTGTTAGCATGTTGAATTGGGTCTTGCTTGTAAGCCCAATTGTTTAAGTTAGCTTGTACCCTAAGTTAGCTTGTAATGGGTAATTGTTAAAAAAAACCATTAGGTTAGTGTGCTATTTTATTATAAATAGGATGCTAGTTTCTGAATCTTGAGAATAAAGGAAAAATAGGAAGATAAAATCCTAATTTCAAGGGAGAGAGGTTATTTTGTTATTCTTGTATACTTGTAATCTTGTTCTAAGAGAAAGGAAAGAATAACAGTTTAATAACCAATCTTTGTTGTTCCTTGTTGTTTTACCTTGTCTTCTTTATTAACCCTAACCCTTGTGAGTTTCTTGATCATTAAGAAACCGTTTATACTTTGTTTAAAGGTATCCGATTCACAACAAATTGGTGCGGTGAGCGTGGAGAAGATGCCTTCAACAAAGTATGAGATTGAAAAGTTCACCGGAGTGAACGACTTTGGTCTGTGGCGCTTGAAGATGAAAGCCATATTGGTTCAGCAGGGTTGTTTGGAAGCGTTGAAGGGTGAGGCAGCCATGGACGCTGCGTTAACGGCAAAAGAAAAGAAGGGCATGCTCGAGAAAGCCCACAGCGCAATATTGTTGAGCCTTGGTGATAAGTTTCTTCGACAGGTATCAAAGGAGACTACAGCATCGGGATTATGGGTGAAACTTGAAAGTTTGTACATGACCAAATCTCTGGTGAATCGACTATACCTGAAGCAAGCTTTATATTCATTCAAGATGAGTGAAGACAAAGTGTTGGCTGAGCAGTTGGATATGTTCAACAAGCTGATTCTTGATCTTGAAAATATTGATGTGAATATCGATGATGAAGATCAAGCACTGTTGTTGCTGTGTGCTTTGCCCAGAACACATGCTCACTTCAAATAAACTCTCTTGTATGGAAGGGAGTCCCTGACCTTTGAAGAAGTTCAATCAGCCTTGTATTCTAAGGACTTGAACGAACGAAAGGAGCATAAACCTTCGACGGTGGGCGAAGGTTTGGCCGTTAAGGGAAAATTCTTGCGAAAGGATGGTAAGTTCGACAAGAAGAAAGGTAAAAGTCAACAGAAGTCTTATAGTGGTGAAACATCTAGTATTCGATGTTATCACTGTAAGAAGGAGGGTCACATAAGAAAGGTGTGCCCTGAACGCCTGAAAGATCATGGAGGTAATGGCAATGCAGCCATTGTTCAAGATGACTTCGACTCATCTGATGTTCTTGTGGTTTCAAGTGGCGACTCAAGGAAAGAGTGGATTATGCATTCAGGTTGCACTTGGCACATGACTCCAAACAAAGAATTGTTCGAGGAGCTATGTGATCAAGATGGTGGATCTGTGCTGTTAGGAAACAACAAATCTTGCAAAATTGCAGGTATTGGATCTGTGAGATTCAAGCTCAATGATGAGTCAATAAGGTTATTGACTGAAGTCAGGTACGTACCTGACTTAAAGAGAAATTTGATTTCTCTTGGTGAATTTGACAGAAAAGGATATGTTTTTCAAGGAGAGAAAAGTATCCTAAGAGTCATGAAGGGGTCGAAGGAAGTCTTGAGAGGCGTGAAGAAACAAGGCTTGTATACCCTTGAGGCTGAGGTTGTAAGTGGTTCGACAAATGTTGCATCCACGAAATCTATGTCGAAGACAGAATTATGGCACATGAAATTGGGCCATGTCAGCGAAAGAGGCCTGGTCGAATTGGGGAAGCAGAACCTGCGAGGAGGTGACAAAGTCGAAAAGTTGGAGTTTTGTGAATCTTGTGTATTTGGTAAATCCTGTAGGGCGAAGTTTAACAAAGGCAAGCAAAGAACACATGGATCCCTGGATTACATTCATGCTGATCTTTGGGGGCCTGCAAGGAATCCTTCACACTCAGGTGCAAGGTATTTTCTATCCATCGTTGATGACTATTCCAGAAAACTATGGGTATTCATTCAGAAGACGAAGGATGAAACTTTTGAGAATTTCAAAAGTTGGAAGATTCTAGTCGAAACTCAGACTGGCAACAAGGTTAAGAGGTTGAGAACCGACAATGGCCTTGAATTCTGCAACGAAGCTTTCGACAGTTACTGTGTTGGGTCTGGGATTGCAAGGCATAAGACTGTAGCAGGTACTCCTCAACAAAATGGATTAGCTGAGAGATTCAATCGAACAATCCTTGAAAGGGTTAGATGCATGTTGGTTAGTACTGGATTGAAGAAGGTGTTTTGGGCGGAAGCTGTTTCGACAGCAGCTTACCTGATAAATAGATGTCCCTCGACTGCCTTGGGAATGAAGACACCTGAAGAAGTTTGGTCGGGACATCCACCTAGTCTCGACAGACTGAGAGTATTTGGCTGTGTGGCCTATGCTCATATTAGGCAAGACAAGGTCGAACCTAGAGCTCTGAAATGCATGTTCATGGGATACCCTGAAGGAGTCAAAGCTTATAGGCTATGGTGCCTAGAGCCAGGTCATAGGAGATGTATCACCAGTCGAGATGTAGTTTTCAACGAAGCAGAGATGGCTTTCAAGAAAACTGATGATGCTGACGAAGAGCTGGAACAGGGAGAGATTCCTGTTGAGGTGGAGCATGTTGATGCTGAATTGCTTACCCCAGATGAAGTCGAAGAAGACACAGAAGATGTTGTCGAAGATGAGGAGACTGATAATGACTACCTGCTAGCAAGAGACAGGTCGAGGAGAGTCATCAAGCCACCTCAGAGACTTGGGTATGCAGATCTTATAGCTTATGCCTTAATCTCTGCAAGTGAGGTTCTAGACGAAGAACCTAGAGACTATAAGGAAGTTATGAGGAATCAAAATAAGACAAATTGGTCTTTGATGTATGCTATGGTCTGTACTAGACCCGACATAACATATGCAGTAAGTCTTGTAAGCAGGTACATGGCGAATCCTGGAAAGGCTCACTGGCAAGCATTGAAGTGGATTTTAAGGTACATAAATGGGTCTTTGAATAGAGTCCTAATTTATGGTGGAGCCTTGGGTGAAGATAGTAAAGCAGTAATCGAAGGATATGTCGACTCTGATTATGCAGGTTGTATGGATTCTAGAAAATCTATCTCCGGATATGTGTTCACTATGTTTGGGACAACAATCAGTTGGAAAGCAACACTTCAGAAGGTCATTGCCTTATCAACCACTGAAGCGGAGTATATTGCTCTAACTGAAGCTGTGAAGGAAGCAGTGTGGCTTGAAGGTTTTGCAAAGGAGCTAAAACTTCAAGGTCGAGTTATCACTGTTAAATGTGATAGTCAAAGTGCAATACATCTGTCGAAGAATTCAGCCTATCATGAGCGAACCAAGCACATTGATGTGAGGCTGCATTTCATCAGAGGGGTAATCGAGCGTGGAGAAGTCCAAGTGCTGAAAGTTTCGACAGATCATAATACTGCTGATATGATCACCAAGACATTGCCCAGTTGCAAGTTTTTCCACTGTATGCAGTTAATAAATCTGCATGAAGAAAGCTAGTTTCTTGATGTTATAGAGTTAGATCCAAGGTGGAGATTTGTGAGACATTGGATCGAACTCTAGTGTGGTCGAAGTCTGTTCGCAAGTAATGCGTGTTGTAGTCGAAGTTTGTTCTAACATGCATGAGTAAATATTGCTAAGGTTGTTAGCATGAGTAAATATTGCTAAGGTTGTTAGCATGAGTAAATATTGCTAGGGTTGTTAGCATGTTGAATTGGGTCTTGCTTGTAAGCCCAATTATTTAAGTTAGCTTGTACCCTAAGTTAGCTTGTAATGGGTAATTGTTAAAAAAACCCATTAGGTTAGTGTGCTATTTTATTATAAATAGGATGCTAGTTTCTCAATCTTGAGAATAAAGGAAAAATAGGAAGATAAAATCCTAATTTCAAGGGAGAGAGGTTATTTTGTTATTCTTGTATACTTGTAATCTTGTTCTAAGAGAAAGGAAAGAATAACAGTTTAATAACCAATCTTTGTTGTTCCTTGTTGTTTTACCTTGTCTTCTTTATTAACCCTAACCCTTGTGAGTTTCTTGATCATTAAGGAACCGTTTATACTTTGTTTAAAGGTATCCGATTCACAACACATGTCTTATATGAACTAGATTTTTGTTTAAATTTCATTTCCATTTCCATGTTGTGTCAAACATTGAAATGCTTTGCTGCTTTTCTGATAATTAGTGCATTTTAAAGGAATTGAACACCAAGAGGATGATTGGTTTGGGTAGTCAAGAAAATGGCTCGTATAAATTGGAAATAAATGATAGTCACTTTAAAGCCAAAGGCTCTCCTCAAAACCCTGTTGACTAAACCATATCTCAAACACAAGATGGACAAACCAATGTATACAACATTATCAGTTCTACTTTCAAATTCATTTCAAATAAACATGTAATCCTTAAGTCTGCCATTTGCCACTTTAGGCTAGGTTATGTATCTCACAAGAGAATCAAACAAATTTCTCAATTGTACTCTTCTTTTGAATTTTATAATAATTTCACTTGTGATATATGTCATTTATCCCAACAAAGAAAGATACCTTATCATGCGAGCAATTCAACTGCTACTAATAGTTTTGAGTTAATGCACTTTGACGTTTTAGGACCCTTAGCCATTCCATCTATACAAAATCACATATAAGTATTGAATATTCTTGATTACCATACAAGATTTATTTAGATCATTCTTATTAAAACCAAATCTGAAGTATCCCAATAGGTCCAAAATTTCATAACCATTATCATAAACCAATTCAACACAACAACTAAAGTTGTAAAGGCATATTTCATCAAAGGTCTTGTGTTCAAAATCCACCAACAATATGGGAGGGTTGAAAGAAAACACCAGCATCTTCTAAATGTTGGCAGAGCCTTACTATACTAGTTTAAAATCGCCTAAACCATATTGATTATTTGCTATCCAATTTACCATATTCATCATTAACACAAATCCTAATCCTATTCTCCAACACAAATGAGCTTACCAATTCATTCATAACAAAATACATGACATTAATTTCTTTAGATTTTTTTGCTCATTATGATATGCCTCAACTCTTTAAGCCCATAGAACAAAAATTGACCCCAAGGCAAGAAAATGCATTTTTTTGGTATACAAACTTGGCATGAAATAAAATTTCTTAATTGATATTCACGAATACATCCTTCCCTACAAATCCACATCTTTGAACTAATTTCCATCAATACATGTTACAAATGATACAAACCAAGACATTGATATCAATACACTTGTTACACCTAACTCAAACTCTGGCATAAACCATAAATCATACCATAACATGTTTTGACACACCAAATGAACACATAAACCAACTTCAGATACCTATTGATGACCTAACATTTATAAATCATACCACTCATACTAACCCATATGCAAGAACTTCCTCAAGGATGAGACACCATCCATCATATTTGCAAACTTTTGTACTTGTCTAAAAGTATAGGAGTGCATGGTATCCTTATGCGAGTAGGGGATACTCATAGGACTTTGTAGTTAGGGTGGTTATGGATTTTCACAGTGGTGAGACACCTTATTTGATGATGTTTATGGTGTTAATAGAGGGCCAACTCACATGAGGTGAAATGCCCTATTGAATGAATACATTGCTTGTGCTATTGAATTTGATGCATTTATCAAGGAAACATTCTTCTCTTTCCTTTTCCTTTGAACTCTTCATTCTTCATTCCTCAGTAAAAGTATACAGGTCTAGGAAAGTCTTAGAGAAGAAAAAATAAATAATGAAAAATGGTTGTGATACTTGTTCTTCTCCTAGGGCATAACGTTACTATTTGTATGTTTCTCCTTCACTTCACTAGAAGATAGTTGCTAGGAAGAAAATTAGGTGTTTTCAAGTTAGAGATGTTGTGTGTCTATACTTTAAATTTGACATGATTAATAGGGCTTGTCAGGGTATTGTATTTTCCAATTCGGTACATGAAAAGGATGTGATCCTAGATCCTTTTTCAGAAATGGAGAGAGCCAACATGAACACCAATGGTGAATCATTTTCTCCCTATTTTTATTTCCACTTTCCTATCATCCTCGGGCTAGGGGTTCTGGTCTCTTTTACTTCTCGTTAGGTAGACTTTTTAACGACTGTTAATTCTACCCCTTCCCAAATCACCTCCAACATATGGAGTATCATATGGAATTTCCAGAAAAACTATTGTAACTTGAGCACTACCCCCATTGTTTAGGTGTTCTTATCTTTTTTTAGCATAATGATTCTCCCTAAAAGTGGTTGGATAACATTGTGTAACCTTCCCGGTAGACAATTGTTAGAACCCTATGCATACCCTTATGAGAATTGGAAAGATAGGTTTGTGCGGGTGAGGGGTGAGGTAGAGCCTCCCTTGTGACTACAAGGATGACAAGTTCCCCTCACTTTCATTTTTTGTGAATGTTAGATACTCAACATATTAAAAGGATAGATTCAAGCACCATTCCTCTATTGAGAAATAGATGATCTAGATTTTTCGCTGCTTCCAAACTCTAAACATTTGTACTTTAATTACCCATGACCAAGAAGATGGTGATGGGGTAGATAAGTACTTGGGTAAGATTTTTGGTATGAAAAGAACCTTTTAATCCTCTATTTACTATTTCATATGTATTAATAACACTCTTCCTTTTTTGTAGAGGATATGAATGGGATTTCTCTTGGGCATAAGAGAGAGTGCTTGCTTCAAATGCAAGATACACACCAGTGGGTGAGCCTCCCCCACCTTTTCCTATAAATGTAACTACTGATGGAAGGAAGCGGCAATGCGAGACATCTCGTGCTCGTGAAGCTCGCCCTCCCAAGATTCTTAAGCGTGAGGAGGGTCTTTTAAGAATTATCCAAGTAAAAGATGAGGGAGAGAAAATAGTTGGCATATCTGCTCCTCCTAGATCTTTAATATGGAATACTACTTTTTTAACCAGCTAGAGTTCTCTGAGAACCACCTTTACCCTTCGAAGAGTTTCCCTTGTGATTACCAGTCACTGGAGAATCTCCCGCCCATTTAGAAAACCTTCTAGAGGTCCACCTGTCAGTTTCTTCTAGTAGGGGTAGTCCAAAGGGAGACACATTATTGTAATATCAAATGATTGCAGTATAAGACAAACCTTGTTATCAGAAGAATTCAAGAGCATGAGAAGGCGGTAGTGACGTTGAGAGAGAAACATGATGCTTTAAGGGTGCATACTAAGGAAATGGATATCGCGACCCTTGCCCAATTTGAGCAGGGGAAGCATCTAAGGCAATCATTTGAGGAAGCTTTTAGCTCAACAAAAAACTAGAGGGAGAGGCTTAATTGCTCAAGGATGAGGTTGTGGCAACTTCTGCCCAGTATTTTGAATGGGCGAGAAGATGTGTGGCCTTCTTTTACCTGAACTTGGACTAGAGTAAGATGGACTTATTCTATGTGGTTTGAGATGGCCAGATAGTGGATGACAAGTATCAGTATTTTAACCCCCTTGAAATCCTCACTTTTGTAATATTTAAGTTTTTTACTGCCTATTTGAATGTTACTTTTATTTTTACGACCCCCTTCCGTATAGGCAATCTATTCTTGACTAATACTTGGGAGAAACGACTTACTGCAAGGAGATGCAAGCCATCAGCCACCAGAGGGAGATGACCAATCTTGTTAGTTAGGTTGGGTCGTCTTGATCGCCCATGACCTGATGAGGATCCTTCGAAAAGACCCAATGTTTTGACATCCCCTGGGGGCGGCAAGGATCCTTCATGGGGATCCAACATTAGGTTGCCTTATTGGGTGACAAGGATCTTGTATGAGGATATGTTGTTAGATTTCCTCATTTGGCGGCAAGGATCCTTCATGAGTATCCAACGTTTGGTTGCCTCCTTGAGCAGAAAGAATAATTTGTTATGATCTAGCGTTAGATTTTCTCCTTGGGAGGAAAGGATTCTTTGTGAGAGTCCAGTGTTAGACTACCTCCTTGGGGAGTACATATCCTTCATAAGGATCCATCATTAAATTTCCTTTTTAGGAGACAAGGATCTTTCATGAGGATCTAGAGTTAGATTACCTCCTTGGGCGGAAAGGACCCTTTCCGAGGATCTAGTGTTAGATTGCCTCCTTGGGCGACATGATCATTCGTGAGGATACAACGTATGAATATCCTCCATGGGAAATATTTTTCCGAACATTTACATTTCTTGCAAAAGGAGCGAATAAAAATGCGAATTCTTAATATTAATAGAGTGACAAGTGTCATTAAAAACCCTCGCCCCTACAAGGTACAAAGGGAAAAGAGTGCACCCTTTGAAAAATAACATGTCCCTACAAAAAACAATGAAATAACACTCACCTAATAAAAAAATAGCAGCAGAGAAAATAAATGAATGTCAGTAAAGTAATGGCACCAGAGGGCCTTTATTATGGACTTTTATTTTCAATCTTCTTTCTAGTGTGAGGAGGAGCCTCCTCTTCCATGCGAGCTCCTCCTAGTGGATTTATTCCTGATCCAAACTTTATAGTGTTTGCTACTAGGATTTAGAACCTCTTGAGCTTTAGACTCTGCATGTAACATATCATAGAGATTTCCTAAATTCCTTGGATAACTCCTAACCGCTCGTCAGAGAGCAGTTATTTCATGCACAAATACAAAGTGAACAAGGTGGCACCTAGATGATTAAAAATTGGACACCCTATAATCATATTATAAGAAGAGGGGACGATAATTACCAAATACCTGACTTTAATCTCATTGGTCTGCTCTTGTGCTCTAAAGGTGATATTTAGCATAATTTAGCCTTTGATCTGCACTTGCTCCCTAGAGAATCCAACTAGCAATCCATTGAAGGGCTTCAAGTTATCCAAGTTAAGGAGGAGCCTCTCAAAGGCATCTTATTAGAGGATATTGGAAGATCTACTTTGGTCTATGATAACTTTTAAGATCTACAATTCATCACACCTTACAATGATTACCATGGGATCATCAATGTGCGAACAGATCTTGGCTGAATCCTTCTCGAAGAAGTAAATTTTAGATTTTGGTGTCTTTCACTTGCCTTCATCCAACATCTCAGCGAGATCTTTTATATTCCGTACTTGGCGAGCATACCTTCTCCGAGCGGAGCTAGTATCCCTGCCTCCATTAAACCCATATGCGATAGTATTGAGCGTGTGACACACAACTTTGTTATCCTCCCTTGTTGATGCCTCATTTCCTTTTCTTGCTCTAAGGCTTCCTACATTATCTTTCCCATAGAAGTTGGATCCTCCTGGCCGTCGAGGGGAGTCACTTTAACATGCTCCCTCTATGCCTTTTTAAGTTGCATTTTTTGACTTTTTACACATACCAAGAAAGTTAATCAATATTGTTACTTTTCAAACAATAATTCTTCTTTTACCTATAATACCCTTAATTATTTATTTCATTTATTTTACTTTTTCTCTCTTTGTAATGGTTACCTAAGGGTAATTTTGACAAAAAGGAAATTAATACTACCTTGAACTTTGCAAGTGACAATTAAAAAGGAACAAAAAGTTATCAAGAAAGTGACACTTCAAAAGGAACAGAGGGAGTACTTATTTAGGTGTCCCTCATATATGAGCTACTCGATTTCCTTCTCGAGTTGATAGTAGTCCATGATGTGGTGTTCTTTAAACTTATGGAATTTACACCATATTCCGGGTTTAGGCCCCATAAGGTATGCTTTTAGAGCCTGAGGTGCAAGATGTTGTGAAAATGGAGAACCTTACGCCAGATCTTCTCACAATGAGTGTTCAGAAGCGTGAAGCTTTTTGCCTTCTTGCATACTTATTTGAAATCATTTTTATTCTTAATGGGGGAGGCATAGTTTCCTTTCCTTTGATGATGAAAGCCTTCGGCACTTGAGACATATTCTTTAACGTCTTGCATCTTTTTCTGGCCTTGTTATCCTCACCTTTTATGTGGCATTCCGCCCTGGTGACCACCTTTACTAATGAACAAGCGGGCCTCTGGGTGAGATATTTTTTGAAGTGTCTCATCATAAGACCATTTTGGAAACCCCATAGAAAAATTTCTTGGTTTGCAGGGATGTTCCTTATGGTAACTTCATTGATGGGGGCAAAGTAGTCCCTCAACGACCCAAAGAGATCATGTCATATGTTGAACAAGTTGATGGTGGACATCTTTCAGTCTACTGGCAGTGAGCTGGTGTACGCGTTTCTTCACCAACTCCTGATAGCTAGTGATGGAGGCTCGAGACAGGCCCATATACCATCATAAGGTTGCATCCCTGAAGGTGCTAGACAACAATATGCCCATCAAAGTTTTCAAGAGAGAGATACTTGAACCCTTCAGGGACATACGCTTTCCATATTTCGTCTGAATGTAGTTAGGGGTCCAGCAGCTCCATCTCCTCTAGCGGTTTGGTCTCTTGTTCGCGTTGTTGGATGTTGAGAACGTTATCCTCCATGCTCTAATTATTACGAAAAAAATCATCCATGGTAGAAAACATCCCTACTAGTGCATTGGCATCACTTCTACCACTGATGTCCTCCGACGTATGGGATGGATCTCTCCTTTTGAATATGATTTGGAATGTCTAGGTGCAGGAAAAGATAGGTGGAAATTGTAGTCACGTTAGTGTATGGTATTGTTCTTGTAGTTTTGATGTATTTTTTCAATTTGCATGTATGTTTTATTTGATTATTTGCGTGTTTGTAATTTGTCCGATATTCATTTATTCGCCTGTTTGTAATTCATTCGCAATTTGATTGTATTATGTTCGCTTTGGCTATTTAGCAGTTTACCTTAAGTCCCCTCATTATTCAAAAAATTAGAATGTTCGTCCATGATCCTTTTTTAGCCTAGTAAGTTGATTTTTGTCGTTTCATCAGGTATTGCTTGAATCACAAGTTAGAACACTTGAATCAAGATGATTAGTAGTTTGATACAAATCATGTATGTTGTATGACTCAAATCATGAAAGTTGTGAAAATTGGAATTTGGCTCTGTGTGATTTGATTCGAATCATAAGTTGAACTTGACTCGAATCACAACACATTATGAGTCGAATCATGACTTTCACTTGATTCGAATCATAGGTTCCAAAATCCAAATTTCCACCTTAGATTTAAATAGTTGCTTCTTTAATTCAAATACAACATCAATTGAAATAGTTAGTAAGTCTCTCATTATGAACTATTCATGATGAAAAATTTGATGAAACTCTTAGACAAAAATTTCAATTTGTCTTTCCATCTCTAGTGTGTCTATTCCTAGCACCTTTGTATCTTTCTCTTGTTTGATGAACAACTTCTTGAGTGTAATTCATGTCAAATTACATATCTCTTTTTGTTACATTGTGTGTAATTTTAATGTTGAGAGAAAATACAGAAAGGGAGTTGATCAATCTTGTAATGATTCATTATATATCAAGCTCATTATAACCTTTAAGATCTAAGACCCATTTATTCATAAACTTGAGAGAACCTTTATATATGTTCTTCATTCACCACCATCTAATTCCTTGTTTTTAACTTGTGATTTAGAGAGAGAGAGAGAGAGAGAGAGAGAGAGAGAGAGAGAGAGAGAGAGAGAGAGAGAGAGAGAGAGAGAGAGAGAGAGAGATTTCTTAGAATTGTTCATCATCTTCAACCTTAGTCCTTATCAAGTGTTACGGACCATCATCTATAAAGATTGATTGTTTGAGGGAGACTAATGGTATACTAGGTATCTAATGTTTTTGTGTGAAGTTTGTTGTTTGTAACAGGTGCAAATATCATTTCTTGAATGCAGTTTGGATGTTGAGTTATCCATCAAGAGAAAAAATTTCACTATACTTTATAGAAGACTTTGGTGAGGTCGAGTACAAATTGTTTGTAAGACAGAGTTGGAAGTTGTCCAACTTTGGTGAAGTTGTTTGAGTAAAGATTGTTCATAGACAAAGTTGAGAGTTGTCCAGTTGAACGCTTAGCTAATGACAATGGCTCAGACAAGAACCAGTGGGATCAAGGTGGATAGCCACATACGAAGACTTGGAGTAGGATATCGTGGTTACAAAGTTATTCGATCCAGATCATTAAAGATCTTGTTTTTGTTAGCACTTTGAGTATCTGCATCAACAAACAAAATTATCGTGTGATATTTCGTTGTAACCAAAATATTTGTACCAAACTTATAAAATAGTGGAAGATTATGATTATTTCCTAATGATTTTAACACTATTGAAGAGCAGAGTAGACAAAGCGAAGAAAAACGTTGAACCGCTATATATCTCTGTGTACCTTTCTTTCTTCTCTTATTTCTTTAGTTTTCCACATTCATTACTATGACTATTGTACAATTGCATCCTTGGTATGTTATTTAACTTAGATATTGCCTATATAAATTTAACGTGTAAGTTTAGATCTGTGATGCATAAAATCTATTGGATCATCATAAATTTAATTGTATTTTGAATGAAGTTCTATATTAGTGTTTTTAAATTGGTTAGATTAAAGCGGCTTTGGTTATATTATAATTGATTTGTATTAGAAATAATTATTTATTTAGTCATATCGTGTGATATTCATATTGGATGTGCATTTTCACACATGGCAGACGAGTCTCTCCATTAACTAAAACATGTGAGGTGCATTTCCTTACTATTAGATAAGTGAAAGTCACTACGTCACCAAGTGAGGTGTATGTTGAACTTGCATGGCACATATGTTGGTTGTTTGACGCATGGATCTTCCCTTTCACCATTTTTTAAATGAATGTCAATCATTATAAAGATATATACAATATTATTACATGTATAACCCTCTTAACTCTTTAGTATAGATATGTTTCATTATGAGTGTCTAGGCTATTAATATTAGGATTATAGATGGACTACTTATATTGTTGGGTTAATGTAATCCTTGAGTTATCCTTTAAGTAGTTAAGTCCAATTTATGTAGTTCTTCCTTGTGTTTAATGTTTTTCATATTTCAATCATTTATGAAATGAAATTGTTAAATAATTATCTATTAACACTATGTATTTTCATTGGACTTAAGGATTATTGACCATTCAATGATTGGTTTAAAAAATATTCAATTATGGAATATGATTTCATAAATTAGAGGAGGTTAATGTTAGATTTGTTCATAATCTTATTATTTTTATTGATATAAAAATTAAGAATAAAATTCTAAAATAATCCATATGAGTTGATACAGAAGCGTATCTGAGTTTGTCATTGGAAATTACTGAAGGTTTGAGGATATTTGATATTCCAATTTGTAGAGTTCTTTTATGACTTATTTATTCTCCTCTGATGGGGATGAAGAGAGAATTTCTGATAAGGCGTTTTGCATTGTCTACAAATAGAGACCATAACCTCTATACTTAGGATTATTTATTAGTTTTCAATATTTTAATTTGACCCCTCATCAAGTTAGATATTGACTTATGATATTTACATAATAATCTCATATTTCATGACATTTATGCTTTTAGCCACATACTTAGTATTAATTAGACCACTGTAGTTTTTGCTAATTAAATATTCGCTTAACATGTGCAATATTATATTTGTGACTCAAAAATTCTAACAATCTCCCACTGATCACATATGTAACTTTGCACATGTGTTAAACTTTATGAGCTCAAAATTTCCAAAGTATCCCGCTCATTAGTCATGTCAGTATGCAAAATCAAAGTGATTTTTGTTATATCAATCATAACTAAACCCTTCAATGATCACTAATGGTGACACAACTAAATGAGATAGATACATCATGAAATGTGCAACATGAAAATTACACGAAGTTGATCTCTATATGTATATTTTCAACTAGTCTTACTTTATTTTAGTGAGATCATTCAATAATTTTATTGTACAAAATGTAAATTGCTGAATATCAAACTTTATTAATTAGAAAATATCCAAAATCATAGTATGCATACATAATACCAAACACAGAATTTAAAATTCATAATTGACTAACTCCCACTAAACCAAAAACTTCTCTAATGATAAAACACTCATGCGAGCAGTGTGCTCATGAAAGATCTTGGATGAAAGACCTTTTGTAAGACGATCTGCTATCATGGAGTTTGCCCCCAAGTGTTCTATGAAAATTTGTTCACTTTGTACCATTCTCTAATAACTAGGAACTTGATGTCAATATGTTTTGACTTGGTTAAGCTCCTATTATTGTTGGAATACAGGACAGTTGATTTGTTGTCACGGTATAACTTAAGTGGTCTTTAAATTCCTTCCACAGTTTGTAGCCCAGTGACAAGATTCCTCAGCCAACTCCAGTGGTTTGATGTCTCGTAACATGCTATAAACTTCGACGCCGTAGTTGATGAAGCCGTAAGAGTTTGCTTGACACTGTGCCAAGAAACTGCACCACCAGCCAACATATATATATATATATATATATATATATATATATATATATATATATATATATATATATATATATATATATATATATATATATATATATATATATATATATATATATATATATATATATATATATATATATATATATATATATATATATATATATATATATATATATATATATATATATATATATATATATATATATATATAGACTGAAGTGGATCTTTTACTGTCTTAGCATCCAGTAAAACATGAGTTAGAGTATCTAGTGATATATAACTCGTCTGACCTCCTATATGTGAGCATATAGTCTTTTTTTTCTCTTTAAGTACCTCATAACCTTTTTGCCCGCTTTCCAATGATCCATTCATGGATTGCTCTAATATCTTCATAACATCCCAACTATGAATGCAATATTTGGACGCATACATACTTGGGCATACATCAGACTCCCCACTGCTAACACATAAGGAATCTTTTGCATTTTTTTAATTTCCAAGTTTCCTTTTGGGCACTGGTTAAGACTAAAATTTTCTCCCTTAGAGATTGGAGTATCCCCTAGTTTACATTCCTGCATGTCAAACCTTTTAAACACTTTTTTGATATAACTCCTTTGTGATAATTCTAGAATATCACGAGATCGGTCTCGATGTATCTGAATTCCTAATACAAAGGAGGCATCACCAAGATCTTTCATTTTAAAATTTCTTGATAGAAATTTCTTTTTGTGCATTAAGCCTATATCATTTGTGGCAAGCAGTATGTCATATACGTACAAGACCAAGAAAATGTACTTGCTCCCACTGAATTTATGATACACACAATCTTCAATAACATTCATCTCAAAACCTAACAAGAGAATTACTTCATGAAACTTATGGTACCACTGACGAGATGCCTTCTTTAGTCCATAAATGGATTTTGTCAATTTGCAACCATATTCTTTGAGTCTCCCGACACAAAATGTTTTGATTGCACCATATAGATTATTTCATCAACGTTGCCATTGAGAAAAGTCGTCTTAACATCCATTTGATGGTGTTCAAAATCATAATGTTCAACAAGAGCCATGATTGTCCTAAAAGAGTCTTTCGATGAAATCAAAGAAAAAGTCTATTTAAATTTAATCTCTTCCTTTTGAGTATAACCCTTAGCCACAAGACGAGTTTTATAACTCACCATATTACCATTAGAATCCTTTTTGGTATTAAAAATACATTTGCAACCAATGAGTTTCACTCTTTCTAGTGATGTGACGAGATGCTCCAATCTTGTATTGACTTATACTCCTCATTCGTTGCTTCAATCCGTTTTTCTAAGTTGGAGTATGTTGGAACAAGATTTATTCATGACATATATTCTTTGGGTTTTGATGATAACAAAGTATTAAAAGAACAATGGTTATATTTGATGCGTGTTTCTTGTATGTTGGTTCTATTACTTGTAAATGTACATACATAATCTGATATACAAAGGCACACTTGAGAGAAGCTGAATTGTTAGCTTCTGGTGGTGCAGAATATGAAGAACACTCTCTAAGTGATGTATGTCATAGATTCTGAAGCTAAAGGTCTCAACATCAAAAGAAGCAACATTATTGTCTCTTCACTTGTCAAATTAGTTTGTCAGGTAGAGTCTTAGTTCACAAGGCTCAAGAAAAGTTGGTATGCTTTATGAATATCTACTCTCAACGACTTTATAGTACAGGATCTCTTTGAAGACTCAATGGTTAAACATGATACAAAATGGATCAAGATCTTTTAGTGTATCTATCTTCAACGTCTCTTGTACTATGGAGAAAGCAAAGACACTTGATCAAGTTATCTCTCCAACGACTAATCTTCTACAAATGCTATATAAGTAGCTGAAGTTTCAAACTGAATCTTTAACAAGGATCAACCTAATGGAGGAGTAACAAGATCAGCAATTATCAACTCAAATGGTTATGAAGAATATATGTTGTAGGTTGTAATTGTAAAAGCCTTAATATTTCTTACACATTAAATATATTAGAAATCTTAAGAGCTTCAGGTCTTTGTTATGGTGATTTCCTCGTATCTCTGATATTTGTATCAAGTACACCTTATTCTCTATTCTGTTGAAAATGTTGCTTAACATTTTAGATCAAAGTCTCTCGCCAAGATGTTTAAGCCATGTAAGTCTCCTGCTATGTGCTAGAGCAATGAAAGTCTTAATCAAGTGGATTGATTGAGAAAATCCAAGTCTCTCTCCAAGATGCTTGAGCCATGTAAGTCTCATGCTATGTGCTAAAACATTGAAAGACTTAATCAAGTGGATTGATTGAGCAGAAGTCTTGGGTTCGTGGAACCTAAGCATAAGACTTAAGTCTGTAGGGCTTAAGTAGGAAGTCTTGAACCTGAGGGATTTGAGCAGAAGTCTTGGATTTGTGTAACTTAAGCAGGAAGTCTCGGATCATGGGTCTGAGCAGAAGTCTTGGGCCAGAGTGGCTTGAGCAAGAAGTCTCGGTTCGTGGAACCTGAGCAGAAGTCTTAGGCTAGAGTGGCTTGAGTAGGAAGTCTCGGTTCGTGGCTTTTGAGTAGAAGTCTTGGGCCAGAGTGGCTTGAGCAAGAAGTCTTGGGTCTATAGGACTTGAGCAAGGAAGTCTTGAACCTTAGGGGTTTAAGTAAGAAGTCTTGGACTTAGGGTCTGAGCATTGTAAAAGTATTATGCAAAATGCATAAGGAATTGTACTCATGATTTGGTTATATTGAAAATCTCTAATGAAGCAAGGGATCTGGACTACTCTCAATTGGGTGGAACCAGTATAAATCTTTGTGTCTTCTGCTATTATTTTTTTTCCTTTGTTAATATTCTGCTCCTAAGTATAATCAAAATTTAAACACTAGTTTAGATTCTCAACTCTGATCAGATGCAAATTAAGAAAACAGAAAACACAATTTAACCCCCTTCTTGTGTACTTTTTCTCACCTTTAGAATCTTGCCTGGCTTGATAGAAGTTGATTTGATTATCTTCCATATACCATTATTTTCCTCATGTTCTTGGAGAAAGACTATGTAATCAATAGGAATAACATTTCTCATTTCTCTAGTGGATCTTCGCAAAGGTATTGATTCTTGTAATACTTATTCTTGGGATCTTGAGTTTGTTCTTCATGAATTAACAAATCATCTTGAATTGGAGGAATTTCAACAATGTCTTGTGGAGGTTCCATACTTTCTTGATCAAAAGTAACTATAAAAATCGGTTCTAGAATTGTTACCGATTCTTCATCTAAGACAAAGCCTTTAACCTTATTCTTCCCCCAAACTCAATATCCTCAAAGAATGTGGTTGTTCTCGTCTCAAAAATTGAATTGAATTTGGGATCGTAAAACTTATAGCCCCTAGATCTTCCAGAATAGCCGAAGAATGTGGTTATTCTCGTCTCAAAAATTGAATTTAATTTGGGATCATAAAATTTATAGCCCTTATATCTTTAAGAATGGCCAATAAAGTAGTTGTTCATTGTTTGGGAGTCCAATTTCTTTTCATTTGGCCTATAAGGCCTTGCCTCAGCTGGATATCCTCACACATTAAAATGTTTGAGACTAGGCTTTCGCCCAGTCCAAAGTTCATAACTTTTTTTGACAACTGCTTTTGTTGGTACTCTGTTTAGAATATAAGCTACAATCTTTAGTGTCTCTCCCTAGAGTGACTATGGCAAGGTAGAATGATAAATCATACTCCTTACCATATCCTTAAGAGCGTGGTTTCGTCTTTCAGCAACATCGTTCATGCTATGAGATCCTAGCAGGGTGTACTGTGGGACGATTCAACGTTCCTCCAAGTATTTGGAAAAAGGCCCTGGGCGTTGTTCACCTGAACCGTCATATTTACCGTAATATTCACCGTCAGGATCAGATTTGACTTTCTTAATTATTTTTGTTGAGTTGATTCTTAACTTCAACCTTAAACGATTTGAACACATCCAATGATTGAAACTCTTCATGTATAAGAAATATGTATGAGTATCTAGAAGAACCTTCTATGAATGATATAAAATATTGTTGACATTTCAAGAAGGTTTCGAAAATGGTCCAAAAATGTCTGTGTGTATCAATTCTAAGACATTTGTACCTCTATATGCACCAAATTTCATTGTTTTGATATGTTTGTCTTTAACGCATTCAACACAAAGATCAATATTTGTTAGGTAAATGGAATCTAAAATTCCATCAGACACTAGTCAATCAACTCTATTTTTAGAGATGTGACATAGACACTTGTGCCATAATGCCCCTGAATTATTATTATCAATTTTACGCTTGGTACCACATGATTCCAATTTTACGCAAGGTCAAGATACATGCAGTCAAGAACAATTTCCATGTTCTCATTCAAGTCCTTAAAATTTATTCCATTAAGGACTTGAACCTTATTCATATTAGCAGATATTGAAGCAATTGTAGCTGGAACAAGAACAAAAATTAAACATTTAAATATAATCACAAGAAAACTGAATTATCAATTTGTTCAAATAAAGACATAACCATCTCAAGATACCTAGTGCACTATCAATATTGAGTCTTTGAACATTAATATTAACTGTTAGTGATACTCTTGTTGTAACAATCAAACATTGATAATAAAAACATGTCGAAGTATAAATCCCTCTTTGGACTGATTTATTATTCACATGTAAGATTTTATAATTATCACATGTTTATCATTAGATGCATGTATGAAAATTGGCCAACTACCAACAATCATCAAAGCCGTACACCATGGTATCCAAAAGTGTATGACCATGTGGTCTTTAATTAAGACTAGTATAATGCAATTCACTGAACAAATTGTTTCTTTAATTTAAAGATTTAATGTACTTATTTCGTTAATTCCTAGCAGTACGTACGTTATAGCTTCACTATCACCATTTAGTAGTGATTTGTCAATGCACTTGGAGCATGTCTAAACTAAGTGAATCTGATACGACATATGACATACAGAGTAACAAAACTTTTTCAAACAATAGTACTGAAGAAGATGTAACAAATGGTACTTATAAAATTGAATCAAATTTAATTAAATGATTAAACAATTTTATTCACACAAAAAACACATGATTATATTGCATAAATTAAACATAAATTGAAAGATTAAAAAAAATCCTAATTTTAAAACCCTAATTTCAAAAAAATACTGAAATTCAAATGAAATTAGAGTGACTCTAATACCACTTGTTAGATATATTTATAATTTTATTATTTTTTTCGATATTAAAATCAAGAACAGAACTATGCAATAGTCTCTATGAGTCGATATATCATCGACTTGTATCTCTTAAATCCATATATATTAGAATTCAATTAAAAAAAACGCAGAAGCGTATCTGAGTTTTCATTGGGAATCACTGAAGATTTGTGGGTATTTGATCTTTTGATTTATGTAATTCCTTTATGACTATTTGATTCTTCTCTGGTGGGGATGAAGAGAGAATTTCTAATAAGTCATTTTAGGTTGTCTACAAATGTGAACCATAACCTCTATAAATAACTTTTATATTATTTTTTAATTTTTAATATTTTAATTTGACACCTTATCAAATTAGATATTGACTTATGATATTTACACAATAATCTCATATTTCATGACATTTATACTTTTATTCACATATTTAATATTAATTAGACCACTGCAGTTTTAGATAATTAAATAATAACCCTAACATATATAATATTACATTTGTAACCCAAAAACTCTATCTCAAATAGCCCTAACCAAATGGCTTTTGACATAAGAACTCTAAGCCATATTTCCTAAGAAATAATTAGTACTCTAATTTGGAAGCTTAATGTTCAAAACATCATTTGAGAGACTTATATCAAACATGTTTAACCTTCGACCCAACTTGAGTAAGTGAAGGTTCCAAGAGGTTAATAATACTTGGTTTCTCATTTATTGAAGAGAAAAAAAAGTGGTTACACACTGTGTCAACTGGTACAATTCGAAATTGGAATAAATTGAAAATGAAATCCCTAGAAAGGCCTTTCCCAATTATAAAGCTCTTAAAGAGGAACTTGGAGGTTACACACATTGAGCAAGGATATTTATAGTAATTTCATGATTCATGGCCATGATTTCAATGTCATTAATCAAATGAAAATATTCACTTGTGGGAAAAAAGCTTAAGCTCACTTGCTTCTTGATGTTTTATATAAAGTCATACAATTCATAGAGAACATGGCTTAAAATGAATATTCTATACTCAATGATAAAAGAGCAAAGAGAAAATGCCTAATTTAACTATATACTTAAAACACCTTGTTGGCAAACCACAAACTCATGAGTGTCTAAATTGAAGCCTTAGCAAATCAACTAGCTTTCTAAAATCTTGTCCAGAATCAAGAAATTTTTTCTCAGACTCAAGTGCTTAGGTGTGATTTTTGTGGCGAAGGTCATCTAAGTGATTGATAAAAACATAGTTAAAAAACTCACACACGTGTTTTAATCATATTTTCTTGATAAATTGGGGGTTTTCTGATTGACCCTTCCTCGAAAATCTTTTATCTATTCTCTTAGACCCCCACTTTTTAGTTAGGGATCGGGTAACATATTAAGTAAGTTAAGGAAATTTCTCATCTTTCCACATTTTTATAGAAAACTCTCCTCTAGACTAGGATTTTCCTCTGGCTAAGAGAAATGGCTTAGAAAGCTATAGAAAAGCCTCTAAACCCCTTTTTTTATTAGATAAAGGAAAAAGAGAAGACGAAGAAGTCATAGTAGGCTCTATGAATTTTATGTATTCTTAGCACTTATCAGTTATGCCCACGAATCTTCTTACAATCAAATAGGTAATTTTAGACTAGTTAATCCTCAAACTAAACAAGAGATTTTACACTAAGTTAATCTCATAATGGAATAGAGGTTTTACACTAGGTTGATTTTAGGAACCAAACAGAGTTTTTGACGACTAAACTCAATAATCAAACAAGAGCTTTTAACAAGCTAAACTCACAAACCAAACATAGATTTTTCTTGACTAATCTCAAGATCTGAACAAAGTTTTTAACTGATTTAGTTCAAGAATAAAAAAACGACTTCTTTCTAAGATATTACACAAGAAATAAACCCCTCATAAGTAATTTAAAATATTCTCACAACACCAAAAACAACAAGAAAAATTCATAGATATTTTTCACTCTCAAAGCACTAAAGCAAATTTGTGAAGAAATATAAGGAAACAAAGTAGAGAGAGTAGTAAATTAGAAAATATGTGTTATGAACTGGTCAAAATCCCGATAGGCTATGAGACCATTTCATTTAAATCCATTCCACTTGACCCAAGACCCATTTTTCTTATCACAATGCGTTATTGTCTCATCATTTACTCGTATCAGACCTCCGGTCTTTTCGGCACTAGTGGTGCTCGATCGTTTCGATTCATTAGATCTTTTAATTCTAATATTCCAATCTTGTTGGTTTCCTCGAAATGATAACTATCAAGCCTTTTAGTAGTGTATTTTTTTCTCATTGATAATAATGGATAGCAAGATGGATGATGGTGGAGTGCTACCACATTTTGGTAGAATTAAAGGTGGTGGTTGAGCATCTCAAACTGGTAAAGAAATCATTGTCAGAAGGACGCCTCATGTTGGATAAAGAGATAATGGAAATATTTTAATATTTGGTGATGAATTTAGAGGAACATAAGATTCCTAATGTCACAAGAATGATGTGTTTCCTTCTTCTAGATCATCGAAAATCCTTATAATTTTGCAGACAATAGATCATTACAGCCTAGTCACTGATTTCGTCGTAGTTCATTTCCTTTTTCTCACCATGGAATTAGTTGTGTCGATTGGCGTGGTGGAAATGTTGAAAACTATTTTCCAGAGACGACATCGAATGATCTAGAGAATACCAATGAGGTGGTGTACTAGAATTTGATTGTGAGTTCGGCTTTTTGTCTTAAAGTTTTAATGCTTCAATCTGGCAACAGAGGAAGGGGTACCTTTATTCATTCTGTCGCTCGAATTAGTGAGGTCGATGATGAGATGTATTTAGAGTTTGTAAAGTTTTTACCTTGATGTGACACCATCGTTATGCTTTATAGCAACTTTCTAGGATTTCAAGAATCTATAACCTCCTACTTTGGATAACCGTTAAATAAAATATTGTAATTTGACATTTTTGCTCCTAATTCGTCTAATCTGGTGTCCTTCGCGGAAATGTTCATCTTAAATCTCATAGTGTGAAAACTTTCTTAAAAGTACCAACTTTAAAAGGGGGAGACATCATCGATCTAACGTCAGGAGGTGATGTCAACATCTTTAATATTCAGATCGAATTGTCCATAAGAGCATCAACAACATTACACTCACTTCAATTCTTTAAATGGAACCTACTATTTTTTTTTTAATATTATTACACACTTATCAATTATTTAAACAACTCATTAACATTTTCTAAATATCCATACAATCTATTAAAAGTTTAAAAATATATTATGATATCTAACGAGATGAGCATAGTTTTGTACGAGGAACAAAGACAAATAAAAGAACGATTACACCAAACTCTTACACCTATGCCATATATATTTTTAAAAATATAAAACTTATTATTTTAATATTTTTTTTAGATTAAATGATATTGATATAAAATTATGTGATTAACCATCTTAATAACTTCATTAACCAACCTTTTATATTTTATTAACCAACTTTGTTTGTTGCTAAAAATAAATTTTAATATCTGAATGTTTATTAACCAACTTCATATCTTCATTAACCAACTTTGATTTAGGACTAAAAATTATTTTTAATATCTGGGCGTTTATTAATCAACTTCATCACCTCACTAACCAACTTTTTACATTTCATTAGCAAACTTTGTTTCACTACTTTAAAGTCAATATTCACGGACATTGTTCACGGACATTATTAACGCACTATTCACAGAGAATACTGTATACCGGGAGATACTGTTTATGCACGGCTCATTCTTTGTTCATAAAAAATATTATTTATTTAAAAAACACCGTTTATCATATAAATATGATAAGCAATACATACAATGTATGTATTTAGTGTAAAAAGTGGTGTAGGAATAGTAGTTTTGTATTGAAAAATATTGTTAAATTAGAAAAACAGATAGTATATATTATTTTTTAAATAAAGCTTAATAGATGCATAGATGCGAACGTTATTTGAAATGGTAAAATTTCAGTTATTTTGTTGGTTAAAGTTGAAATATATATATTTTTGATTATGATTATTAGTTATGAAGATTAAAATTTTTATCTTGCACGACCGAATTTTTTTTCAGAATTTTAAATTGTTTCTTATTGTTTTTTTATGTATTTTGTGATGAAATAACTTGTTTTAATTTATAATATATGTTACGTTTTAGTTTTCTTGAAAAAAGGTATATATTATTTTGTATTGAAGAGAAATATCTATGTAGTGCATAGAATTAAAATTATATTCCTATTAAAGTTTAAGCTACATCCTTCATCTTACCGATTAAAAAAAATTAAATTAGAACTAATATGAAAATTTATTATGATATTAAAATTTGTTGATTTAGATCTTCTTGCTATTTATATCCACACATATGACCATGGATAGATGTATTACAGAATAGGTAAGTCTCACTTAATTAGTTGGTCATAAACATTAGTATTTTATTGCATTTTTTATTTATAAGAAATAATTGAGTAAATGAGTAAATTAATATTGCGAGTTTTAATATTTCAAAAAATTTATTGAGTCATTCAATTTTTTTTTAAATTAATTTTTAAATATCAATATTGACAAATGAAAAAACCTCAAAAGCCTCACACTAAAGAAAATATTTTAGATTTGGAAACTTGGTCCAACTAGGGTATTTTTAGTTAAGTTTGTTAGCTTCGGCTGGATATTTGGAGAGTAGGTCAGTCAGAGTTTTGAGTGGGCTAGCCAGAGTTTAGAAGAGGTGGGCGTCCTCCAAATTTAGTGTTTTATTCTTAAAAGATTCTTTAAGATAGGTTGTCCACTAAAAAAATATATTTTGAGATGTCACATAATATATGACTATAGTAATGCAGGGTGTGGGGTGTGTGTTGGGCAAGTGGAGGCGGTTGATCATCTTTTTATTTAGTGCGAGGTTGTTTCAGTTATTTAGTATATAGTTTTTAAGTGGACATAGGAGTCAGGGCCTCTATCGTAGTCAATCTTAAAGTGTTTAAGTTGTTTCAGGGTCTAGGTCAAGGTAAACAACAATCTTTAAGTTTGATCTCGATTCAGAATTATGTGGTTTGGAAATTTGAAAAATACGCAACAAAGTTATTTTTTTTTAAGAAAATACGACGCTTAATCATTGGGTGTCTATAATTATTAACATGTTGTAGAAGTGAGTTCATGCTCATACTTCAGATTTTATCGTTTCTCTATTAGATTAGGAGTGAGACTCTATCACATGGTTTGACTCGGGTTAGTTGGTATCCAACTTTCCTCCTATATTGTTTTGTGTATGTGTGATTGTACTTATCTCCTTCCAGCTAGCTGCTCTTTTATGAGATTTGTTTGATCTTGTGGTTTCTGGATAGTTCAGATTTTTGATTTCGCTGGCTTGTTATTCCTCCCTTTTGTCTAATCGTGTTATGTATATTTCTATTGGTTGCAAGTATGATTTCGACTATTGATTCTTTTGTTTTGTTTGCTGCTCTCGAGCACTATTAGTGCTCTTTCCTCCTTTTAAGTAAATTGTTGTTTTTATTATTTTTTTTAATATAAAATTTCTACTTTACTATTAAAAAAATAGAGTCGAAGATTTTTAAAAATATTCATAGATCAATTTGAGAGTGTTCTACAAACACATAAGACTATTTTGCTTGCTTACTTAAAAAAAATGTTAATGAAGTTAATGTGTCCAATAACAATTAGTTATTGTTGGAGACATATGTTTGGTCAATTGTTACTCCATATTGAGTTTGAGGAGGGGGTGGGACTAGTATTGCTTAAACACACCCCTCCTTTGTTTCCATGCTTCATTTTCACATCTCTAGTGTGGTACTTGGTGGTTAACTATTTGAGTGGGGGTTTGTTGATATTGTGATTCATGCTTGTGAAACCAAGAATTTTGTTGTTGCGAAATATAAAATAAAGATATTGCTTCCCCAACTATCCAACTCAAACTATTTGAAATTACTTCTCTACGTTGATAATGCCTACAACTTTTATCAATACGTGTTATCTATTATCTAACATTTTCAACTATGTGTCTATATACCCCTAATCCTTATCCTAACAATCTTAATATTTCTATTAGAGCTGTACTTTCTTTCCATACCTAATCACTTTACCCGTTTTCTAATCATGCAATTAATTGATAGCCAAGTAATTATAATCATCATTATAATAATACAAAACAAGACGTGGCCACCTCGTTTTAGAGAACCTATAGACTCATTATAATTAATATAAACGATTTGTTACCTAAATGATTTTAAAGCGTCTTTTTCAAACATTAGGCCATGTTATATATTCTAATGACTTGCATATGCATGCATATATAATCTCGTTTTAAACTATATATATTAAATCGCAATTTAATCCATTATGAGCTACCTAGCTAATGCTAACGCTATCAAATTTTTGGACACAATTTATAAAAAGCCTAAGACAATTTATATATAACTTTTCAACATAAGTTTGAAAAAAGAGCCAACATATGTAGAGTATTCTTTTGGTCCCAAAATATTTATTACATTTGAGTGTTTTATATAGATTAAGAGATAATTGAAAATTTATAATTTTATCTGCTAAAGTTTGGCTCATGGTCCAAATAGCTTATGTCTAGCCTAATATAGATCATCTAAATACAGATAACACATACATATCGGTGATAAAGTTACTTCACATATTTCTAAGCAAAATTGTTAGTCCTTTATGTCAAATATATACATTGTATATATTATATTTATACGATAAATAATATTTTTAAATAAAAAAAATATTTTTTATAAACAGTACATAAATAATATCTTTATGAATAGTGCTCGTAAATAGTATCTTTTAATATTGATTTTTAAATAATAAAATAAATAGTTAATAAAATATAAAAAATTATTTAATGAAGTGATAAAATTGCGTCTAAATATTAAAATAATTTTTAATAATAAATTAAAATTAATTTATAAAAAATAAAAAATTAATTAATTAAAATATAAAATTGATTAATAAATGTTCAAATAATAAAATAATTTTTAATAACAAATAAATTTAGTTAATAAAATATAAAAAATTGTTTAATAAAATTATAAAATTAATTAATCACGTAATTTTATATCAACATCAATATATTAAAATAATATTTTTTTATATTATAAAAAATATATATTATTATAATATTTTACTGTTTACCGTATTATTAAATAATAAAATACAGTATAAATTTAATGTAAAAATAAAAATAAAATTCAATACACCGTTTGATACACCGTACATATCATCAAAACAAAATTGTCTTTCACTCAAACCAATGTAAAATAAATTATTAAAAAACAAAACTAGTATACATTATGTTGTAGGTGTAGGTGTCAAAAACCGATGTCAACCTATCTTTTGTCCATATACTATAGCACCAAAATAGTAAAATATATTAAACATGTGATTTATCCAAAACATTTTATACCATCCAACAATCATAACATCCAAATTAATACTTGCATATTTCTAAATAATACAAACTTTAATCAGACTATAAAAACTATTTAATTTATCATCTGATAATTACTTAAAGTAGAAATATAGATAATGCGTATCTAGTGTCATTAGTGGATATTCGATAAAGTAATTAATTAATTTCATTATTCATAATTATAGTATACACTAATAATTTTGACTCTTATGCTAAACTTTGGGTATAAATATAGTGATTTATAACCATACTTTTCCACTCATCTCAAGCAAACATATAAGTTTCTCTTCCTCAAAAAAAGAAAGAAATCATAAGAGGAAGTGAGATTAATATAACATAAGATGGGTGAATTAACATGTTGTGAGAAAGTTAATGCATGGCTAAGAAACTCAAAGGTTTATTTGCTTATAATAAGCTTGCAATTTGGTTCTGCTGGCATGTATGTTCTCACCATGGATGCTCTTAATAAAGGAATGAGTCATTATGTTTTTGTGGTTTATCGTAATGTTATTGCCACTGTTGCTCTTGCTCCATTCGCATTTTTTCTCGAAAGGTATATAAATAAATAAATAAATTATTATTTATTATATTTTTATTAGCAAAAAATTGAGAACTAACTATTAACTTGTGTGTTCATTTTGTAATACTTTGTTCAGGAAAATTAGGCCAAAGATGACAGTGAGAATATTTTCTGAAATTATGGCACTGGGATTTGTTGAGTACGTAATTTCATCTTAAATAATTATATTTGAATTCAGTAAATTGAAATTTTGTAAGGTTGTAGATGATAATATATTAATTTTTTATTTATATGTATATTAAATGTTATTTATAGGATAATACTTGATCAATGTTTCACGTTCTTGGGGATGAAGCTGACATCAGCATCTTTTGCATCTGCTGTTATGAATTCCGTACCTTCCATCACCTTTGTACTTGCAATATTATTTAGGTAAGATTCTCATTTAAATCATATAATATATTATTATTATTATTATTATTATTATTATTATTATTATTATTATTATTATTATTATTATTATGTTGTGTCCTTCAAGGATCCCACTTCACACTCACGCATGCACTTAACTAGTGGACTTAGTTCATTTTCTATATAAAAAAGTTTTAAAATTTAATTGTATAAAAAAATGTTTGATTTATGTTTGAGTAGATTGGAGAGGATGAAACTTAGGGAGATAGGATGTCAAGCTAAAGTGATTGGCACAGTGGTGAGTCTTGGAGGTGCTTTTCTTATGGCACTATACAAAGGTCCTGTTCTTCAAATTGCTGGCTCTTCAGCAGCAACACAGATGCACCAACCTGAAAATGTCAATGATCCAACTGGTTCACACTGGCTCCTTGGTGCATTGTTTCTCCTCATCGGTTGCGCCGGCTTTTCCGCTTTCTACATTTTACAAGTAAGTTTCAGACACCTCTGAACAATTATGTGTCTGGTCTTTGATACTGGTATACGTCTGCGTCTGCGTCTGATATCTGTGTAGTATGTATTTGCTTGGAGTGGAAGTTACCTAACTAAAACATACACTTATGAATTACAGGCCATAACATTGAGAAAGTATCCAGCAGAAATGTCTCTTGCCACGTGGGTTTGTTTCATTGGTGCACTTCAAAGCAGTGTGGTAACTATTTTCGTGGAACGTCACAGCCCTGAGGCTTGGGCTTTGGGCCTGGACTCTAGACTCTTCGCTTCGGTATACGCGGTTAGTAATAAGCCCATTTAAACTCAAAGGCCCAACCCAAGTTAGATATTTAAGCAAATATCTTATATTTTGTTTCTAACATCTTCAAATATTTTACACAGGGGATAGTAACTTCAGCAATTCAATTTTATGTGCAAGGATCTGTGATTAAAACTATGGGACCTGTTTTCGTGACGGCTTTTAATCCTCTTCGTATGATCATAGTCACAGGCTTAGCTTGTATGTTCCTCGCAGAAAAACTTCATCTCGGAAGGTACATTATAGTGACCTTTTATCGTGTTCTTAACACTCTTCTTAATTTAATACGAAATAAATAATCAATTATATGATTTTTTTTTATGTACGTCGCAGCATTGTTGGAGGAGTCGTGGTGGTTACAGGATTATATCTTGTTGTATGGGGCAAATCTAAGGAACAAAAGAGTATCATGTTAGAAGAAGAGTCCCCGCAAAAAATCGGCATACAAGGACAACAACAATTACCGATTACGGTCTCCAAAATTGATGACAATGTTGATGTTAATAAAGCTCAATCGGTCACGATTGAAGATCCAACAAGTATAGACAGACAGTGATCACAACAAAATGAAGTGGTCACGTTGTTGGAATGTTTGTGACACTGGTGGCTTAGGAACATGTTATGCTGAATTATAAATATCCATTTTAATATTTGGATGATTTTGTTTTTGTTTTTGAGTTTTAGTTCTGCATTTAACAAAATATGAAAGGGATATATATTCCTTTTGTTTTGCATTGTTGACTTTAACAAAATAAATAAATAAGAAGAAACAGTTGTAAAGGTTATGTTCAAGAATGTGTCTAGTCACTTCATTATACTACGATTTATCTCTTAATTAGATACTCTTTTGATATGAAAGGTTACAAAATGTCTTTTATATATATGAAATTCCATGGCTCTTTGAAACAATGTTTCTACCTTACTTATATTGATTCGACAATCAACCAATCTAGTCCATGCTAGCGATGGACCTGCTTTGCCAAAGTTGGTCAAGTTCTAAATGGTTTGATTTACCAATTTTGGGTGAGTTCAATGTGATAAGATGAAATTCAAACAAAATGTATGAATACATAAGCGATAAAATGATGCCAACATTAAAATAAGAAACTTTTTTTTTTAAGAGTGGACAATTCAAATATTCAAAAATTGGAAAATTAAATTTTTATTTGTTTTTTATTAATTTAGTTTAATTTTTTATTTATTATTATTTTATTATTTATAAAAATAGAAAGTTGTAAAAAGTTAAACTTCTGTTGTCAAAGGATGATGAATCCATGACTTTGAGCATACATAACGATAAGGAGACACCTATCATTAGGCCACTTTGTTTTTTATGATTAATTTCCATCTCTGAATGTATATATTACATATTTAATATAATTTCAATTTATTACATAATTAATATTACATAGTATAATTTCAGTTTATTATATATTTTAGTTTATATTTAATATTTAAATAAATAATAAATATTGAAAGTAAATAATACAATAAAATTATATATTTAAGGCAAAATGATTTTTTTCGTCCCTTTACTTTAGCTTGGAATCCAATTTGGTCCCTTAACTTTAAAAAGTGACAAGTTGGTTCTCTAACTTTTAAAATGGTGTCACGTTTATCCTTCCGTTTGTTGCCGTTAGTCAAACTTTGAAAATAATTGTCACGTTTGATCAGGTGGACTTGATGTTGTTGACGTGGATATAAAATGTCTTAAAACAAATCCCCTTTGAACTGACTTTCCATTATCCAGAAGATAAGAGGATTGATGGTAGGGGTAAACTCAACGAAGCATTGAAGACGATTCAAAGATTATTCCAAACGCGAAGGATTGAGGGCGAAGGATTGAAGACGATTCAAGGAGACACTATCAAAATGTTAGTTCATTTCTCTCTGATTTAGGGTTTACGAATCTCATAGGACAATATCTGCTAGAGGTTCAAATTTAGGATTTATGTAAATTTTTTAGTGTAACCTCTAATTATTTAGATAATATGATTAGGTATCATGGATGAATACATAATCTCAAAATTCATCATAGTGGTGAGCTCACCGATGAAGGTTGTAGTGTATATGAGAATAGAGTAGTAGATCATTTGAAAATAGATGTAGACAAATGGAGTTATTTTGAGCTAGTTGGTGTATTGAAAGACTTGGGTTATAGGGAGTTTGAAACAATATATTACAAGGACCCTCAATTTGGGATGCATGCCCTTGTTAATGACAATGGTGCTTTAGAAATTGCAGATCTTTATAGGGTGCACCAAAATATTGATATTTATATTGAACACGCCTTGTCTCAACCTAACTACCGTGATGTTGTTATTGATGAAGTTGATGAGGGCCCTGCTGAAATTGTAGATGAGGTGGAAGAGTTACTTAGTCAACTCCATGATGAAGTTGTGGGAGTTGAACAAACCATTATTGTGATGGAGGAAGGTGATGTTAGAGTTGATCAAGACACTGTCGGGTTGGAGGAAGTTAATGTTAGAGTTGATCAAGTGAATCATGTAGTGGATCAATATACTGTTGGAGTTGAGGAAATTAATGTTGGAGTTAAACAAGATAAACCTGCAGGGGAAGAATGTAATGTTGGAGTTGAAAAAGGTAAACCTACAGTGGATGATGACTTAAGTTTATCTTCTAATGATAGTGAAGATGAGGACTACAATTATGATAGTGCACAAGAAGTGGCTTTTAAGGATGAGTCTGATGGGTATGATGAGATTGAGGAGGATGAACTTGATACCATAATTGGTCATGAAAATGATGGTAATGGAGAAGTCCAAGAACTTAATGATAAGTCTTTAGAAGATAAAGGGAGTGACAATGATAGTGAGGACATGCAAAGCGGCTGTGACAGTGATGATAGTAGTGGAGTTCTAAGAAAAAAGCATCCAATTTTCAGACATCCAAAAGACATGTCAGATTACAAGTGGGATGTGGGAATGTATTTTAGTTCAAAGGGTGATTTTGAGGAAGCATTAACATCTTATGCTATTCAAAATGGTAGAGACCTAAGATTTGTAAAAAAATGATAGAGTTAGGATAAGGGTTAGATGTAAAGTTGGTTGTGAGTGAGAGGCTTATTGTAGCAAGTTGTCAAATGAAGACACTTGGCAACTCAGGAAAGTAATTGACAAACACAGTTGTAGTAGAGATTATAATGTGAAGCTGATGAGTACAAAATGGTTGAGTAAAAGAATTCAGAATAGATTGCAAAACAATCCAAGGTTGAGTATAAAGGATATCAAGGAGAAGACATACAAAAAGTGGAATGTTAGGGTCAACAAAAGCAAAGTTATTAGAGCAAGATTTGCAGCTAGAGATTATGTTGATGGTTCTTTTTTGGGAGATTACACAAGGGTCTATGACTACTGTCATGAACTGTTAAGAGCCAATCCAGGGTCTGATGGAAAATTGCGATCTAAACGCAGCGGAAAACAAAAATTTCCTTTAGTGATCCTTACGAATGAGCATGGTCAGTGATAGAATCGTTACCTCTTTGTGGCGATTCAGATCTTTGATGCAGCGATCACAAGCATTGATGAAGTGCAACGCCTCTACTCAGTCCACATGAACAGCTTCCGGTCACAGTGCTAGCTGCTTATGAACGGAATTATTTGAGTCAGAAAAGAGAATCAAAAACGAAATTGCATCAAGTGAAAGCTTCATCACAAGGGTTCCTTTTATAGACTCTCTTGTGGGCTGCGGGCTAAAAACCCAATTCACATGATCCATAATAATATTATATATTATTATAATAACTATTATTATAATAAATATATTTATTTTATTATTATTTTATAACCATTATAAAATAACAATAATTTATATTATCCGAATTTCTATTTTTCACTTAAGTGCACCGTACCTTACGGTGTTCCTTTGATTTCTCTATCTCTCATCAAACTGTCCTTATGTGTGTGACCCTGTAGGATTTCGTAACGTTGGTAATTATATTAAATTATATATTTAACATAATAAACAGTAAGCGGTATCTAGCAACACATCACTGCTACCCAAGTCACGAAAATGTCATGTGATCTGACAAAACCTTTTTCGTGATAATATATGTTTGTATAATTACCCTTTTTGCCCCTATGTCTATATTGAACACAAGGCATACACTGTGTCATCCTTGTCCAGTTCAATATTGGGCCCTTAGACATTTCTCCTGTTATGCAGGATTGGCAAATTCCATCTAGGACACTCATGTCCCTCAGCATGCTTCGTGGAGTGCCCATCAACTGTCTTTATGATCATCCAGTTACGGATAATGTTTGATCAGCAATAAAGCACCCGACTCTACATCTAGGGTCCATAGTGGTTTCAGGTCGAAGGGTGGTAAGACACCATTATCACCATGAGAATAACTTATGACACTTTGCATAACATACTATGTAGTATTCTCATAGCGGGTCAATCCGGTATAAATATTACTCCTAATATTTATACCTATGTCAAGACTTGATAACTCTTTATCCATGATCCATGAGATGTGATCATCAGTCTATCTTCATAATAGTCTCAATGCTTTTAATGTTATCCCACTTTGCAATAAAGCTTGACTACGGATATTTTAAGAATAATGTCTTTAAGTTTAATGGGATCTCATGATTAAGTCACACTTAACATTTCATTAAACAGACTAACTATTCTAGGGACTTTATTATTCTGAAAGACAAACATAATAAAGAAATGCCTTTTATTATTAAACGAATAATCCGATACAAGTACCAAAAAGTATTGGCCTCTAGGGCTTACACCAACAGGGTCAACAGTTAAGATCAATGTTGATCGTGTACAAGAAGGTGTTAAGGATCAAAGACCATATTATAGAAGGCTTTACATATATTATGTTGCGTGTAAGGAAATCTCTAAGTTGTGCAGGCATGTAATAGGTCTAGATGGGTGCTTGCTCAAGGGGTTGCATGGAGGGCATATTCTGGCTGCTATAGGGAGGGATCCTAATGACCAGATTCTTCCCATAGCATATGAAGTTGTGGAGAGTGAAAACAAGGATAGCTGAACTTGGTTTTTAAAGCTATTAATTGATGAGCTTAGAGGCAAAGATCAATGCCTGACTTACACCTTCATCTCAGACCAACAAAAGGAAAGTTTTTCATTTATTCTTATGGTTTTATATTTTTCTGTTTTGTTATATTGTTATGTTATATTGTATGTTATGCTATATTGTTATGCTATTGCATGGTCTGCTACCTACTATGGATGAGCTATTACCAAGGGTGGAGCACATGTTTTGTGTTAGGCAAACGTATAACAATTTTAGGAAGAGGTTTCCTGGAAAGATGTTGAAGGACATAATATGGAAGGATGCCAAGTCAACATACCCACAGGCATGGGAAAGTGAGATGAAGGGAGTGAGGGCCATCAATGAACAAGAATTTAAACATATGATGAAGACCCCACCAAGGTTTTGGAGTAGATATTACTTTAGAACTGAAAACAAATGTGATGTTGTTCTCAACTACATGTATGAATCCTTTAATAGTGTCATTCTTGACGCAAGGGCAAAACCTCTAATCACTATGTTGGAAGACATCAGAATATACATGATGGAGAGATGGACAAATAAAAGAATGAGATTTGGTACTTTGGATGAGAATGATATATTGCCCAATATTAGAAAGAAACTTGATGTCACAAGCACAAACACCAACAACTAGCTATTAAGGTATGTAATATCAACATACATTAATTCTTTAGGATGTCTATAACATACAATCCAAACATGTGATCATATATTATGTTTGTTTAATTCTTTAGGATGTCTGATGAACATATACTCCAACAAAGAGGACCACGCCAAAGAAGAACATCTAGATATAATTAGGCTATCATGTCATGTGGAATCACTTTATGTATTTTGTTGTATAATTAGTTTATGTTTTTTGCTATTGTTTGGAACATGTGTATTATAAGTTTATGTATCTTGTTGTTGTTTGGAACATGTGTGGAATGGCTTTATGTATTTTATGGAACATGTGTATCAGTTTGTGGACCTGTTATGAAATGGAACCTGTCATAATGTTGTGTTAAAAGCAAAACCTATTTATGGACTTGTTTATGAACCTGTTATGAAATAATTAGGCTATAATGTTTATGGACCTGTTATGTACTTTATGTTAAAAGTAGAACCAACTTATAGGTCATAATGTTTATGGACCTGTCATAATGTTGTGTTAAAAATGCAGACCAAGTTAAAAACACTTTGACAGGTCTACAACAGACCAAGTTAACATAAAAACAGAACATACCAAATAGAATTTATAGGTCATTGTGTGTTATATAAAACACTTATAGGTCATTGTGTGTTAAAATCAAGCTAATCTTTAACAGACCAAATATTGCATTCATGTAAAAATATCATAATCTTTAATAATGCAGACCAAGTCAAAAACACTTTGACAGGTCTATAACAGACCATGTTAACATAAAAACAGAACATACCAAATAGACTTATAGGTCATTGTGTGTTATATAAAACACTTATAGGTCATTGTGTGTTAAAATCAAGCTAATCTTTAACAGACCAAATATTGCATTCATGTAAAAATAACATAATCTTTAACAGAATCATTGTGTGATACATGCAAAAATGATAAAAAGTAAAATTAAAAGAATCCAACTATTACATTCATGTTGAACTGATACAATCCAATACTGATACAATCTTTAACTGAACTTAAACTTAATTCTTACAAATAAACCATAACATACTACTTCCAAACAAACCTTAATATCCTAACTAATTCTAACAACTAATACAGTGATAATCATCACAAACATCAAATTCAAAATCTTTTTCCACTTCATGATATTCTTCATTTCACTTTCAAGTTTCATCAATTTTTTTCTCTATTCTTTATTCTCCATTGTCACTTTTTCAATGCCTTTTTTTGCTTCAGCAAGTCCCTTAGTTACCACACCCAGCCTATGCATCCAAAATTTCTTTTTCTCATCACCCACCTCCTCATAAAACCAACCAAAGAAACCACACCCAACTTGCATACCTCCATGAAATTTTCATTGTTTAGAGGTTACCTACAAATTGAAACTTAAACATATTTTATTAACAAATTCAAAAAGCTTGCATACCTTATAATTTGGACAACCCCACAAATTTTTTCCCATATTCTTAACAGTAGTTGCCCTTTAAAGAACAGCCATGTCTCCACAATGGCATATGGGCTTTCATCGTGACCTACTACAAACATCTGAATCTCTACTTTCCTGTTTCAACATGGAGGACAAACAAGCAGATTTCATGCATGCCAAAAACAAAACCCTAGGTTAATTTTGGGATTTGGGATTGGGAAGGAGGAAGGAGAACGAAAAAAAATTAACAAACAATATGGGAATGGGAGGAGGAAGGAGAAGGAAATAACATGATAAAGATAACTTGTCAAGTCATCTGCCACGTACACAAAATGAACGGACATTTGGGGACAACTAACGACGAGGATTCAATTGACACCATTTTAAAAGTTAGAGGACCAACTTGCCACTTTTTAAAGTTAAGGGACCAAACTGGACCCCGAGCTAAAGTTAAGGGACGAAAAAGAGTATTTTGCCTATATTTAAATATATTAGTTATATTGAATATAAATAATTTAATATATTTTTGTTGGCAGGTTCTTTGATTGATAGATGATAATTATATATTTGAATATATTGAAATTTTTGGTAGTGTTATTTTTTTGATTTTTTGGATGATCAGGATTTTACCGACAGTTTTGAATGATTGTGATTGCACCGACGGTTTGTGTGGTCCAGAGAAAATGCAAAGTTGCATAAATAGGGGGTCACATGTTGTTTGATAAACACATCTCAAAATATGTCTCTTCCTCAGTTTTTGATTAAGGCAGAAATGTACTTCAACGGATCTTCTCCTCTGGTAAAGTTTCGACTTCTAGAAGGCACCGCATCTTTTTTTGGACTGACGTTCAAGTTTAATGAATTGCTGGCTGATGTCAAACACAGAAAGGTGAGAAAGATCGAGTTTCGTGAAGATTGAGTTTATACTAACGGGAGGGTGAAAAACAACCTTATTGAGTTGAAGACCAACGAAGATGTGAAGGAAATGTGGAGATTATTTCACCGTAGGATAATAAAGAGACCAATCGAGTTAGATGCTAAGCTTTCAAGATCGGTTGACGACATAATGAAGATGCTAAAACGTCCAGAAGCGTCTGATAATGTTTAGTTTTTTCTTATGTATTAATCAAATTGTAATGTTAAGTTTTTCCTGTTAAAGTTATGTAATTCATTGTCAGATATTAGTTAATATTCACGTTGTAATTTAAGGAAGATCAATAATATTAGAAAATAAAGAGTTATGATGAAGATGTCTTGAATAATATACAAATGATATAAATAATACAAAAGATATCTAAATATTGAAATATAAATAATTTAAGTATATAATTTTATACGAAAATTTAGTCTATTTTTTAATATATTTAAATATATAATAAATTGAAATCTGTAATAAACTAAAATTATAAGGTGAAACTATACTAACTATAAAATTAACTATGAAATAACTGAAATTATATTAAGTATGTAATATATATATTTTGAGTTAGAAATAAATTACAAGGAACAACGTGGTCTAGTGGTAAGTGCCCCCTTATGTATGCTCAAGGTTCTCACAAAAGTTTAAGTTTTTCAACTTTCAATTTGTATAAACAATAAAATAATAATAAATTTAAATAAAATAAATATAAATAAATAAAAACAAAAATAAATAAAAAATAAAAAAATAAAAAATAAAAAATTCGAGTTAGTAGCCACGTCCGTAATAAAATAATAAAAAATAAAAACAAAATAAATAAAAAATTTAAAAATAAAAAAATTCGGCTGGCAGCCACGTAAATTAATAAAATAGTAAAATAAAAAAAAATGTCACATGAAAGCGTCATGTCACCCAGAATGTTGACAAATTCATTCAAGAGACAAAATAAAGGAATTTTGAAATGAAAAGGATGAAATCTTAATTTTTTTATGGAGGAATTTTTCAAAGCTCACCCATATGGAAGAGGGGAAAAATCCTATTAACCCTTTCTTTATTAGTGTTCTTGATTGGGTCAAGACCAATCCAACGTAATACAACTACACGAATTGTCTTTAACATCCAGTACGAGATAGGAGTAAAGACAATGAACTTGACCATCACAAGAATTTTAGAAGCCATTAATAAGTGTCAAATTTATTAATTTTACCTAAGCATTTATTAATTTAAATCACATGAAAATTGAGAAAATTTGAAAATTTTGAGATTTGGGTTAAAATTATTTGTCTATTATAGTTGAAATACAAATGGTTCAATGTATAAAAGAAACAAATGCATAGAATTTCATGATTCAGACATTCTCTCTAGACGAGTTTATGCTCTCATTATGCAAGAAATGTGCAACATGCAGGTTTATGACATAATTAAGAACCAAACGGTATCATGAAAAAGTTTTGTTTAAATGCTTCATTCAAAGTTAATTTTTGTGATTATCTAGTGATAGCATGAGGATGAAACCGTTGATTTCTTAAAGTTAGATTTTATTACTTATATTGTGAAAAATTATTGATTTAAATTTGAATCATCCAAATGCTAACCAAGTGGGTTGTGTGAAAACCTCATGTTTTACATATATATTGAGTGTAGATATTGCAAATAACTCAATTAATTTTGCACGAAGCTTGATATTGCTTTGCATGTATGATGTCATGGATATTATCAAGACATTATTTCTTAATTGAGTGAAAACTTACTTAGATGAATAAAGCTTACCTTATAAGTATGTGATCCCTGACAACCCATTTGAGGCAAAACATGAAAGATTTTTTTAAGTAACAACCTTTATGTCGCGACGCAAAAAATATTCGAGGCATGTCAAAATAAATGAAGTCTCCACCAAAGTTTATTTGAAAAGGAAAAACATTGAAAAAATCTTTAAAGAACAAAAAGTTGGTCTTCGCAACTAAATTTAGGTACATGAGTCGTTTATGCATAGGGAATGTATTAGTACCCTGACATCCGTTTAAAATATGGTTACTTCTAGTTAATTTTACAAAAGAACGTTGTTAACCTTGTTATATCGATTTTTTTCCTAATCATTGGAAAATAAATACAGTGTATTTACAACACAAAGGGAAAAAAATTTATAACGTGCTTGACAAGATGAAACTCTTGCTCATACGTATCTCCCGGTGCGAAGGAGAATTTCAAGATACGTAGTTCTTGGTAGAAAAATTGTGTCTGTTGGTTGATTTTAAAGAAAAATGTTTTCATGGCATTAGAGCGGGAAAATGTTGTCTGTTGGCCGCGTTAGTGCGAATAAAAGTGTTGTTTGTTGATCGCGTTAGAGCGGATAAAACATTGTTCTTTGGTTGGTTATGATTGTTTTTAGGAGGAAGACAAGTGTTATAATGAGAAAGCTATAGAATTGTGTTCAAACACTAGAGGATAAAAGGAATATACATCCAATTAACCCTTTTATAATCCAACTTTGTTTATAAAGGAAAATATTCAACATGAATCAAGTTGTAATCTTTTAAAGGAAGACCAACGTTAGAATAACCTGAAGGATTTAAATGAATTTAGTAGATACAAATTATAGCATATTGTTTAATCTAACAATAATCAAGAATAATTAGAACGGTGTACCTTATAAGATTGAAGAGACAGTTGTCGAAGCTTGTGAGTATGAGAGAATTACTACCCTCATTGCCGTTTAGGATTTTCAGAGTAGTTTAATTGTCTAATGGGGAGACACTTAAATAGCTAAACGGCTGAGGGCAGGGACCTCTCATTGAGCTTAATTGAATGGTCCAACCCATTACGATCCATTCAGGCACAAAACCCAATCAAACAATTCATCTATTTAGTGTTTAATAACAATAGACCATAATATAATTAATTAATAATTAATTATGTCAATCCATATTTGATTAATTAAATAATTAATCTAACAATCTCCCACTTGGATGACAATAATTAATTATTAAAAATATTGATTCTAGTATTAGAATATCAATAATGGTCAAAACACCAATCAATCAAAAGAAGTAAATTTCAACGCTGCAGAAATTGTATCTGATAGGGAAGACAAATTATACATGTTAAAACTCACAACTTTATATAAAAAATGATGACTTTAGAGTAACATATTTAACTTCAAAGTAATATGTTATAAAGAATGGTCCAAGCATATGAAAATGCTATTGATAAACTCCCACTAACCCAAAGTATCATAAGACTTACTCATGTGTATAAGTCTATGGTTAGTGATTATACTAATGAGTTTTAAATTATAGGTCATAGAATATCCACATAGGGCTAAGAATAGTAATTACATATAGGAATACCCTATTAACAGAGTAATTACATTTAATTATTAGTACCTTCATAACACAATATCATACTCGATAGGAGTATTGATATTTACTTGTACTTTCATATTATGACCTGACAAATGTGGACTATTGAAGATATAATAACACAATATTATTGCACGATAAAGAATTATTGTGTCTTTTCAATATCAACCTAAACATCAAATTATGATGTTTCCTGAGATTAAGACTTCTTATAATTATTTTATATTTTGAAGTCCTTTTAGAATATGTCATATTTACAGTGCGCGCAAGAATATATGACACTATGAGAATAATAATCCAAAATTTTAGATTATATGATTGTGTTCCCATGCAATCCACTCCCACTAATCCAATATGATAAGGATTTATCAGAGGCCACTAATATTAAATACTCTGATTGAACAACGGGGGTGTTAATGTTATTTTTAGTGCAAAATTATACAGAGAAGTGGTTTTATAATATATCATCAAACTCAACCATATATTTTGCACGTCAATCGAATATATATGATGGTCCTATAAAAGATTTACCATCTTTTGAGTGAGATCAAATTCATAACTCGCTCAAAACTCAAATGCTATAAGTATAACTACACACATTTGAGAAACATATTACATTATACGCAGCGGAAAAATATGAGACTTTAATCAAATTTAATATTGAGGATATAGCATAGGACTAAAATATCCTCAATATAAGTCTTTATAAAATAATATTATATATTAAACAAATAATATTTGTTTCTGAAATCTATATAATTGACATGTTAAATTCTCCCACTTGATAGAGAATAATAGTTGAATTATTAATATTAGAATTTTAAAATATTTAAACAAATATCCAACTATTTTCTGTATCACACAATAATCATTCAGGTAACGTCACACCGATAGAGTATGTCCATCACTCACATAATACATAGAGAATTGAAATCCATTTTAATAAAAAAAAATTATTGGATTTCATAAAGTATTACATGTCTTCAAAATATATATATATATATTTTTTCTTAAATAATACTTTCAACAATATGAAATAAGAAATATAACAATGTATAAATATTATGTCATCAAAAATTCTAATATCGATAGAGTACTTGAACTATAATTTACACAATCATAAATCATAAGTGCATTAAACAAAACAAATTGTACTAATAATAATATACCGATAGGGTATAATTATTATCAATATAATATTTATTATAACTAAAATTAATTTAACAAAATTTGAATAACTGTACCACGATATGTGAGTTACAATCATGCAAATTAAGATTAATTATATTTTATTCAAAATAGAAAAATTTTATATAATTGTATCCATGATAGGTGAAATTACAATTATACAAATTAATATTGATTACTTAATTTTCTATAATAAAAGTCATAAAATAATAAAATTTTAATATATATATATATATATATATATATATATATATATATATATATATATATATATATATATATATATATATATATATATATATATATATATATATATATATATATATATATATATATATATATATATATATATATATATATATATATATATATATATATATATATATATATATATATATATATATATATATAATTGCATAATTTTAATTTCAAAAGAAAGTGAATAATATTTAAGAAATTCCTCCTTGTATGCAATTATTATATAGTCACAAGAGATTCAAAATTAATAAATAATAAATACAACTAACCTCAAATTTATCCATCAAAGTGACTTATTTCTTTTATCACAATATAATACGTTTTAAAACTTCCCAAAAATCATGCTATGTATTGGCACATACTTTTGAAAATGCAGGTTCAATTTGGCGGCTATTAACTGTGATGGTAGAAAGATTCATCATAATTTTGTGTGTACACCATCATTCAATTGAATGAAAAAGGTTAATAATTTGGGAATATATTGTACGTCAGCATTAGCAATATACTATGCATGTGTGATTAGAAAACAAATTGTTCAGTTCATCACCTATATTTGCTCATAATTTCAAAACATGTTTACTTTGAATTAACTCTCTTGTATAATTTCAAAAAAACTTGGATACAACCAAAATTTATTATATTATTAACTAATATCCAACAAAAGTATTTAAAAATATATTGAATAAGATAACTAATTTGTCATTCAAAATTCATTTCTGCAATGAAATATCTAAAATATGTTCCGTTCATAATCTTTTAATCAACATAATAAATATATCATAATTTTCAAAGTTAACAAAATAATTGAAGAGATCATACAAATCTACCACTTTTGCATATTAGAGATTATAAATAAATCAATTAAGTAATATTCTGCAAAAACAAATAAAATATTTGATATTAATTGTTAAGCTAAAAAATAGGATCACCTTTTCAAACTCTTCTAAATAATTCTCATTTCACCCACAATAAAATGCAATTATTTAGGAATCAAACCTTAAAAATAGGTGAGACATAACAACCTTTTACTAATATACACCTAAAATATAATATACTTTAATTCTAAATATGAAATTTACATGTCAATAAATTTCTAAAATTATTAGATCAAATTATTTAAATATTAGATCTAAAATTTTTATAATTTTAAGAAAACCCACAATTTACCTTCAATATGAATTATATAAAATTAGTGCATCAAGTTTAATTATTTAATTTGTCAACTCAAAACAAATAGAAACCATACACTAATTCAAATCATATAATTCAAGCGATAGCTATAAAACGTATCTATGAGATTCTGATACCAATTGAAGGATTTAAATGAATTTAATAGATACAAATTATAGCATATTGTTTAATCTAACAATAATCAAGAATAATTAGAACGGTGTACCTTATAAGATTGAAGAGACGGTTGTCGAAACTTGTGAGTATGAGAGAATTACTACCCTCATTGCCGTTTAGGATTTTCAGAGTAGTTTAATTGTCTAATAGGGAGACACTTAAATAGCTAAACGGCTGATGGCAGAGACCTCTCATTGGGCTTAATTGAATGGTCCAACCCATTATGGTCCATTCAGGCACAAAACCCAATCAAACAATTCATCTATTTTGTGTTTAATAACAATAGACCATAATATAATTAATTACGTCAATCCATATTTGATTAATTAAATAATTAATCTAACATAACCAAGTTATATGACTTGTGTCCAAACGCTCGGGGATAAAAGTGATATTTATCGAATTAATACTTTTTAATCCAATACAAGGATAAACTTAGAATGATCAAGTTATTAATTAAAACTTTCTGAAAGAAAGACAAGCACTCGAACAAGCAAGTGATACGACTTGTGTCCGAAGACTCGTAGCTAAAAGGGATATGAATCAAATTTATCCTTTTTAATCCCATTTTATTCATAAAGGAAAATATTTATTACGAATTGAGTCACAATCTTTTAAAGGAAGACAAACGTTAGACCAAGCAAGTTATACGACTCGTGTCTGAATACTCGAGGATAAAAGGGATATACATTCAATTAGTCATTTTTAATCTGATAAAAGCATGAACTTCAAACGATCAAGTGATTAATTAAAACTTTTTGAAAGCAAGACAAACGTTTGAAAAAGGAAGCAATATAACTAGTGTCTAAAAACTCGAGGATAAAATGAATATACATCCAATTAATCTTTTTTAATTAGGTTTTGGTTTATAAAAAAAGAGATTAAGATGATCAAGTCAATACCTTACATGATTTGATCATATCTTGAGTTTCGTAACCCCATTAAGGTGGGATCAATGAAAAATTAAAGCTAGCAAAAAGAGCTAGCTAGTTCCAATAATAATTAAAAATGAAACGAAAAAGATATGTTATTTATTACGACGGACAACACACAGACAACATAGATATAACAATATCACACATACATCATGACATATAATCTGAAATTTAATCCTATTTGAGTTTCATTACTCTGATTGAGTTGGGACCAATGACAAATGAAAGCTAAATAAAAGAGTTATCTAATCCCAAGATAAAAAATAGATCAACAAAGTTATGAAATTGATTTCCACGAAAAGTACATAATAAGTTTTAGGACTTATGACCATTCTATTTCATTAGTTATCATCCTAAAGTTTTAGTATGAAGTATTTAAAAGGTTATTTAAGAGTGTAGCAACATATAAGAACAAGAACTCAACAACACATAAAAGAATAAAAATGTAAAATGTGGGAAACGAGGTTACCAACAATGATACCTTTGGAGATGGTGTATGTTACCAAATAGTGATAATAGGTGATCATAAGAAAAAGAAAAAACTAAATTAACAAAACTAAATAATAATGTACATAATGAAATAAACGGGGCGGGTTTGGATGGATATGTTCTTTAAGCAACTTTTGGTCTTAGAGTTTCCATGTAAGTTTACGAGTCTTAGAGTTTCCATGTAAGTTTACAAGGATCCATATGTTCTTTAAGCATAGGTTTAAATGCACTTTTGGTCCCCTAGTTTGATGAGTTTTAAGTTTTAGTCTTCCATTTAAAAAACCAACTTTGTGGTTCATGAACTTTACACCACATCAAATTTAGTTGCTCCCCCTCCAATTTTACAGATGTGATAGTAATGACTAGAATAAAAAAATTATTTTTAATGAGTTTCCAATATTGACTAGGATAATTAATTTATTAATATTATTTTTATTTTTATTAAGTTTATTTTAGAAATTTTTAAGAAAATAATTAGTACAGATTTTAAAATAAATCTTGTTGGACTTAAGCTCATATCTTTTCAACATTCCATCAACCCACAAGTTAACACTAAAGTTAACTAGTGTATGCTTTATAAACACTTAAACTAAAAGTAAAGTCAATCCATGTGAGACTTATGAGAAACAAAACCAACAAAATCCTGCACTACATCCCATCTTCAGTATAGGGAAGGTGTTGATTTCCTTTCCAAACAAAATCATGTCATGTTTTGCTTAACTCAACAACACATTTCAAACAAAAACTTCAAAGTATTCCTATTGTTTGTAGAAGGACCTTTCTAACTTAATTGATATCAATTATTCTTATGGTGAAATTTCACCTACCAATGCTCAAATGAATGATTGTCATAAAAATAATGTTAATGTGACTATCATGCAAGGAATGGATTCTGTTCTGAACTGGGTCGGGACCTGCCCCTCAGTCGGGCAGGCCCAACCCAACGCTACGCTGGCGAGGCCCAATTCTCCCCCGTTGGGCACAAGCCTCAAGAAGGCACATATGTCGGGCAGGCGATTCCCTTAACGGGGAGGCTTACACGCTTCCCCCACGTTCTCCACGTGCTCCCCACGTGGGGACATGTCATCAGGAAACTACCCACCTCCGAAAGAGTTGGTCAGCCCATCTTCCGAAGATCACAGGGAAGTTGATCTAGGGCGAAGACCACGTGCGGGTCTTCACTACGCCACGTAAGCCTTGGCAGTTACTTGGGTTGAGCCTAACAGTCTAGTCCAATGCAATGTAACCGTTGGTCCTGCATTGGGGTCTCTCTATAAATACCCTATTTCACTAGAGGATCAGGTATCTTATTCTCTACACCTATTTCTCTGTACTTGCTCCCTTTCTTTGATCCCTTACTCACTTAAGTATCGGTGTGCCTTGCAGGTACACCCCCCCTTTTTTTCCACAACTCTGGTGGAAGCAGCAATCCAACGACGTGTGGTAGGCCATTGATTCTTTCTGATCAGGTGAGATCAGATTTTGATCTTGCAAGTATTCATGAAGATCTTAGAATGACCCATGCTTCTTTGGAAGAGCACAACAAGTAATAACATAGCATAAGTTCATACTGTTTCAACTTTATCCAACATTAGAAGGCGCTTATCATGTTGATTCTTCACTTTTTCCATGATGCGAAGCATAGACTGTTGGAATTAGATTAATAACGATTAATAAAAATATTCATGCTAAAGAAATTATAATATATAATTTAGACGCGGAAATCAAGCATGTATAAAATTAAAGGATCGATTGATTGATTTTAGGAATACGTGGATCCATTGAAAAAATGTCTTTGACGGTAATTCTAAACCCAGAAGTTGTTGACTTTTGTGGTTCTTCCTCAATCGGTACTCCTTATGCCTCGAATTCTCTTCAGATGGGGAAAAGAGATAATTTGCTTGTTGTACGCTATATTGGGGACCATAGCCTATATATAGTGTGATGGCCAATTAGGGTTCCCATTATTCCAAATGGGTCATCTTGACATCCACTCATATTTGAGTCCATACCTAATTATTTAATTAATTAATTAATTCATAAATAAAATCTAAATAGCTTTTTTAACATCATTTGATCACTTAATTATTTAAAGGCACTTAATTGATAAAAATAGCTACTATAATAAAATAAATATATTTGGCCACCTAATTATTGAAATATTAGTATATTACTATATTATTAAAATATTCACACATAAACTTCAACATTGCCTCTTACCGTCATAATATTTCGAATGTCATATGTGTGGGTTGTTTTTTGCTTATGCATGTAACTAAGTTAATTTAATCACAAAGAGTGCTCATTTATTCATTTTTTTCAAGTAGTCATAAATTTAAAAATTATGTAGCATGATGATAACATTTTTCCTGTCAGAAAATTGAAGTGCAAACATGGAGTATTTGCCAAATATCTTTACCTCTAGTAAATACATTAATTATTTCATCTAAAACAAACACAACTGTGAAACTTCAATTTTAAGTTAAACTAGGAAGTTAGTATTACCACTAAAAGAAATATTGTCTCCTGTCACATGATATAATGAAATGAAAAACATGTGGCAAAAAATGGACAATTGCGACGTGTTTATCACGTTACTAAATTTTTAATATTAAAATAATAAGTGTAACGTTAGCAAATGGTGTGTCAGATTTTTTTATAAAAAAAAAAGTTGTGACGTGAAAATCACGTCGCGATGTTTAAATTTAAAAAAAAAAATTAAAAGGGGCAGGCCTACTGAAGAGGGAAATTTTAAATTTTCAAAATTTTGGCTGTGATGTGAATATCACATTGTAACGGTTTAAGAGGGAAAAATAATCTGACGGTGAAGTGATGGGGTATTGGGGGTGCAAGTTGACTGACAAAATGTTATGACAGTTAGAACTTTTACGACGTGAATATCATGTAACAAAGTTGCGACATGATTATTGCTTCGTCACGTTATTATCATTGTTTTTTAAAATTTAAACGTTAGATTTTGCGACGAGAATATCATGTGGCAAGGTTGCGACGTGAAATTCACGTTGCTGACTGGATTATATAGAGGCACACATTATCTCTTTTTCCCATACCACACTTAATATCTTTTTTTTGTATTTGCTTCTTCTTTCTCATCTCATACCAATCTTCTTCTTCATCTCATATCAAATTTCCTTTCCAATTTCTATTTGTTTCAAATATAATTTTTCTTTTATGATTTTTCTTCAATTTTTTTTAATAATAATTTCGTTTAATGTATTCGATTTTCTGACTTTAATTTATGTTTAATTTTTTTCTGTCAAAATATTAAAGTGGTTAGAAAGAAGAATTGAATAAGATATTTGAACAAGAAGACGGAAAGAGATTGAAGAAGATATATTTTTATTATTTTAATTTTTTTTTGAGTTTGATATATTAATTGGTTTGTTGGTTGTTGTTTAAATATTATGTTTTTTTTTGTAAAATATTTTATTAACATGTATGTATTGTAAAACCAAAATTCATTTAATATATTTATTTAAAACAAAAATATAGTATATTTTTTTATTAAAAAATTATAAATAATTTATTTTATATTTTTATTTTTTTTATTTTCAAAACAGATTATATATATTAATATATAAATATTTATAAAGTTTTAATTTTTAAACATTAAACTTTAAAAACAAAATGGTGTGAAATAGTTTTTTTTTTTATAATACAAATTTTTTTCCTAGTGTTAGATATATCTTATGTTATATGTTTATTAAATGTATAGTTAAACTAAAAACAAAATATTTATATTTATCTCAAAGAATTTATTATATAAATTTATAAAAATTAAAATATGTTATATTATATGTTATGCATATATTATATGTCATGTTATATGTTATGGTTATATGTTATGTTATATTATACGTTTAATTATATGTTTACTAATTATATGTATTATATGTTATGTTATATGGTTATTAAATGTTTAGTTAAAAGAAAAATGTATGAAATTATTATTTAAGTTTATTAAAAACAAAATATTATAAAATTTATTTGTAGTTATATATATTAAGAATAATTAAAAATTAGTAAAAAGTTTGTTTGTATTAAAAGTAATTTTTAGTTAATATAAATTTATGTTAAAGAATAATATTAAGTTAGTTAATATTTGTGGTTAATATTTTATAAAAAATTTTGAAATTGGTTGACATATTAAACTCACATTTGTAATTAAAAAGACAATGATTGTATAAATGTGCAGTATGAAATATTATAGGTACTATTGTAGTTGGATATACGATAGGTTGTATCCAGGAAGTTGTGGACTTAAACCAAATTTTGAGGAGGGAGTTAAAGAGTTTATGATGTGTACATTTTTTCAGGAATGTTGTCGAAGCGAATGAGGAGTTAGATGTCCTTGTTTTAAATGTGGATGCAGAGCTGTAATTAGTGACCCAGAGGAAGTAGAACGTCATTTGAAGAAAAGGAGTTTTATTGAAAATTATTGGCAAAGAAGTATTCGATGAACTTCTTATTTATTGGGATTCATATTCTGGTTTTAAGGCAAGATCTGAAAAAGTAAAGAAAATGAGAGCCTCTGAAAAAAAGAGGTAGCCTTAATGCAGTTGGAAGCATAAGTGTTGTCGAACATGCTTGACCAATGGTAATTATTTATTTTAAGTTATATTATGATTTTACTATATATTTTTAATTAAAGTTAATTTTATTATTTAGGAAAAGAGATTGAGGAGACCTCCACTCATGACGGAACTGGTTGTAAAGATTAGAACAAAAAAATCAGGGGAATTTGTTGACGAACGCACCAAAAAAGCTTTGGTAAATCGTTTTATTTTATTTAAATTGTTTATATTTGTTTTATTTAATGACAATTTTGTGACGTGATTATCATGTGCCAACTGAGATATTGTGGCGTAAAAATCACGTGGCTATATTTATTATTTTATTTAACTTAAATTGTTTAAGCTATATTTAACTTTTTTTTATTGTATGTGTAGGAGGATTATCAGGTATTGCTCATATAATTTTTGATAGAAAATCCTCAGTATACTCCAAGAGGTTCCGAGTCGCTTAATCCACGAGTGAATTTTTATATTTGGGGTTTAGTAACTGGCGAAAAGGGACCGAATGAATGTTTATTTGGTGCTGGAGCTTTAGCCAGTGGTATGAGAAAAGGGGATAGAACTCTATTTCAAAGAGTTAGAGATGGTGAAGGAACGTCATATCCACCACAATTGACCCCCGAGATGCTAAAAACAGTAAGACAACTGACGCTAACTGAGGCGAGACGCAAGTCGGCGCAACATGAGGCGTCACTAAAGGTCCAAATAGAGGAGCAACAACGTCAGATAGAAGCAATGAAAAAGAGGAAAGCTGATATAGATGAGATGATGCAGCAATTTATACAATCACAAGGTGACAGTAATTGAGTTGTTGGAAATGAAGGAGTTAGCGGTCAACAACAGATGGATGACGATGATTTTGACCTTGACGACTTTCCCGATCCGGATTGATCCGAAGGATTTATTTAAATTTTAAATTTTAATTTTTGTAAAATATTAATTACATTTTAGTATATTATACACTTTTTATTTAAAAAATTTAGTCTTAATTTTGGTATTTATTTATATTAGTCAATTTTTGGTATTTATATTTATTAATTTATCAATTTAAATTATTATTAAAAAATTTATTATTAATTTTGTATTTTAAAATAATTTAAAAAATAAACTATAATTAAAATTTTAAACTATAATATACAAACTAAAATATTTTAAACTATAATATACAAACTAAAATATTTTAAACTATAATTAAAAATATAAACTATTATTATTAAACGTGTAATAAAATAAACCTATTTTTTATTAGGCAAAAATATTATATAGGTCCTTTAAGTTATTTTAAAATATCAAATTAGTCATTTAAGTTTTTTTGTAACGCTTTGGTCCTTTACGTAAGTAACATTTGCGTCGTTGACCTTTTTAAAAATCTCTGTTACAATAAATTGTAAACTCATATACAATTTGAATTGTTTTTTCATGCTGATCACGAATATTCAATCAAATTTATCAAACAAGTTACCGTTCATGAGAATCGGGGAAAAAGTGGACAAATACATAATAAAAGTCGTTCTAGCCGACCAAAATATACAACCAAATACAAAACTAATTAAATATTCATAATCAGCGTGAAAAACTAGTTCAAATGGTATATGAGTTTGCAATTTATTGTAAAGGAGATTTTTAAAAAGGTCAACGACGCAAACATTATTTAACATAAAGGATCAAATCGTTACAAAAAAAATTAAAGGACTAACTTGATATTTTAAAATAACTTAAAGAACTAAAATAGTATCTTTGCCTTTTTTATATAAAAAAAATACTTAGCCACGTGATATTCACGTCGCAACTTGCCACGTGAAATTCACGTGACAACGTTCTTAGACATGTCGGTCACCTTTCTGCTACGCTTGCTACACCTACAACTTCTGTTTTATTTGTTACGGCGTGAAAATGACGTGGCATAGTTGCGACGTGATTTTCACGTGGCAACAGAGTTGCTACACATGTTTTTGCTACGTGAATGGTCACGTCGCTAAAATCAGTTTGTGACATGATTTTTCACGTTGTAACATGAATATCACGTGACAACAAACCGTTTTTTATATTGTACAATCAAAGAAATAAGTGTTGACCTTGTACAACTGCTCCTTTCATTTACTCAAATGAAAATACAAATAAATTTTAGTATATTCTAGCAAGCTATGTTGTTCGAACTTTATATAATTACTTTCCTATCAATATATAGTCAAAGAGTAAGCTTAGTGTGACAAAACATGACATGATTTATGGTTATTATGATAAGTGATTCTTTCATGATTTTTGCAGCTCTTAATGCAAGTTTTTGTGAGTCTCAAAGTAAAAAAGGTAGAGAAGTAATCACCAAAACTTAAAATTAAATGACAATGATGCTAAATAAATGCAGAACTCAGTTTGAGATGTGTTGTTGAGTTAAGCAAAATATGGCATCATATTGTTTAGAAAGGAAATCAACACCTTCCTTGTGCTGAAGATGGGCTGCAAAGTAGGATTTTGTTTTGTTTCTAATAAGTCCCTCATCAACTGACTTAATTTTAATTTAAGTGTTTATAAAATATACATTAGCTTACTTTAATGGAAACTTGTGGGTTGCTGGAATGTTACAAAGTTATGCGCTTAAAGAAAATTAGAGGACGACCAACTAAATTTCAAGTTGTGTAAAGTTCAAGACAAACAAACTAATTTTTTAAATGAGAGAATTAAAAGTTAAAAATCATTAGAGAGGTCAAAAGTGAATTTACACATAGTTTTGTTATTTGACATTATTTCATCCCGACTTTAATTTTTCATCCTCATTATGTTGTTCATATATGATTAATGATTTGTTATAATTTTATTTAATTAGATCCATAGTGATTGATTTTTTTTCTATTTTTCGATTTGGAGATAAGGAAGGCTTAAAAAACATGAAGCTTGTTGCATACAAGATTGTCAACAAGGATAAAAAATGATACATTCAGGTAAAATTAAAGGATTGTGAGACCAAGGTGTTCAACTTTGAGGAGTTAAATGTTATGATTCTAACTTAAGATAAATAAAAACTCATTGTCCCAAGTAAATGGGAAATCTTGATTATTTTCTTCCACATTTTTTAAATTCTAATGTTTTAACATTTTCTTGTGAAATGAACAACTTACTTCAATGATTCTCAGAGGCCAATCACCAATGATGCCAATGTTCTTATTAGTATTAATGTTGCTAGAACTATTAATGAATCCACATTTGCAACCATTATTTATGGATTGAACAAGAAATATGGAGAAAAGAACAATCTGTATTTTGATTTTGGAGGTGGAACTTTGTTGTTATTTTCATGACAAATGAAAATGATATTTTTGAGGTTCATGCTACAAATGGAGATATATCCATCTTAGAGGAGGTGATTATTTATACATCAACAACTATCACACTTTATCCCATTAAGTGAAGCTGATTACATAGATTAACATCCACCATAATATTCTATTGGAAACCATGTTTCTATCAAAATTATTAATCTCAAAAAAATTTTAATAACTTTTCTTATATTTTTTTTAAGTATTCCAGTGCTTATAATTCTTTGACTTCTCTCCATCTAATATACTTTCTTATTAGAGAATATACAAATCTTATGTCTCAATGTCCAAACTAGCTAACTCTATTTTCCACCATTTTTTGTTGTTATAGGTGCTACTCCAAAACTCTCTATAATATTATCATTTCTAGTCTTATTATGTTCAGTCTTACCATACATCCAATGTGACATCATCACTTCTGCTATGCTTACTTTTTTATATTGATTCTTAACCGCCCAACATTTTGTTCCGTAAAATATTGCAGGTCTTACCGCAATCCAATAAAAATTTTCATTTAACTTGAGCGATAATTTTATGTTACGTAAAATCCTTGAAGTCCTCCTCCATTTGAGCCACCCAACTTTAAACTATGTGACTTCTGGCATGATATGATCTTCAATCTTCACTTTTAGGTTAGAGAAACTTCTTCCTTTGGTGAACATATACTTCATATATCCAATCTTACTTCTGGTTAGGCGAAAGCCATATATTTTTAAAATTTGTTTCCAAATTTTCAATCTTTCGTTAAAATCTTCATTTGACTCTCCAAATATGACAATATTATATGTGGAGAAAAAAAATATGCACACCTGCATGTACACGCGGCACACACATATATAATTTTATAAAACAAATATAAAAAGATTAAAATAGTCTAAAATAAAATGAAAAAAAATTAAATTTATTAGATATATTATAATAACTAGATGGGGTGAGGACCCCATGAGGAGAGAATGTATTCTCCAACCCTATCCCCAAAGTGCCTCTGAAAAAACTTTAGACTAATCTTTGCTCTCCATATGTGAACATGACATTTTCTATTGAGAAATTTTACGGATAGTGACAGATAATATTCCAAACAAGACGTAATATGAAAAACGATGCCATTTTCTCTTCTCCTTTGGCATTGATTTGTGCCGATATATTTCCCTTCTAATCAATCATTCAATCCCTTATTTGAGACATATATGGATACATTCGAGGAGTCTGTTCACTTTGTAGGGTTGAAGAATCAATTCTTTTAAATAAGAGTAATTATGGCCCAACAATCAATTGCTTTTGGTCTATATGATATTCAAAACATAAATCCGAAGTAAATTGTGATTGTATTTTAAATATTAAATTTCAATCGGTAAAATTTTGATATTGCTGAGAATCTCAGGCAATTGTGGCTAATGTGGCCTCAATCTTAATGACAAAAAACTGTTATACTTAGGTGAATTTTTATTTGTCCACCCCAAAAAGTTGGATAGAATTACTCATAAATTAAATTTTTTCATTGAAAATATACAAAATTTTAAGTATTAAATAAATAATTAAATATAATAAATAAATAACATCAGTAAATTGATTGAAAGTACACAATCCAATTATTTTATCAGTGGATGGAGAAATTGTCCCCTTATATCTAACATATTGCTATACCTTGAAATTGTAACTTTTTAATACCAAAAAATTAGTTATGATAGGTTTGTCTGTCTACAAATTAATGATGATTTCATAACTATAGGGTATGAGCAAGTCAATTTTTTTGTTGGTATAGTATTTATGTAGAGCTATGTTTAATTTTGTAAATCTTTTTTACTTCCGATTTTATTATATGTGTAAATCTTATTTATTTAATTTTTAAAATAAGCTCTTTTGATTAAATAATAATTTTTTAATTTCATTTTTATTACAGTACACCCCTAATTATAAAAGAAGAATTAAAAGTAATTTAAAGGTGTATAATTGAATTTAATATACTTGATTATTTTTTAATATACATACATTTGATTAGATCTTTAAAAAACATTGAAATTAAAATTCACTTTCTCTTACTTCAATTAATTCCATTTAAATAAATGTTTTTAAAATTTTCTTATCTTTTTACTATTTCAATTAATTGTTTATTTTTAACTTTCAAAACACTTTTTTTTTTTTACTTATTTTTAACTTTTAAAACACTTTTTTTAATCTACATAATTAACTATTTAATTTTTCACCATTAATTATTTTAATTAACTTTATAAGGAATCATACTTTTTTATTACTTAACTAATTTATAAATTGTTTTTTTTTTATCTTTGTTTATTCTAATTAAGTTTTTTTTTTTAACTTGCACACATTTGATGACAATAACATATATCACACAAGTACTCGTGCAAATGCACAGATATCCAAACCATAATTCGTGTGAATTTATGAGTTATTACATTTTTTTTACAATTAGAAAAAATACAATTAAATATATTTAAAATAATGTATGAATCCAAACATGAGAAAAATGTGTTGCTTTAAAATTATTTATGTTATTAATATTTTTATTTTAAAATTATTTTTAATTTCAGATACAATATTTTTTTAAAATAATATATGAAAAAGTAAGCTATATATATGTAATCATTTCACTAATATATGTTATTAATGATAAATATACTTTTAAATTAATGGGTGAATCTTAATATTTTTTTAAATAAAATAAGTTAATTTTATCCAAATAACTTTATAAATAATGTCAACATAAAAATAATATTACATACAAAAAAAGTATACAGTTGATCCAAATATTTGTATATATGAAAAAATTATATTTATGTAATGAATATAAATAAAAATATATTTTTTTAGAAATAATAAAATTTTTTGGTTAAATAATTTTATGTTTCTGTTTCGCAGGAGTATTTATAGCAGAATACGTGCGAACACACGGGTTATTAGATTTTTGTATAATTAAAAAATATATATATTTTTAAAAATAATTTATAAATCCAAGAACGGGCAAGATGTGTTTATTTATACTATTAATATTTATTTCTACATACATTATTAATGTAATCATTTCACTAATATATGTTGTTAATGACAAATATTATTTTTAAATTAATGAGTGGATCTCAATTTTTCTTTCTAAAATGGGAACAAGTTTTTTTATCCAAATATTTCTATAAATAATGACAAAACATGAATAATATTATATATAGGAAAATATAGAGTTTATCTAAATATTTTTTATATGGAAAAATTATATTTATAATCTGTATATAAATCACAATATGTCTGGTGTTGGTTTTTTTTTTTTTTAATTTTTTACATTCTTATTATATTTTAAAAACAAATGTGCGTAAAACACCTATATCCGTGCGAACGCACGGGTATCCCACTCGTTTTTATAATGGATCACCCCTGTAACAATAAAAATAAATAAAATAAATATTAGTTGAGTTCGTCAGTTTCAGTTTTCGACGGGTCCAAATTAATCATTTGAGTCCGACCGGAGCAATGTTATACCAACAAAAGTAAACAACCTGATCAACCCGACACCCGACCCAATTCATTTGCACAAAAAAGATAACGGGTTGGTTGGTTTCGGACTATTCAAATTTGTCCACCACTAAAAGCAATGCTAGCTTAAAAATTGATACCTGTTTAATACACAAACATATAAATTATCGCTACACTCTGTTAGGGTTTCATGATAAACCCATTTTTAGGGTTTGCTAATGCAAATCAAAAAAACACCTCGTGAGGCAGATGATATGGAGGATATGGGAACTAAAATGGTCAAAGATAAATAGGGGTGTGCATTCCGCTATCTATCAATCAGGTATAGACTAATGGAATTCCGAATATGGAAGTTGAGCAACTAAGGAAGAGGGGGAGGATGATCAATCTGCTGAAGAGATCTGGAAGGTCAAAAGATCATAGGAAGTTTTAAGGATTGAAGAAAAGAAATATGAAGAGTATGATTGTCTAGAAATCATACTATTAGATATGGAGGAAATGTGAGTTGCTAAACCTTAGAAAAAATGAGTGATAGTCCAAATGTTGGGTAGAAGAATAGGATACAAATCCCTTGAGAATAAACTCCAACAGGTGTGGGCAAGGAAAGGGGATCTGAACATTGTTGATCTGAGACAGGAAAATTATCTTGTTACATTTGCAAGTGAAGAAGATCATAACTTTGCGCTAATGAAGAGGCCACAGATAATATTGACAACAGGAAACTTGCAGCTACTTATACTATATACCCGTAGGGGTATATATATTGAAAATAAAAACCAGAAGCACCTTTCTTCTATTTATGACAGAAGGACTATTTTTTATTTCACTCTTGTTTCTTCTCAAATGAGAATACAACCAAGTCTTTATATAGACCCAAGACTCTACTATTCTAGGAATTAAAATGCAATTCAATTCTTATTAATACACCATTAACCTCTAGGCTTTTCATAACTGACATCTCTTGACCTTTCATAACTGACATTTAAAATTAAAACTCCCTTAAAATAACATTTAAGGTTTATTCAACAAATCTCCCCTGTAAACTTAAATGTTTCTACCATCTGTCATGCCTATTAATTTCTTCCCTCTGTCAAAAACTTCTTTCGATAATGGTTTTGTGAAAATATCTGCTGCTTGATCCTTGCTTGCTACATGCTTCAATTCGACACTTCCTTCCTTCACATGTTCTCGAATAAAATGAAAACAAACATCAATGTGTTTGCTTCTTTCATGATTCACTGGATTCTTTGCTAACTCAATTGTTGATTTGTTGTCCACTTGTATTACTGTTGCATCTATCTGTTTTAGCTCCATTTTGCTCAATAATATTCTAATCCATATTGCATGACAAACACTCCAAGATGCTGCCACATATTCAACTTCACATGTCGAAAGTGTTACTATCATTTGCTTCTTGGAAAGCCAGGTAAATGCAGTGTTTCCCATAAAGAACACATATCCTGAGGTGCTTTTTCGATCGTCTATATCTCCACACCAATCGCTGTCAGAATAACCAATCAACTTGTAATATTTTGTTCTTGAGTAAAACATTCCAAGTGACACAGTTCCTTGGATGTATCAAAGAATTCTTTTCAATGCCTTCCAATGTGTATAGACCGGTTCCTCCATGAAACGACTTATAATTCCGACACTAAGCGAAATATCTGGCCTTGTACATGTGAGATATCAAAGACTTCCTACCAAACTTCGATATTTGCTTGATTCGACATGTTCTCCTCCATCAAATTTCGACAACTTTGCACCTGGTTCCATTGGTGTCGAAATCGGATTACAACTTTCCATCTTATATTTTTTCAATATTTCTTTTGCATATTTCTCCTGTGAAATAAAAATTCCCGTTTCTTCTTGTCGAACCTCCAAACCAAGGAAGAATTTCACTAGTCTTAAGTCTGTCATCTCGAATTCACGTGTCATTGTGCCCTTGAATTCTTCTATCATCTGATCATTGTTACTTAAGAAAATTAGATCATCAACATAGAGAGCAACAAGTAACATATTACCTCCATTCTTCTTTACATATAGAGCATGTTCGTAGGGACATTGCTTGAAACTATACTCTTTGAAGTATGTGTCGATGCGTGTATTACATGCTCGTGGTGCTTGCTTCAACCCATAAAGCGCCTTCTTCAATTTTAGCACTTTTTCTTCTTTTCCAACTTTCATGTATCTGGGTGGTTGTTCGATGTAAATTTATTCTTCGAGCACACCATTTAGAAATGCTGACTTGACATCCATTTCAAATATTGGCCATTTGAATTGAGCAGCTTGTGAGATGAGTAATCGAATTGTCTCCATTCTTGCAACGAGTGCAAATATTTCGTCATAGTCAATTCCTACTTTCTGCTTGTATCCCTTTGCAATAAGTCTCACCTTATACCTTTCTATTTCGCCATGAGCGTTCATATTTTTCTTGAATACCCACTTCACACCAATGGGTTGAGTTCCTTTTGGTAATTCTGATAGTTCCCATGTGTTGTTACGTTCAATTGACTTAATATCTTCGTTCATGGAAGTTTTCCATTTTTCGTCTCGCAATGCTTCTTCGAGGCTAATGTTTTCAGTATCTTCCAAAAGACATACAAGGTGTACCTCTTCTATCATACCATACAAATCTTGTAGACTTCGCATTCTAGGTTGTAGAGGTTCATCTTCATTGTCAGAATCTTCAAGATCTGTTGAAATTCTTGTTGGTACAACAACTGATGATTCTCTATCTTTAACGATGACATCTGTCGAACTGTTCCAGTCCCATTTGCTTGCTTCATTTATTCGAACGTCTCTACTCACTATCACCTTCTTGCTCATGGGATCGAATAACCTGTACCCTTTTGTTTTCTTATCATACCCAATGAATATGTACTTATGACTTTTGTCTTCAAGCTTCGCTCTTCGTTGATCTGGTACGTGTGCATAAGCCTCACTACAAAATATTTTGAGATGAGGCCGCTTCATGCTTCTTGTGGTTTTTGATCTTCTAACTTCGAATGTGGACATCGATTCTGAACATAAATGGCACATTGTACCGCTTTTGCCCAGAATTCTTTCGACATATTCTTGCTCTTTAGCATTGATCGAACCATATCTAGAACTGTTCAATTCTTCCTTTCAGCCACACCGTTTTGTTGAGGTAAATATGGTGCAGTTAGAAATCTCCTTATGCCTTGCTCTTCACAATAGTTCATAAAGGTTGTCGAAGTATACTCACCACCTCTGTCAGATCGAATGACTTTGATGTGTCTGTCAGTTGCCTTCTCCACCATTACTTTGAACTTTTTGAACACCTCGAATGCTTCATATTTTTCTTTCAAGAAATTAACCCAAGTCTTTCATGAGAAATCATCGATAAAGGAAATGAAATACCTTTTGCCATTGAAGGATTCCGGAGTGATAGGCCCACATATGTCGGTATGAATCAGTTCGAGAATATGTTAAGCTTGATATTCCACCTTCTTTTGAAATGAGGTTCTTGTTTGTTTGCTAAGCACACATTCTTCACAAAACTCTCCCTCATAGTCCATGTCTGGTAGCCCGTGCACCATGTTCCTCTTTGCTAACCTCCTCAAACTAGCATGATGTAGATGACCAAAACGTAGATGCCATAGTGACACTTTATCTTCGATATTTACTTGCAAACATTCTTCTCGAACACTTCTCAAGTTCAGTTTGTACATTCGATTTCTCCCCTTTTCAACTTGAGCAATCAAATTCCCTTTCTTGTCCTTCAAGTGTAATATTTGATCTTTCATGAGTATCGAATAACCTTTTTATGTGAGTTGCCCTAAACTCAAAATATTGGTTTTTAGATCTGGTACATAATAAACTTCTTGGATTGACCTAGTCAAGTCATCCTTCTGCAAGTAACAAGTTGTACCTTTGCCTTCGACCTTCACTTTCGATGCATCTCCGAACGATACGTGACCATCTTCAATCTTTTGCAATTCTTTAAATAGATGTTTGTGACCACACATATGATTACTTGCCCTTGAGTCGATATACCGCATATTATCATTTTTCTCGTCTACTTCCTTTTGAGTCATCAACAGAAAACCTTCATTTGCTTCGGCTTCCAAAGCTAAATTGGTTGTTTCTTCTACCAACTTTTCGACAATCTTTTGCAAGATGTCCCACTTTACCATAGTTATAGCATTTGTAGGAGTTGCAATCATTCGCATAATAACCATACTTTTTACATTTGTAACATTCGATGTTTGAGTGGTTCGACCGACTGTAACACCCTTCTAAACCCCACAGAAAATATATGAATAATCAGAGTAAATAATCATGCATTCATAAAAGGGTGTCACACATAACTTTCAAACATCAAAACCACCTGTCATGCTCATTAGTATTTCAATAAATAATCATGCTATCCAAAGTTTCATTTCGCATGTAGCAGCGGATTCAATTTATTTTCATAATTCTCTTAACAGAACATTCATGATCATCACATAATTCAACATTAATTAGGCTCCAAGGCCAACATCATAATATTCCAATGAATATAAAAACATAACATAGAATACATAATGTATCTCTAAAATATAAACCAAACGATCCCAGTGTTACATGACCAGAGCATGACTCGACCTAACATAATTAAATTACTAAACAACCACACCAATAGCGACTTCACAACTACAAGCAGCTCTACTCTCGATACCTGCACGATGTCATATAGGACATTATTCCAGCAGAAGGGTGAGAAATATTATCATAATAACAATGCATATGATCATATATGTACATTAACATAAAAATATGCATACACTACGATACATCACAATACACATATTCCCAATTCACATCATTGTACACAAACATACACATCCATGTTTCTTCACCATAATTCATCACAAAGTACACACATACACACACACACACATACACACACACACACACACACACACACACACACACACACACACACACACACACACACACACACACACACACACACACACACACACACACACACACACACACACACACACACACACACACACACATATATATATATATATATATATATATATATATATATATATATATATATATATATATATATATATATATCGCAACATATATATATAATTCACCATTCCTTCATATACATCACAAGGTATATTTATTCACAATAACCATATTCATCACTCCACATAGACATTTAAAATTATGTTTATTTACCAATACACAATTCATGATGATAAATGCAACTCATAGAGACCGACTCACGACTCTATGCAGATGCACATGCGGTACCGACTCAATCATCTCAAGTTCACTCAGAAACTTATTGGAACCATCGCTCACACCCCACATGGGCACACGATGTTCACCCATTGCTCACACTCCACACGGGCACACAATGTTTATGGATTGCTCACACCCCACATGGGCACACAATCCGATTGCTCACACCCCACATGGGCACACAATCGTTCAGCAGATTCTACGCGGAATCAATCAGCACAAGAATGTATATCATGATGTTTCACATGCAAAATGACTCCATACACTTCTTGAAATACATACATATTCATAATATTTTCATGCATTTTCATCTCATATAATCATCATACATTTACAAAGCATATTCCATATTGTATTCATCATTTATCTCATATTATCACATACAATCCATATGCATTCACAGCAATTATACCAAACGACAACCGAACGCAATCACATTCATCATGCACTTTTAATTAATTTAAGCAATGCATATATTTATCAAAGAAACCAAATTTCACAATCGATTCCACAATCTAGGATTCACGCCATACGACTACCCACAACATATATATAACAGCACACAATTACTCATTTCAGATCAAGATTGAACACAATCGAACCAAACAATCAACATTGGGTGGAAACACAAGGAAATGAAAATGCTGTCACGCTCGCTGGCTCGCTCGCCTAGCGAGCCCCTAGCAAACACTCGCTACCTGTTCGCCTAGCGAACAAGCTCGTGAAGGCAAACAGAAGCTACTGACTTCGTTCGCTACCTACTCGCTGCAGCGAGGTCCTAGTGAATCCTTCGCTACCTCACTCGCTACCAGTGAACAAGATCAAATACATTCTGTCCAAGTCTGGGACCACTCGCTAGCTTGCTCTCTTAGCGAGTTGCTAGCGAACACTCGCGACCTACTCGCCTAGCGAAGGTGCTAGCGAACGTCTGCGATGTTCAAAACCCTTACTGTCCAAAACACTCCAAAACTCCAAAAATCACCCGATTCAATTCCAACGAGTTCCAGTACTCTTAGTCTAACAATCCTCGACTAATCTACACCACTTATTCTGGGTTCCAACCGTTAAAACCTCGATTTCTACCGATTAAACTCATTAATGCCCTAGAATGGAAAAAGATGGGAAACCTCCAACAAATCCAAACACACACATACATAATCATAAACATTGATAAGATAATAACATTTCACGCCCTTACCTTGATTAAATCGAAAGCTAGGAGTTGTTCTTGATCTTTCCAAGCTTTTCCTTATCTTTTCTCCTCTTCCTCTTTCTTTCTCTTTCCTTTCTCTTATGTTACCATCCTTTCCTTTTCCTCCCACTTTTCCTTATATATCTTTCCCTTATATTTCTCTCCAATATATTTCTTCTCTCAAAATATCTACCAATTCCTTTAAATAATCATCCAATAATTTTCAATAAATCAATTAATTAACATAAATAATTAATGAATGAAAATTGGGCTGTTACAACCCTCCCCCACTTAAAAGATTTTTGCCCTCGAAAATTATCTCAATGAACAGAGTCGGATACGACTCTCTCAACTGGTCTCCCACTCCCAAAGCCAACTTTCTCCAACTGGTCCTCCCAACTTCCTTCACCAAAGAAACCTCTTTACCTCGGAGTTGCTTCTCGTTTATCAATCTGAACTAGCAATGCCTCAATAGTTAAATCCTCTCTCACTTGTACACCATCTATCTGAATGAATGCACTTGCACTTCCTCAACTTAGGCACACGACACATCATGTAAATTCACAAGCGACGGCGGTAAAACAATCTAACATGCTACTTCTCCCACGCTTCCGCTGTGCCACTCTGATATAATTCAACAAAACACGGTGTGTGCTTCCGAGACTTCAAAGCTTGACCAACACCAGTCACCACTGTAACTCTCAAAACACGTCCTTTCTTGGATCTTCTTGATCTTTTCAGTCGTCTCTTACACAATCCTCAGGTCTGAGCACAACACTCTCGCCTGAATCATATCAATACAAAGGAGTCCTACACTTCCTACCATACAAAGCTTCATACGATGTCATTCCGATACTAGAATGATAGCGGTTATTGTAGGTAATTCAATCAACGATAATTAACTATCCCATGATCCACCTTGATCCAACACACAAGCTCTCCACAAATCCTCTAAAGACTGGATAATTCTCTATGTCTGTTCATTCGTCCACGGATGATAGGTAGATTTCAACTTCATCATGGTACTCGAAGCGTCTGCAATTTCTCCCAAAATCTCGAAGAAAACTCAGATTCCCATCTGACACAATATTCAACGACATCTCATACAACTTCATCACTTCACCGATATACATCTCAGCTAGCTTCAACATAGAATGATTAATCTTCCTTGTTAGGAAAAGAGCCAATTTAGTCATTCTATCCAAAATCACCCAAGTAAAATCATACCCCTCAAATTCTCCGGAAAACTCAACACAAAATCCACGGGAATACTATCCGATTTCCACTCTGGAATATTCAACGATTGCATCGGACCCAACGGTCTCTGACGTTTATTCTTCGACTTCCGGCAAGTCTAACCAGCATATACAAACTCAACCATTTCTCTCTTCATCTATGGCCATCAAAATAACTTCCTCAAATCCGGTTACATCTTCATAGTACCAGGATGGATACTCCATCTACCTCAATACTCTTATTCCACTTAATAATATCTAGAACACAAACTCTATCACGACATCTCATGATACCATTTCCATAAATCCGAAAATCAGCCCTTCGACTTTAATTCATCAAATTCAACCATTCTACCAACTCAAACCAGAGTGGTGACCTTATCGAATCTCATCAAGAATACCACTAGTAAAGTCCAACATACTAAGCTTAACTCCATAAGAAGTCTCTTAACAACCAAACTCATATCACAAAATTTCTCAATCTGTTCTAACGCTTTTCACCGTCATCATCAGTATATGCAAAGATTTCCAAGTCAATGCATAAGCTACCACGTTTGCTTCACCCGAATGGCAATTCAATCTAAAACCATAATCCTTCAGGAGTCCAAATTATTTTCTCTGCCTCATATTCAACTCTTCCAAATCAAACAAATACCTTAAGCTCTTGAGATCACCAACCATTTCAAATCTCACACTAACCAATTGAAGCCTCCAACTCCGGCACAAACACAACAACTACCAACTCCAAATCACTTGTCAGATAATCTCTCTTATGTACTTTAAATTGTCTCCAAACATAACTAGACCCGTTGATGTTGCATTTAACATACCTCTCAATCATATCAACAAAGCATCACCAAACACAATAAACAGTTTTGTCGGATTCGGCAAAAATCAACACACGAGCTGTTGACAGCTCTCCCAAAACTCTTTGAACTTCTTTCACAGTGGCATATAACTGCTTCTTCTCCAACACTAATAACTCAAGTTCCTGATGCTCAACATGATCCTCTATACTCTTTAAATATATCAAAATTTCATCGGTTAACACAACAAAACTTGTCCAAATAAGAATGGAAAATCCTATTCAATCGTCTGTAGTCCACCCAAAGTCTCATAGAACCTTCTTTCTTCTTAACCAACAAAACTGGTGCACCCCACGGTGACACACTCGGACGAATAAACCTCTCCTCAAGTAGATCTTCAATTTGACTCTTCAAATCTTGAAATATTTTCATTTGAAGTGTGCAAAGTGGTGAAATGGACCTATAATGAAAATGACCTGTAATCTTACTTTCCCAAAATACCCCTGCCTTGCAAGCCTCATAACTTGAGTTCTACAAACCAGATGAAAGACTTCTAGTACTTTTTGGAAAGCTAATACCATTCCTTACAACTTTCATGTTGGCCAAAAGTTAAGTAGAAACATCCTTCTAGGTAAAAAATGGCTTGGAAGTTGGTTGACGTTTGTTAACCAAAATCACATTCATCTGAGGACCTGTAACTTGTCTGCATCATAACTTGAGTTCTATAAATCCAATCAAGGACTTTTAGTACTCAAAAGAAAGCTAAGAACATGTTCTACCACTTTCATGTTGGCCAAAAGTTGACATGAGACTTGTATCTTGAGATAGGTGGTCTTGAAGTTAGGCATTGAACAAGGAATTTTACCCTGAGAACCCTAATTCAATCACTCCTCATACTCTTGCTTCTTGATAAATTGATCTTGAAATGATATCCCATGTACCTTAACACAACATCAATTTACCATAAAGACTTGGAATTGAGTCTAAATCTCTTTCAATTTCACAGTTGACTCAAGGTTGACCAGATGAAAACCCTAATTGCACCATCTTCAACTGTAGCTCTTCACACTTGTCATAAACACTTGAATGAACTCCACAATGAATCTCAAGGCCTCCAATGAGCTTAAATGATAATCTCCCTTTATGAACATGAGCTTGGGATCCTCAGGTGACCTTCAAATGGCCTCCTAGACAGGAGGTGGACCACATACACTTATTTGCTTATCCAAAAGGCTTGGCCTTGTCTCTGATGATGATAACCTTCTTGTTGACTTGAATACAACCTCTTGATTAGGTTTAGAACCTTTGGCACATCTCTCTTGTTGCTCACACATATCTTGATCCCCTTTAAAAATGCAAAATGTTATGCAATGCAATATGCTAGAACAATGAAATGAAACATAAACCAAGTAAAGAAGAGGTTGGGCAAATTTTGGGGTACAACAGTACATAACGCAGAAATCTGAATGGAGATCGATGAATTGAAGTCAGGCCTAACTAAGCTCACCGAGATGCTTCAAGTATTGATTGCCAGAGAAGAGTCATCTCAAAGGACCGTCCTTCAGGAAGTTTCAAGTGCTGATCCTGCTTCTGTTCAAATACCGCCTTCAACTTGGCCATAGTTTGGTTTACCTCCCAACTACTCTCCACCCCTTGTATCTACTGCTATGATTGGTTAGACTGTCAGACCAGGTTTTTAAGCTCCCGTCTTTACAGAGCCCAGACCTGTGATCCATACTGTTGCCCCAGAATGGCCGAGCTCCCTTTGAGACTCCTTTCTTTGACTACAATGCTGCCAATGCTCAAGGAGAAGACCACGAAGATTTTGTTGAGCCTGAGATTTTCCATGAACAATTTCAGAACATAGACAAGAGACTCAAAGCTGTTGAGGGTACTGACTTCTTCAACGTTGATGCAGACAACATGTGCTTAGTTTCTGGCCTTGTTATGCCTGCTAAGTTTAAGACTCCTGAGTTCATAAAATATAAGGGTCACTCATGTCCAAGAGCCTATCTAATCATGTACTTCCGAAAGATGGCAGCCTACACCAACAATCAGAAGCTGCTCATCCACTGCTTTCAGGATAACTTGAGTGGTGCTTCTCACAAATGGTATATGAACTTAGAGTATAACAGCATCCACTGCTTCCAGGATCTCGCCAATGATTTCATGAAGCAGTATAAATACAACCTGGACATGGCTCCTGATCGCCGTCAACTTTAAAATATGTCTCAAAATGAGAGAGAGTCATTCAAAGAGTATGCTCAACGATGGAGAGAGTTGGCTTCCCAGGTTGAACCGCCTCTAGCAGAGAAGGAGTTAACTGGAATGTTCATGGATACTATGTCCCCTCTTTATTGGGAAAAGATAATTGGAAGTGTCTCTTCAAGCTTTACAGATCTGGTGACTATTGGCCAAAGGATAGAAGAATGACTGAAAAATGGTAAAGTCTCCAAAGCTGATGAATCTTCAAGTGGTGCGAAGAAATCCTTTAGGACCTTCTATAAGAAGAAAGAAGAACCAACCAATGTTGTCATGGTTGAAATAAGAAATCCTCGTCCCCAACCAAGGTATAATCACTCTGCTATTGCAGTCATTGCTTCTACTATTATTGTTGTTACTGCTCCACGACCAGCTCAGACTCCTCAACGCCCAACTGTTGGACAAAACCAGTATCGAAATAGGAATCAATTTGATCCTATTCCCATGACATACACAGAACTTTATCTCGATCTGGTTCAACAAGGGCTGATCACTACAACGGCTTTGCAACCTCATCCTAATCCTCCTCCAGCTGGATTTAGAGCTGATCTCCATTGTGCTTTTCATGAGGGTGCCCCATGCCACGACTTGGAACATTGTTATGCACTGAAAGCCAGAGTGCGTGAGTTGATTAGAACTGGAATCCTTGATTTTAAGGATAGTCATCCGAATGTTCAGAATAATCCCTTGCCAGTGCATCAAAAGTGAAGCTTCAGTCCGACTTTAGCAGGCTATCTTCCTAAACGCCAGTGTTTCAGACAAGACAGCTCATCCTTGTCCTGATTTAATCACTAAGCCATGTTTCTTGTTGTTTGCACTTTCCTTATTTTGTTTAAGCTGTTTGCTTTCGAATTATGTTTGTACTTTTGTATTAATGAAATGAGCATTGCAACTTTTGATTCAATTCATTTTGACTAGTATTTGCATCTTTATGCTTTATCTTTTAAAATATGCGTCTTTTGTTTAAACTTTTGATAGGCAAATATTTGATGGAGGATGATGAAATGTTATACCCATAACTGCTGTCAGTATGCTTTCAATCAAACTTTGTTGATGATGTAAGACATTGTTTCAACTCCCAAACACTAGAGAAATAAGGAAGATAATCCCTCGTTAACCCCTTCGAGCCTAGAAGTAGGAGTTTCTTTCTTTACAAAAAAACCCCGCAATTTTAACCTGGGGGTGGGTATTTCTCAGTTAACTCAGTTGTATGTTCATGCGAGACACATTTCATATAAAGTTCGCAACCATAATTTATTTTCCTTCGCACACAACAAACAAGTGTCGAAGATGTTTTTCAAGTCAAAAGTCGATGATGGTTTACCGTAATCATTAAAACCAGACAGTCACTCTCTTTCTTTAAAAAAAATCAATCAAAAGAAAAGCCAGCTAAGGCAAAAACCTATGAAGGAGACTTAGGTAAAACTGGGGCATCCCGCTGACTGTAGGCTTTAAAAGAAACAGTTCAGGCAAAAGTTAGGGATAATAAAAAGAGGAGATCTTTAAATCTTTACCCTGAAAGTCCTCAATGTCAAAAACAACCAAATGTTGTATAGAAGTAGTGATTTCCGTCTCAAGAGTCCTTGGACTTCTGAACCATCATCATGGCTATAATCAGTGCAATTCCTATAGGAACCTGAGTGTATATTCTGAGTTAGCTGAGCATAGGACTGAAGATCATCACGTAGATTGGGTGGGCACAAATAAACTTTGAGCCTTTATCTTTTGTTTCTTAAATTGTGAACCAGGCCACGCTACGACCCTCAAAAGACCTAACTGAAACAAGGTTATTTTGAAAGCATACTACAGCAAGATTGCGTAAACTGACTCTAAAAGATCTTTGCAGATCATTTGTTTCGGCATCATACCTTTTTGCTTTACCTTTAAACTTTTAAGTGTTTTGAACCACCGTGTTCTGACCAATGACTCATTTATTTTCACTACACCAGAAATGAGTTTTAGCAGCGCTTCTTAAAAAAGCGCTGCTAAAGGGTGGGTAAAAAAAAAGAAAAAAAATTTCCTACCTAAGACAGCGCTTTTGAAAAAGTGCTGCTAAAGGGGGGCCCTAAGAAAGCGCTTTTTAAAAAGCGCTGCTAAAGGGGTGGCCTAAGAAAGCGCTTTTAAAAAGCGCTGCTAAAGGGGGACCTAAGAAAGCGCTTTTAAAAAGCGCTGCTAAAGGGGTCCCCTTTAGCAGCGCTTTTTCTATAAAGCGCTGCTATATGACATTGCTAAGGCACCCTAAGAAAGCGCTTTTAAAAGTGCTGCTAAAGGCCTTTAAAAGCGCTGCTAAAGGGGGACCTAAGAAAACACTTTTAAAAAGCGCTGCTAAAGGGGGCCCTTTAGCAGCGCTTTTTCTATAAAGCGCTGCTATATGGCATTGCTAAGGCACCCTAAGAAAGCGCTTTTAAAAGCGCTGCTAAAGGCCTTTAAAAGCGCTGCTATAGGTATTAGTATTATAATTTTAAAATACCCTCCAGAATTTTAAGAGAAACAGAACAGTCGCGTACATTTCTTTTCTTCTGTCTTTCTCCTCTGGCGAACGAACTTGCCCTATTCAAACTTTCTGTTGCCGTCATCCGCCGTCCGACCGTCGCCCTCCGTCCGTTCACCGTCCGTTTTCGAGTGCATCCGTCCGTTTGCATTGCATTTCCACCATTGTTAAGGTATGTGAAGTTTTACTATGCATGGTTTTCTTGTTTTTTTTTCTTTTCACCATTGTTGGTATTTGAAGACATTAAAGGTTTTGAAGGTTTTTGTTAATACTGTTATCTAAATATTGATGGCTTTTCTTTTCACCATTGTTGGTATTTGATGGTTTTTCTAAATATTTGATGGTTTCTGAGTTGTTGACTACATAGGTATTCATAGTAAAATTATTAATGTTGTTTGATGGTTTCTTTGCATAAAATTATTAATGTTATTGACTAAATATTGATGGTTTCTGAGTTATTGATGGTTTCTAAGCTGTTGTTGTTTTTGTTGAGTTATTGAAGGTTTAGTGAAGGTTTTTAGTGTTGTTTTGTATTGAAGGTTTGAGAACATGCAAGTAATTTTAAGTTCAAGTATGATACATATACTATTGTTTTTGTTGTTGTGTAGATATGTTATGTTTGAGGACATGCAAGTAAATTTTAGTGTTGATACGTATACTTTTGTTGAGTTATTGTTTTTGTTGTTGAGTTCAAGTATGATACGTATATTGTTGTTTTGTATTGAAGGTTTGAGGACATGCAAGTAAATTTTAGTGTTGTTGTTGTGTAGAAATGACTTATTGAAGGTTTAGTGAAGGTTTTATATGTTGATATATTATTATGTTATTATGATGGATTTCTCAATGTTTATATGATATATATGTTATTATGGTTTTATATGTTTAGTTAGGATTTCTCAATGTTTAGTAAGGGTGTCATTTTGGTTTAAGAATTATCTAGTAATTTTAATATGATTTGTTTTGGTGGATTATCTAGTATTTTTAATATGATTTGTCTTGGTTAATTATTAATATGATTTTAATAAAATTTATATTTTGTCTGCTATAGGGGTTACCTGTGAAGAGAAAAGCTGTGATCGTTTCCAAGCATCCTATTGCATAGCATTCTTAGAAGTTAGTGATTTCCTTACAGGTATTCTCTGTTTTGTTTAACTTTTATAGTTTAGTGTAGATTACTCAATTAGTATGCATGGATAAAAAATGGATGTCTGGTAATCGATTGTCAAAAGAGTACGAGAATGGGGTATCAAAGTTCGTTAAGTTTGCTGTTGAACACGCCAAAGACCCCAGTAGGATCACATGTCCTTGCTTAGGATGCTGTTATGGGCGTCGAGTTGACGTTGTTCAGTTGGAATCTCATTTAATGAGACATGGAATTGATCGAAGTTACACATGTTGGGCATTACATGGTGAGATAAGTAACGAGAATGTTGAACCCCAGAATAATACGACATGTGCTTCAAAGGACAATGGCAGATATACATATGATTGTGATCGATTCGAAGAGATTGCAGAAGCACTTGAAGAAGATCTTCAAGATTGTCCCAAGATGTTTGAGAGGTTGGTAAGTGATGCAGAGAAACTGTTAGGTTGCACTACTTTCACAAGATTGTCCACGGTATTAAAGTTGTACAATTTAAAGGCGGGTAATGGATGGTCGGATAAAAGTTTCACAGAGTTGTTAGCCCTACTTCAAGAGATGCTTCCGGAGGATAATGTTCTTCCCAATCGAACCTATGAAGCTAAAAAAATGTTATGCTTTATTGGCATGAGCTATGATAAGATACATGCTTGTCCAAATGATTGCATTTTGTTTCGAAATGAATATGCATCATTAAACGAGTGTCCTAAATGCGGTGTATCTCGGTATAAGAAAAAATTGTCACCAGCAAAAGTATTATGGTATTTTCCTATAATTCCGAGATTCAGACGCATGTTTCATAGTGAAACAGATGCAAAACACCTGACTTGGCATGCAGATGATAGAATTGTAGATGGGAAGTATCGATATCCGACAGATTTACCACAGTGGATGAAAATTAATAATGATTATCCTGATTTTGGAGAAGAAGCTAGAAACCTTCGTTTGGTATTATCGACTGATGGAATGAATCTGCATGGTCTGCAGAGTATCTCACATTCTACCTGGCCTGTAATTATTATGATTTATAACCTACCTCCATGGCTATGTATGAAGCATAAGTACATGATGTTATCTATTTAAATTTCTGGCCCTAAACAACCAGGGAATGACATAGACGTATACCTGACACCTCTAATTGAAGACTTAAAGAGATTGTGGGAGAACGGTGTGGAGGTTTATGATGGATATAGGAAAGAAAGTTTCAATTTGAGGGCGATGTTGTTTGGCACAATTAATGATTTCCCAGCATACGGAAATCTATCGGGGTATAGCATTAAAGGTCAATGTGCGTGTCTTATCTGTGAAGAAAACACAGATTGGACGCGGTTGGAATTTGGTCAGAAGAATGTCTTTCTTGGTCATCGTAGATTCTTAAATTCTAGTCATCGCTACCGTGGGTGGAGAAAAGCATTCAATGGAGATTCAGAACAACGTAAAGCTCCACCTATATTGACCGGCGAACAAATTTTTGAAAAGGTGAAAGATGTGAGTACTAAGTTTGGCAAGCCTTTTGCTCATACGCTTGTCACGCGTGGGTGGAAGAAGAGGTCAATTTTGTTTGAGTTGCCGTATTGGAAGTCGTTGTAAGTAAGACATTTTCTTAATGTTATGCATATTGAAAAAAATGTATTTGAAAGTGTTATTGGTACGTTACTCAATATACAAGGAAAGTCTAAGAATGGCCTTAAAGCAAGAAAGGACTTGGTAGCAATGGGAATAAGGAATGAATTAGGACCCTTGAAGAAAGGAAACCGCACATATCTACCACCTGTTGCTTATACTCTATCTAGAAAGGAGAAAAAGATATTGTGTAAGTTTCTGAGTGAAGTTAAAGTTCCAGAAGGATACTCTTCAGATATTAGAAGACTTTTTCTATGAAAGACCTCAAGTTAAAAAGTTTAAAGACACATGACTGCCATGTTATAATGGAACACTTTCTACCAATAGGTATACGTTCTATTTTGCCAGAAAAGTGAGAGGCGCAATAACTAAATTGTGTTTTTTCTTTAGGTCAATCTGTAGTAAGGTGATAGATCTTGCGATCTTACCAATATTGCAAAGAGAAATAGTTATTACTTTGTGCGAGCTTGAAATATATTTTCCTCCATCATTTTTTGACATAATGGTACATCTAGTTGTTCATCTTGTGAAAGAGACACAACTGTGTGGACCTGCCTATATGAGATAGATGTACCCTGTTGAACGTTATATGAAAATATTGAAAGGGTATGTGAAAAACCAAAGTCGACCAGAGGGATGTATTGTTGAACGATACTGAAGGTGAGAAAATTACTTAGAAGGGGGGGTTGAATAAGTAAGACTAAAAATCAAAGATTAGAACACAGATATTTTTATCCTGGTTCGTTGAAAACAACTACTCCAGTCCACCCTCTCAAGAGTGATTTGCCTTTCTCTGTCAAGGACTTAATCCACTATTTTAATCAAACAGATTACAAATAGCAACACCTAAGAACAACCGTTCTTAGTCTTCTCAAGAGCAACTGATCCCAACTGGATCCTCTTAAGGAAAACCTTTTACAAACAAAGTAAAACTTTTACAAGAGTAAGAATGCTTCTAATAAGCTGTTATCACAACAGTGATATTTCTCTTAAGTTAAGAATAAAGATAAAGCAAAGTAATATGATTAAGAGCTTTGAAAGATTTGCTTTGAGAAGTGATTTTGCTAGAGATTCGATACTGAAGAAGATGGAGTGGACTTCTTTATATAGGCACTAAGATCCAAGAAGTCTTGTTACGTTGAAGGCTGTGCAGAAAAGCCTAGAGCCTTTTGTCTTCACATTGGAGGCTGTGCTGAAACAGGCCTGATGCTTTTTGTCTTCACTTGCAGAATACTTTCCTCAGAATGGAATGCACAGATAAAACCTTTTTGTCTGTGTCCTTGTGTCTAGCACAAAATAGGAAAGAGCTGTTGAGAACAAACCAACGTACATATTTAAAACTTCTTCAAAGTAAGTTCAGCTTTCAACATTAGAATCTGAATCTTCAGAGTCTCCAGACTAGAGATCATCTGGATCTTCAGAGTCTTGAATATTCTTCAGATTGAGCTGAATCAGAGTATGTGCAGCTTGTGTGCTTGAGCGTGTAAATCCTTCAGAGCAGAGTCTTCTATGCTTTAGAGGCTCCTTCTTCAGAATCTTCAAGAGACAGTAGTCAGATTCTTCTGGGAGCAGTGTTCAGATCTTTACTTAAGATGCTCTTGAACTTATGAAGTCTTTCATACGAACAATGTTCAGATGCAATTTTGCTTTCTTAAGATAATTTTCTTTAGTGCCTGTAGCAAACAATCTAGAACACGTTTAGAGTATATAATTCTTGAATACAAAATTTATAGGTGTTATCATCAAAACATAGAGATATAACTAAGACACAATCTGTGCTCTTACAATCTCCCCCTTTTTGATGATGACAAAACATGAGAAAATTTTGTTCAATAAAGAGTAAAAATTTGAAACTCCCCCTGAGATAAACAGTCTCCCCCTGAAATAAATACAACAATAGAATAGAATACTTCCCTTTCTGATTGAGTATATTTCAGATTCAGAGCCTGATGAATAAGTTCAGAGTCAAATCTTGATGCCAGTTGATTGAATAAATAAATCAGAGTAAGATATCAGAGTTGATTGAATACTCAGATTTTCTTTGGAGAATCAGGTTCTGGTTGACATAGTCTCAGGGTAACTTCAATGAATTATGTCAGATATAACAGTGTAATCTGAAAGACTTAAATTCAAATAAGTTAAAAAAAAATGTCTGAATTTTAGTTTTGGTAAATGCTTATAGGTTGAACACTCAGTTTCTCTTTTTCTCCCCCTTTTTGTCATAATCAAAAAGATTTTCAAAGACAGAAAGAAATAGAAGAAAAGAAGCAAATAGGAGCAAACCATGTTATCATGCAATTAAAAAACAAAACAAACCAAAGTTCACAGACAAACAGGCAGAGGCCAAAAACACATAACACAATAAAAGTAACCAAACATCAAAAACTCAGTTCATGTGCAAAACAACAAATAAAACTAGGTCTGGCGAGAGGCAATGAGGGTCAGAAGCTCTGTCATCTTGGCAGCTGACTCTTCTTGCTTAGACATCCAGGTCTTGATTTCATCAGTTGTTTTCTCTTGCTTGATCATCCAGTCCTTTATATCCTTCACATCATTCACAAGTTCTGAAACCACAGATGAAGACGGAGCAGGTGCATTAGCAGCAGGGTTCCCTTCAGTTTGGTTTTCAACAGAAGCTTGTTCAACCATTTCAAAATCAGGAACAACTGGAGGAGCAGCTTCCAATAGTAACACAGGAGGAGGAGGAGGCATGTTCATCAGTGTCACCTTTATTAACTCAGCAAATTTTGTCTTAGCAAGCTTAGAGCATTTTGCTCTCACTTTTAGGGCAGCTTTGTTAAACATCCAGATGAAGCGCTTCCAAGCAGTATTCGAAACATTTGGGTCCAAACTAGACATACATACAGCCTTAACACGATCATATTCAGAATCTAACTCCTTTTTGAAAATATCAAACATAGCATTAACACAAGATCCTAAATCTGACTGTTCATTCTGACCAGAGGAAAAAGGATTAGGGGTGTTAGCAGGAGTAGGTTCAGATGGTTGTGGTTGAGGTGTGGGTGGTTGAGATGTGTGGATGACAGATTGAGGGAGTTCAGCTGAATGAGGAAAAGTTTGATTCTCAGATGGGTTAGTTTCAGGTGGTTGAGGAATGTTTTGGTTTTCAGCTGTTTGAGTGCCAGAGGGTTGAGCTTCAGAGGGTTGTTGAGATGGAGAGTTTGGTGGGGTATGAAACAAAGCAATGTTAAGATGTTTCTTCATAACACTCTCAGAGCGAGCTTGTTTGAGTGATTCTGAATCACAGTCAGATGAATCAGATGAATCAGAGGATTCATCTGAGTGAACAGATGTAGAAGAAATTTCAATTGTTTGGTTTAGGGGTGGAATATCAAGAATATTGTCAGACAGATTTGGATCTTCTGAGGGAATTGCTTGTTCAGAGTGTTCAGTTTGAACAGTCTCTGGTTGATTTTGTGCTGAAATAATTGTTTGTGGTTGGGGAGTCTCTAAGTGGGGATTCTCTAGTTGCGACAAAGTTGGTTGTGGAGTTGTTTTTGGAGAATTTTCTGGTTGAGTTGGTTCTGGTGGAGTTATTGTTGGAGAGTTTTCAGATAAAATTGGTTCTGGTGGTGGAATTTCTGTTTGAATAGTTTGAGGTTGTGGGTTAGATGGAATTGGTGCTGGAGATGATAGTAAATTTACTGGTTCAGAGGATAGTGGTTCGGATGAGATATTGACAGACTTTCTAGATTTTGAAGTTCTTGGTATGAGGCTTGGAGAGAGTTGTGGTGAAGATAGTGGTGAATGAACAGTAGGAGTAGGATCAGAGGCTAATACCTGTTGAATGGTGTCTCTGATTTCTTCCAGAGTAGCTTCTCTTGGACTGCTTCTGGCCTTCTTTCCTTCTTTCCTCTTCTTTCTTGACGCTTCAGGAGCTTTTCTCTTCTTCTGAACGGATTCTTCGTCAGCCTTCCTCTTACTGCACCTTTCCTTCATCTGATTAGGCAATTCTTCTCCAGGCTTCTGAACTAGATTGGCTGGTAAAGGAATTCCTTCCTTTAGACATTCAGTAATGTACAGCCAGACAAATTCCTTAGGTTCATCTACACTAAATAGTGGAAAATCTTCCACAGGAATTCTTCTACCTTGAATCTCGTCAGAGTTGATCTTCCTGAGTTGTCCTTTCAATTCTGAGATGATTTTCATCCTCTTCAGATTGAGTCCATTAATTTCAGAGCCAATGATGTGAGTCAGATCTTCTGTAATCTTCGCATCAGTCAGATGTTGAACCAGCTTGTTCTCAACAAGTATATCAGAAATCAACCTTCCCAGGGGTATCCACGTCCTCACTTTACCAGCTTTCGCCCTTACTTCCTCTCTGGTTTCTTTGACATGAGTTAATAAATGACTGAAGATGAGATACGGTAGATCCACTTTGACATTTTTGCTAATGCAGTACATAAAATACAAATGTTCCGAACTCACATAATCTGGTGAGTTGGAAGGTTTTCTGTGAAAAAACGTACTCATAAAGATTTTCGCCCAGATCCTATAAATGGGTTTTAAATCTTTAACCTTACTTGACGGTAAACCAGCAATAGTAACTTCTTCATAAACCCTAGCCATATCGATGCGAGAAGAAGCAAGATTTGAAACACCATCAGACTCAGTATAGCTAAACAGTTGTCTGATCAGGTTTTCAGTGATAACTATCTCCACTCCAAGAACCGAAGAATGTATAAACTTGGGACCAGCGCTTGCATGTATCCAAAATTCCTTAACCAGTGTTGGAAAAACAGGACCCATTAGCCTTTCAAAATATTTTTCCCACCCTTGAGCTTTGATGGCAGAAATGAGATCAAACCCATTTTCCTTTAAAGAGTCGAGGTCAATGAAGCTTTCACAGAGCACCTCTAGATCAGCCACTGGAGTGAATAAGGTTCGTTCAGGTTCTTTGTACATGATAGTCTTGTTAGGTTTTGCAGCAGTGTTTGAAGTTGGCGCCATTGAAGAGGAAGAATACCTTGGTTTCGGTTTAGGGTTTTGGAAGAGATTGAAAAGAAAGCAGAAACGCATGAATGAAGTGAATGTGGAAAGTGTGATAGAAGTGTGATAGGTGATATATATAGGAAACCAAAAATCAAGCATAGGGCACACAAAAGACACTTACGCACGTTTGGACAGCATTAAATGAAAAGTAATCATTTCACATTAAATTATGACAGCTGGGGGGAAAAACAAGAAAAGTGAGATTTTCAAAGCATTACCTCAAACGTCAAATCAGTTAAGCACTCAATCTTTTCAAAAATTGAATGACACGTGTTTGCTTTGTTGGCTCATCTGATTTCTCTCAAGAAATGAAACGTTTCCAACTTTCAGATCTTCTGAGCTTGTTAGTTCAGAGTTTTACCCAAAACGAAATAATTGAATAAATATAAATGAACAAATAGACAGATGAAATACTTCAGATTATTAAACATTTTGCATCTGAGAGGTTGCCTCTGAGAAATATTACTCTGGACATAAATCCATACAAATATTTTTCAGAATAAACTTAAATCTATCTTCAGCAAGGGGTTTTGTGAAAATGTCAGCCCATTGATGATCTGTATCAACAAAAGCTAGATTAATTACACCCTTCTGAACATAGTCTCTGATGAAGTGATGTTTAATTTCTATATGTTTTGCCTTAGAATGCAAGATTGGATTTTTTGACAAACATATAGCAGAAGTATTATCACAGAAGATAGAAAGGTTACTCTCATAGATTTGATAATCTTCTAATTGACTCTTCATCCAGAGCATCTGAGTACAACATCCAGCAGCAGCAATGTATTCTGCCTCTGTAGTTGATAGTGCAATGGTAGGTTGCTTCTTGCTGTACCATGAGATCAGATGACTTCCAAGAAACTGACAGCTTCCAGAAGTGCTTTTACGTTCAACTCTGTCTCCAGCATAGTCAGCATCACAAAATCCAACTAATGAAAATTCATCAGATCTTCTGTAACACAGACCCATGTTAGCAGTACCTTTCAGATACCTCAGAATCCTCTTAACAGCTGTTAAGTGTGATTCTCTAGGATCTGATTGGAATCTAGCACATAAGCAGACACTAAACAGAATATCTGGTCTAGAAGCAGTCAAGTATAGAAGAGATCCTATCATACCTCTGTAGAGTTTTTGATCAACCTTCTTACTTACCTCTTCCTTACCTAGAGTGCTTGTAGGATGCATTGGAGTCTTTGCCAATTTTCTATCAACCATGTTGAATTCTTCAGAAGCTCTTTAACATATTTGGTTTGATGTATGTAGGTGCATTCTGGAGTCTGATTGACTTGGATTCCCAAGAAGAATCTCAATTCTCCCATCATGCTCATTTCAAATTCTTCCTGCATACATTTAGCAAACTCCTTTCCAAGCGTAATATTTGTTGATCCAAAAATAATGTCATCTACATAAATCTGACAAATCAACAGATCTTTCTTAACAGATTTACAGAATAAAGTTGTATCCACTTTTCCTCTGATAAAATTTTTCTTCAGAAGGAAGTTGCTCAACCTCTCATACCAAGCTCAGGGAGCTTGTTTTAATCCATAAAGGGATTTCTTTAATTTGAAAACATGATCTGGAAAGTTTTCACTTTCAAAACCAGGAGGTTGGTGAACATATACTTCTTCTTCTATAATACCATTAAGAAAAGCACTTTTAACATCCATCTGATACAGAGTGATGTTATTCTGTGCAGCAAATGAAATAAGAAGACGAATAGATTCTAACCTTGCCACTGGAGCATATGTCTCAGTGTAATCAATACCTTCTTGTTGACTATATCCTTGAGCAACCAGCCTTGCCTTATTCCTTTCTACTTCTCCCTTTTCATTCAGCTTATTCCTGAAGACCCATTTTGTTCCAATGACATTGAATCCTTTAGGTCTAGGAACCAGATCCCAAACTTCATTTCTGGCGAATTGATTCAGCTCTTCTTGCATAGCTATAATCCATTCATTATCTTCCAGAGCCTCATCTACAGATGTTGGTTCTATCATTGACACTAAGCCAAATAAGGAAGATTCAGAAGCTCTGAGAAATGATCTTGTCCTTATGGGATCATCTTTCTTTCCAATTATCACATCTTCTGGATGAGAAGCTTTGATTCTGGAAGAAGATCCTCTGACGGTTGGTCTTTCAGAAATATGCAAGTTGTTTAGTTGGGAAGTCAAAGGTGTAGCATCTGGGGTTGCGTCAGATTCTTTGTTCTTTGCCTTTTCTGCCTCTGAGCCTTCAGAGTCTGTGAGAATCACTTCTCTATCTGCAGAACTTTCAAACTGCTTTGGCTTTTCAGAGCCAAGCTTATCATCAAATCTGACATGAATAGATTCTTCCACAATCTGTGTTTCAGTATTGAATACTCTGTAGCCTTTAGAGCGTTCAGAATAACCAAGCATGAAACACTTCTGTGCTTTGGAATCAAACTTGTTCAGATTATCTTTAGTATTAAGCATATAACAAATACATCCAAAAGGATGAAAATAAGCAATGTTAGGCTTTCTGTTTCTCCATAATTCATAGGGAGTCTTTTTCAGAAGAGGTCTTACAGACACTCTGTTCTGAATATAACAAGCTGTGTTAATTGCTTCTGCCCAGAAATATTTTGCCAGATTTGTCTCGTTGATCATGGTTCTGGCCATTTCTTGCAATGTTCTATTTTTCCTCTCTACAACTCCATTTTGTTGTGGAGTTCTAGGGCAGGAGAAATCATGTGCAATGCCTTTTTCAGAAAAATATTTTTCAAAATTTTTATTTTCAAATTCTCCACCATGATCACTTCTGACTTTAATAATTTTACAATCTTTTTCAGTCTGGACTTGATTGCAGAAGTCAAAGAACACAGAATGAGACTCGTCCTTGTGTTTTAGAAACTTTACCCATGTCCATCTGCTGTAGTCATTTACAATGACTAACCCATACTTCTTGCCTCTGATGGATGCAGTTTTCACTGGTCCAAGCAGATCAATGTGAAGTAATTCCAATGGTCTGGAGGTAGAAACAACATTTTTTGATTTAAAATGAGATTTTGAAAATTTGCCTCTTTGACATGCTTCACACAGAGCATCTGAGTTGAACTTCAACTTAGGAAGTCCTCTGACCAGATTGAGTTTATTAATTTGAGATATGCGTCTCATATTAATATGCCCCAATCTTCTATGCCAGACCCATTGCTCATCATTCACAGATAAGAGACATTTTACATTTTGAACTTTAAGTTCTGAAAGGTTGATTTTATAAATGTTGTGTTTCCTCTTTCCATTGAATAGGATAGAACCATCCTTTTGACATACAGCTTTGCAACATTTTTGATTAAAGATGATATCATAACCATTGTCACTTAATTGACTTATGGACAATAGATTATGTTTCAATCCTTCAACTAACAGAACATTAGAAATAGAGGGTAGGTTGCCATTACCTATAGTTCCAGAGCCAATGATCTTGCCCTTCTGGTTCCCTCCAAATTTCACGTCCCCTCCAGATCTAAGTTCCAGACTTTGGAACATAGACCTTTCTCCCGTCATGTGTCGTGAGCATCCAGAGTCCAGGTACCATGATTGGTGTCCTGACTTTGCTGCTAAGGACATCTGCAACAGGGATTATTTTGTCTTTAGGTACCCAGATCTTCTTGGGTCCTTTAGGGTTAGTTGCCTTGTAGGTTTGTCTAAACTTTTGTTTTTCAACATAGTTTTTGTTTAGACTTGCCTTAGATCTAAACACATGAGTATTCTTTTCAGAGCTCGTGTGTTTAATATCATTTAAATGACCAAATTTAAAATTAGAGTATAAAGGAGTTATCTTAATGATCAGATCATCTACAGGTATTGGTCTTACATCTTTTTCAAGAGAAGAAGATTGAAATCCAATTCCCTTTCTTTTATTCCTACTAACTCCATAGATCATAGAAGCCATCTTGCTTCTGTCTATGCTTTTAGTGAGAAACCTCTGAAAACTAGAGTCATATTTTTCCAAAATATTTTCAGATGACTTAGCTTCAGAGTCAGATTCTTGTTGAACAATTTCCAAATCATTCTTTATTTTTAAATTTATTTCTCTCTGCTCAACAAGTTCTGTTTTCAGATTATCAATCTCAGATTCAAGATTGCTTTTCAGCTTCTTGTTCTTGAGTTTGATATTATTGTAGCTTTTCAAAACTTCAGATAACACCTTTATAAGTTCATCTTTGGTAAGTTTGGACATTACCTCTTCAGCATCAGAGTCGGAGTCTGACTCAGATTCAGATGATAATTCTTCATTCTGATCTTCTATTCCAGCCATTAATGCCATGTTGGCACACTCTTCTTCTGCTTCAGATTCAGATTCAGATTCATCTGAATCATCCCAAGTTGCCATAAAAACCTTTTTCTTTTTATCAAACTTTCTCTTGGGTTTCTCCTTGAGAAGTTTGGGGCAGTCATTTTTGTAGTGCCCAGGTTCCTTGCATTCATAGCATGTGACCTCTTTCTTTCCAGATCTTCTGTATCCAGAAGATTCCTTCCTTTGGTCAGCTTTTCTGAAGTTGTTAAACTTCTTTCCCTTGTGCTTCCAGAGCTTGTTGATTCTTCTGGAAAGCATGGACAGTTCATCTTCTTCTTCAGAAGACGATTCTTCAGAACTTTCTTCTTTTACCTGCAAAGCTTTAACAGGTTTGTTAGATTTTAAAGCTATGGATTTACCTTTATCTTTCTTCTGGGGCTCATCTTCCTCCAGCTCTATTTCATGACTTCTCAAAGAACTGATAAGTTCTTCTAAGGAGATCTTATTCAGATCTTTTGCCATCTTCAATGCAGTCACCATTGGTCTCCATCTGGTGGGAAGACTTCTGATGATCTTCTTGACATGATCTGACGTTGAGTAGCCCTTATCCAGAACTTTCAGACCAGCAGTAAGAATCTGAAATCTAGAAAACATAGTTTCAACATTTTCAGACTCTTCCATTTTGAATGCCTCATACTTCTGTATGAGCGCCAGCGCCTTGGTCTCTTTAACCTGAGAATTTCCCTCATGAGTCATTTTGAGTGACTCAAACATGTCATGAGCGGTATCTCTGTTTGTAATCTTCTCATACTCAGTATGAGAGATTGCATTAAGCAATATAGTTCTGGCTTTGTGGTGATTCTTGAAATCTCTTTTCTGTACTTCAGTCATTGACTTTCTATCAATCTTTTTGCCATCCTCATCAGTAGGATGTTTATATCCATCAATGACCATATCCCAAAGATCAGCATCACACCCGAGGAAAAAACTTTATATTCTATCTTTCCAATAGTCAAATTTTTCCCCATCAAACATGGGTGGCTTGGTACTGATCCTATCTCCTTCATATTTGTTGTTGCAAGTTGATGTAGAAGTTTCCATAATGGCAACAACACAAATATCAAAGTATCTTTCTCACTGGATCTTTAACTGTCACGGTTAAGTGGAGCACACGCAGAACCGGAGCTCTGATGCCAACTGAAGGTGAGAAAATTACTTAGAAGGGGGGGTTGAATAAGTAAGACTAAAAATCAAATATTAGAACACAGATATTTTTATCCTGGTTCGTTGAAAACAACTACTCCAGTCCACCCTCTCAAGAGTGATTTGCCTTTCTCTGTCAAGGACTTAATCCACTATTTTAATCAAACAGATTACAAATAGCAACACCTAAGAACAACCGTTCTTAGTCTTCTTAAGAGCAACTGATCCCAACTGGATCCTCTTAAGGAAAACCTTTTACAAACAAAGTAAAACTTTTACAAGAGTAAGAATGCTTCTAATAAGCTGTTATCACAACAGTGATATTTCTCTTAAGTTAAGAATAAAGATAAAGCAAAGTAATATGATTAAGAGCTTTGAAAGATTTGCTTTGAGAAGTGATTTTGCTAGAGATTTGATACTGAAGAAGATGGAGTGGACTTCTTTATATAGGCACTAAGATCCAAGAAGTCTTGTTACGTTGAAGGCTGTGCAGAAAAGCCTAGAGCCTTTTGTCTTCACATTGGAGGCTGTGCTGAAACAGGCCTGATGCTTTTTGTCTTCACTTGCAGAATACTTTCCTCAGAATGGAATGCACAGATAAAACCTTTTTGTCTGTGTCCTTGTGTCTAGCACAAAATAGGAAAGAGCTGTTGAGAACAAACCAACGTACATATTTAAAACTTCTTCAAAGTAAGTTCAACTTTCAACATTAGAATCTGAATCTTCAGAGTCTCCAGACTAGAGATCATCTGGATCTTCAGAGTCTTGAATATTCTTCAGATTGAGCTGAATCAGAGTATGTGCAGCTTGTGTGCTTGAGCGTGTAAATCCTTCAGAGCAGAGTCTTCTATGCTTTAGAGGCTCCTTCTTCAGAATCTTCAAGAGACAGTAGTCAGATTCTTCTGGGAGCAGTGTTCAGATCTTTACTTAAGATGCTCTTGAACTTATGAAGTCTTTCATATGAACAATGTTCAGATGCAATTTTGCTTTCTTAAGATAATTTTCTTTAGTGCCTGTAGCAAACAATCTAGAATACGTTTAGAGTATATAATTTTTGAATACAAAATTTATAGGTGTTATCATCAAAACATAGAGATATAACTAAGACACAATCTGTGCTCTTACAGATACATTGTTGAAGAAGCTATTGAGTTTTGTACTGAATATTTGTCCAACGTTCAATCCATTGGCCTCCCAAAATCTCATGTTGTTGAAAAAATAGATCGTAAACAGTTAATTGGAAATAAAGTTGTGACAGTTTCAAGGGATGAACGGGAGCAAGTGCATTTGTATGTTCTGCACAATGACATTGAGGTTGAGCCGTATGTTGAAATGCACAAGGACGTTCTCCGAGGTTTAAATCTGAATAGAAATGAAAATTGGATAGTACGTGAGCACAATCGAAGTTTTATAACATGGTTCAAGGAGCATATTTTTTCAAAGTTTTATTCTGATCCCGCCTCAATAACAGAAAGGTTGAGATGTTTAGCATATGGTCCAAGTTTGCATGTGTTTTCTTATAGCGCATACGCAATTAATGGATACACATTTTATACCAAGGAACAAGATGATAAAAGTACAATGCAAAATAGTGGTGTCACCGTGCTTGCCGAAGCAATGCACATTTCCTCGTATTATGGGGTTATCGAGCGCATTTGGGTGTTTGATTATGAGAAGTTTCAGATTCCTATCTTTGGATGCAAGTGGGTTGAAAATAATAGTGGCATACAAATGGATAAATCAGGTTTTTTGAAACTGGATCTTAATAAGGTGGGTACAAAGATGAGCCTTTTATTCTAGCCACGCAAGCTAAACAAGTGTTCTATGTCACTGATCCGACAAGTACGAAATGGTCTATAGTTCTTTTTTCCAACAAAGTAATCGATGATAACATTGGAGAAAAGGGGGATGTTTATGTTGAGAATGAATCTTATATTATAGATGATCCAGATGAGAATATTAGAGCGGACGAATCATATATTAGAAATGATCATAACGAGGGAATTTGGATCAATCCATCTGTCCGTGTTGTTAAGAGACAAGTAAACCCCGTTACAACGAAAAAAAGAAAGAGATGTTAAAGGTACTTGTAACATGTTTTTCTTATTTACACATGTCTTATTTATACCATGTTTTTCTTATTTCTTATTTATACCATGTTTTTCTTATTTACACATTTCTTATGTATATATTTGTTATTTACATATTTGCATGTCATTCATTTGATACTTTGGTTTTTCTGAATTACAGGTATATATATTATGGCCAGCAACGAGGAAACATCACATGATGGAAAACAAACAACAAAAGACGTGGAAGGCGATATTAAAATAGGCATAACAATTATGAAAAAAATCATCCGTGAGAGAGATAAAGGAGTAAAGTATGATGTCCATTGGAATGAAAGAGATCAGTTAGTTGAGCCTAACAGTGCGTTGCTAACAAGTTACATCGGAGCACTTGTACGTTCGCAAGTTCCGATTACTTGCGATAATTGGAGAATTGTTTCATTACAACCGACTAAAGATAAGATTTGGACCGAGATTCAGGTATAATATTGGAATTGTTTAATTATTGTTGACATGTACGTCTTTAAATTAAATATACTAACATGTTATATGTATGTGTGTTTGTTTGCAGAGATCTTTCAATATTGAAGATCGTAGGAGAAAATATTGTATTCAATTGGCCGGAAAACGCTTGAGGGGATTTAGAGCGTTTTTAACAAACAAGTTTCTAAAAGATTCTGAAGGAAACTTTGTTGACTCAGAGCGTCCGATGAAGTACGCGGATTTGATTTCGGAGGAAGAATGGGAGACGTTTGTTGCAAAGCGAAGATCAAAAGAATTTGAAGTAAGTACAACTTATCATGAACTATGTATAGTATATATACTTCTTCCATGTACAGGAGTTCTGATAAACTTGTTTTTTCAGGTTGTTAGTGGCGTAAATCGTCAACGGGCATCAAATCCCGTATATCCATACAGAAAGGGCTGGTTGGGATATGCACGATTAGAACAAAAAATAGTAAGTGTTAGAACACAGATTGGTTCTTAATAATTACTCTTTGTTTTGATGATAACTATTAGGAAATTTATATTTAAGAATTATATACTCTAAAATTTGTTTGAGAGTTTTACTGCAGATTGAAATAATATTAACTCTCTAGAAGCAAATCTGTTTTGAATACAAGAAGTTATTCTGACTCTGAAGCGCCAGATGCACCTTACAGAAGAATCTGCTTGCTCCTTACAGAAGATCCTGAGCGTAGTCTCCAGAAGGATCTGAAGCAAGAAGCTCCAGAACATTCTGAGTCAGAAGCATCTGAAGATAATCAGAAGCATCTGAAGCTGAAGCATCTGAAGTAAAGAAGAATATTGATTGAAGAGTTTCTCAAAGCATTAGTCTACAGAAGTTTCTGAAAGTACCAACGCTGCCAAGTACTGAAGTTCTGTGTCAAAATGCTCTGATGATCAACACGCTAGAAGCACACATGCTGCAGAAGACTCTGATACAGCTAGTTATGAATCTCATTAGAAGACTCTGATCCATTCAGACTCTGAAGAACTTGCTGAAAACTGAAAAAGCATTTTCAAGAATATATCCGTTGGAGCTATTCAACGTCTCTTTCCTTATTTGTGCTAGACACACTTACACAGACAAAAAGGATTTTTCTGTGCCATCTACTTCTAGGAAAGGTCACTTGATGTGAAGACAAAAAGGTTCAGACCTTTAGAGACTCTCTCTTCAACGTTCAGCTTGCATGGTTCAGCTGCCTATAAAAGGAGATCTTCACCACATTCTTCAGTTACACACTTTGCTGAAAAGAAATCAATATATTCTAAAGCTCTCATTCATTCTTATTCTTCTAAGAATTTATTGTACTTAAACTTAAGAGAAAAATCACTGTTGTGATAAAAGCTTTTTAGAAGCATTAAAAACTCTTGTATTTAGTTTACATTGATTGTAAAGGATATTCCTTAAGAGGATTCAGTTAGAATCAGTAGCTCTTGAGAAGACTAAGAACTGTTGTTCTTAGGTGATACTATTGTAATCAGTTTGATTTAATAGTGGATTAAGTCCTTGTTGAGAAAGGCAAATCACTCTAGGAAGGGTGGACTGGAGTAGTTGTTAAACGAACCAGGATAAAAATAATTGTGTGATTATTTTCAAGTCTTAATTTTCCATACTTATTCAACCCCCCCCCCCTTCTAATTATTATCTCACCTTCAGTTGGCATCAGAGCTCCGATTCTGAGTGTGCTATCACTTAACAGTGTCAGTAAAGATCCAGAGAGATATACTTTGATATATATATTTATTTGTTATCATGGCTGATAATTCAATGTCAAATATTAACAATAAATATGAAGAGAGGGATAGGATCAACACCAAACCCCCAATGTTCGATGGAGAAAAATTTGATTACTGGAAAGACAGAATTGAGAGTTTTTTCCTAGGATATGATGCTGATCTATGGGATCTTGTCATAGATGGATATGTACATCCCACAGATGGGGATGGCAAAAAGATTGACAGAAAATCTATGACAGATTCTCAGAAGAAAGACTACAGAAATCACCATAAAGCCAGAACCATACTACTGAATGCTATTTCACATACAGAGTATGAGAAAATCACAAACAGGGAGACATCTTTTGATATGTTTGAATCCCTAAAAATGACACATGAGGGAAATTCTCAAGTTAAGGAGACAAAAGCTCTGGCTCTGATCCAGAAGTATGAGGCTTTCAAAATGGAAGACTCTGAATCTGTTGAAGCCATGTTCTCCAGATTCCAGATACTCACTGCTGGGCTGAAAGTTCTGGACAAGGGATATTCTACGTCAGATCACGTAAAGAAAATCATCAGAAGTCTGCCTATCAGATGGAGACCAATGGTGACTGCCCTGAAGATGGCCAAAGATCTGAACAAGATCTCTCTAGAAGAACTCATCAGCTCACTGAGGAGCCATGAGATTGAGCTTGAGGAAGATGAACCTCAGAAGAAAGATAAAGGTAAATCTGTAGCATTAAAATCTAACAAAACTGCTAAAGCTTTGCAGGTCATTCAAGAAAGCTCTGAAGAATCTTCTTCTGAAGAAGAAGATGAGTTATCCATGCTGTCCAGAAGGATTAACAAACTCTGGAAGCACAAGGGAAAGAAGTTCAACAACTTCAGAAGATCTGACAACAGAAAGGAATCTTCTAGTCACAGAAGATCTGCTAAGAAAGAAGTTGTGTGCTATGAGTGCAAAGAACCTGGGCACTACAAGAATGACTGCCCCAAACTTCTGAAAGAAAAACCTAAGAAGAAGTTCAACAAAAAGAAGAAGGTTCTGATGGCAACATGGGATGACTCAGATGAGTGTGAATCATCTTCTGAATCAGAAGAAGAATGTGCAAACGTTGCACTGATGGCCAGGACAGAGGATCAAGAGGAAGGTACCTCAGGATATGAATCAGAATCTGAATCTGATGATGATGCAGAAGAGGTAATGGCTAAACTTACCAAAGAAGAACTCATTAAAGTTCTAACAGAAGTTCTTAAAAGTTATAACAACATCAAACTCAAATGCAAGAAGCTGAAAAGCAATCTTGAATCTGAAATTGATCTTCTGAAAACTGAACTTGTTGAGCAAAAAGAAATAAATTTAAAAATCAAAAATGACTTTGAAAGAACTCAACAAGAATCTGAATCTGAGACTAAGTCATGTGAAAATATTTTAGAAAAATATGACTCTAGTTTTCAGAGATTTCTCACTAAGAGCATAGACAGAAGCAAGATGGCTTCCATGATCTATGGTGTTAGTGGAAACAACAGAAGAGGCATTGGATATGAGTCTTCATCTGGAAGCAATTCAAAACCTGTTGACAAACTTTTCATCAGGAAGACACCTCTGTATTCTCAATTCAAATTTGGTCACTTAAATGACATTAAACACACAAGCTCTGAGAAGAATACTTATGTGTTTAAACCTAAGGTAAGTCAAAATAAACATTATGTTGCAAAACAGAAGTTTAGACAAACCTCCAGAACCACTAACCCCAAAGGACCCAAGAAGATCTGGGTACCTAAAAACAAAATAATTCCTGTTGCAGATGTTCTTAGCAGCAAGGTCAGGACACCAATCATGGTACCTGGACTCTGGATGCTCACGACACATGACAGGAGAAAAGTCTATGTTCCAAAGCCTGGAACTTAGATCTGGAGGTGACGTGAAGTTTGGAGGGAACCAGAAGGGCAAGATCATTGGATCTGGCACTATTGGAAATGGTAAACTTCCCTCTATTACTAATGTTTTACTTGTTGAAGGGTTAAAGCATAACTTATTGTCCATAAGTCAATTAAGTGACAATGGTTATGATATAAATTTTAATCAAAAATGTTGTAAAGCTATTAGTCAGAAGGATGGCTCTATCCTATTTAGTGGTAAGAGGAAAAACAACATTTATAAAATAAATCTTTCAGAACTTAAAGTTCAAAATGTTAAATGCCTCTTGTCTGTTAATGAAGAGCAATGGGTCTGACACAGAAGATTGGGCCATATTAATATGAGACGTATATCTCAGATTAATAAACTTAATCTTGTCAGAGGACTCCCTAATCTGAAGTTCACTTCAGATGCTCTTTGTGAAGCATGCCAGAAAGGAAAGTTTTCAAAAACATCTTTCAAATCTAAAAATGTTGTTTCTACCTCTAAACCATTAGAACTACTTCATATTGATCTGTTTGGACCAGTGAAAACTGCATCCATCAGAGGCAAGAAGTATGGATTGGTCATTGTTGATGACTTTAGCAGATGGACATGGGTAAAGTTCTTAAAACACAAGGATGAGTCACATTCTGTATTCTTTGACTTCTGCAAGCAAGTCCAGAATGAAAAGAATTTCAAAATTATAAAAGTCAGAAGTGATCATGGTGGTGAATTTGAAAATAAATATTTTGAAAAATATTTTTCTGAAAATGGCATTGCTCATGATTTTTCCTGTCCTAGAACTCCACAACAGAATGGGGTTGTAGAGAGGAAAAACAGAACTTTGCAAGAAATGGCCAGAACCATGATCAATGAGACAAATCTGGCAAAACATTTTTGGGCAGAAGCAATCAATACAGCATGCTACATTCAGAACAGAGTGTCTGTTAGACCTCTTCTGAAGAAGACTCCTTATGAATTGTGGAAGAACAAAAAGCCCAACATTTCTTATTTTCATCCTTTTGGATGTATCTGTTATATGTTTAACACTAAGGAAAATCTGAGCAAGTTTGATTCCAAAGCACAGAAGTGTTTCATGCTTGGATATTCTGAACGCTCTAAAGGCTACAGAGTATACAACACTGAGACACAGATTGTGGAAGAATCCATTCATGCCAGATTTGATGATAAGCTTGGCTCTGAAAAGCCAAAGCAGGTTGATAACTCTGCAGATAGGGAAGTAGTCTTTATTGACTCTGACGTACCAGAAGCAGACAAACTTCAAGTGAAGGAACCAGAAGCAACTCTAGATGCTACTCCCTTAACTTCTCAGATGAATAATCTAAAAATTTCTGAAGAGTCAACTATCAGAGGATCATCATCCAGAATTAAAGCTTCTCATCCAGAGGATGTCATTATTGGAAAGAAGGATGATCCCATCAGAACAAGATCATTTCTAAGATCATCTGAAGCCTCACTCTTTAGACTAGTGTCAGAAATTGAACCATCTTCTGTTGAAGAAGCTCTGCAAGACAATGATTGGATTATTGCCATGCAAGAAGAGCTAAACCAATTCAGCAGAAATGATGTTTGGGATCTAGTTCAAAGACCTCAAGGATTCAATATTATTGGTACAAAATGGGTCTTCAGAAATGAACTAAATGAGAAAGGAGAAGTTGAGAGGAATAAGGCAAGGTTGGTTGCTCAAGGATACAATCAGCAAGAAGGTATTGATTACACTGAGACATATGCTCCAGTGGCAAGGTTAGAATCTATACGCCTTCTTATTTCTTTTGCTGCACAGAATAACATCACTCTGTATCAGATGGATGTTAAAAGTGCCTTTCTTAATGGTATTATAGAAGAAGAAGTTTATGTCCACCAACCTCCTGGTTTTGAAAATGAAAAATTTCCAGATCATGTTTTCAAATTAAAGAAATCTCTATATGGATTAAAACAAGCTCCCAGAGCTTGGTATGAGAGATTGAGTAATTTTCTTCTGGAGAAGAATTTCATCAGAGGCAAAGTGGATACAACCTTATTCTGTAAAACTATAAAGAAAGATCTTCTAATTTGCCAAATTTATATAGATGATATTATTTTTGGATCAACAAATATTATGCTTGGAAAGGAGTTTGCTACATGTATGTAGGCAGAATTTGAAATGAGCATGATGGGAGAACTCAGATTCTTTTTAGGAATCCAAGTTAATCAAACTCCAGAATACACCTACATACATCAGACAAAGTATGTTAAAGAACTTCTGAAGAAATTCAACATGTCTGACAGCAAGCTGGCAAAGACTCCAATGCATCCTACTAGCTCACTTGGCAAAGAAGAGGTAAGTAAGAAAGTAGATCAGAAGCTCTACAGAGGTATGATTGGCTCTCTTCTTTATCTTACTGCTTCTAGACCTGACATATTATTCAGTGTTTGTCTGTGTGCTAGATTCCAATCATATCCTAGAGAATCACACTTGACAGCTGTCAAGAGGATTCTAAGGTATCTGAAAGGTACTTCTAATATGGGTTTGTGTTACAGAAAATCTGTTGATTTCAAATTAGTTGGATTCTGTGATGCTGACTATGCTGGAGACATAGTGGAAAGAAAAAGTACTTCTGGAAGTTGTCAATTTCTAGGAAAAAATATAATCTCCTGGTACAGCAATAAGCAACCCACAATTGCACTTTCAACCACAGAGGCTGAATACATTGTTGCTGCTGGATGTAGCACGCAGATGCTCTGGATGAAAAGTCAACTAGAAGATTATCAAATTTTTTAGAGTAACATTTCTATCTTCTGTGATAATACTTCTGCTATATGTTTGTCCAAGAATCCCATTTTACATTCTAAGGCAAAACATATAGAAATTAAGCATCATTTCATCAGAGACTATGTTCAGAAGGGAATCATAAATTTAGCCTTTGTTGATACAGATCATCAATGGGCATATATTTTTACAAAACCCCTTGTTGAAGATAGATTCAATTTTATTCTGAAAAATATTGGTATGGATTTTTGTCCAGAATGATATTTAACAGAAGCAAATTGTTACAGATGCAAAAATGCTTAATTCATCTGAAGTATTTATTATGTTTATTTATTCTATTCTGATCAATATTTCTGATGTGAAACTCTGAACTAATCATCTTTAGAAGATCTGAACGTTGGCTAACGTTTCATTTCTTGAGAGAATTCAGAACAGCATGCAAGCAAACACGTGTCACACAAAATCTGAAGAGATGGCGTGTACATAACTGAAGAGACGTTTGAGGTGAAATTTGAATAGTAAATATCTTGGTTTTCCCCCCCAAATTGTCAGAAGCATTTATTATTTGAAATGATTTTATTCTCTTCATTTAATGCTGCTCAAACGTGTGTTTTCTTTCTGACTCTTGATGTACCTAAGTGATTAGTATAAATACTTGTTGTGTATTCACTTTCACACTTTTCACTCTCAGAAATTACATGCGTTTTCATCTCTTGTTCTCTCTGCATAAAAACTCAAAACCTAAGTGTTTTAAAAAGCATTCTTCAATGGCGTCTTCTTCATCAACCACTGTACAGTTTCAATCTACAATGGCTGCTGTGACTTCAGATAACCTAGGTGCTGCTCCATATTCTCCTCCCAAGAGAACTCTTCTCACACCTATTGACAAACTAGAAGTGTTGTGTGAATCTATGGTTGAATTTGACTCTTTGGTTGACAATGGGTTTGATTTTCGCTCCATTGTTAGAGCTCAAGGTTGGGTGAAATACTTTGATAGATTGTTTGGACCAGTTTACCCTCTACTTGTTAAGGAATTCTGGATTCATGCATCTGTATATCCCAAGTTTATTTTATCATCTGTGCTGGGAAAGGAGATTATCATCACAGAGGATCTGATAAGAAGGTTGATTGGTTATGAAGAAACAGATGGTGTTTCCCACCTGCCAGCTGGGCGTGTAGATATGGATGAAGTTTATGAGGAAGTTATGACTGCTGGACAAGCCTCTAACAGATTCAAAGATCTGAAGCCTGATTACAAGATCTGGGCCAAGATCTTCATGGGATGCATACATCACAGGAAGTCAACAAATTCCCCAGATTATGTCAACAATGAACAGATCTATTTTATGTACTGCCTTAGTCAGAGCAACAAGGTAGATCTTCCTTACATTTTGTTCATGCATCTGTGGAATCACATCAATGCATCTAGAGAATCTGTAAAAGAAAAAGGCCAGAAGATCAGGACTTGGATTCCTTTTGGAAGGTTGCTCTCAGACCTTCTCACTGAAAATGGTTTAGTGGCTGCTCTGTATGATGCTGGGGTTACAGAGGAATTGGAGTTCATTATGGGGAAGCCTCTGAACGCTAAAAGTCTTCTGAGACTCAAGATTGTAGATGAACTCACTACTACTCTAAAGAGATTAAATATGTCTGATTTGAATAAGAGGGTTCCAGTATCTGACTTTCCTCTATTCTTTGCTGAAGAACCTAGACATATAGTGCTGATGTATATAGAGGAATGCAAAAAGGAAGGAGTACCTGTTCCAGCAAATGTGTTTCAACTTGTCAAACAACCACTGCCAGATGCAGGAGAAGAAGAAGAAGTACCACTTCAGAGGAGAAGATCTCAGCCTGCAGCAGAATCTGAACCTGTCCAGAAGAAGGCTAAGATTGCTGAGAAACCCAAGAATCTCTTAAAAAGGAAGGATTCTGAAGAAGCTGCCTCTGCATCTACTAAGAGGATTAAACTCAAAGGTACTAAAACTTCTGTTATTTCTAAAAATGTTGTTATTAATGATTCAACTATTAAGTCTGTCCCCAAACCACCTGTTACTCAAACAACTTCTGTTGCTGCCCCTAGTTCTGTCTCACCTCAAAAACAAAACACTGCTTCTGTATCAAAACCACCTCAACCCAAAATACACATCAAACACTTCACTCCACATCCATCACCATCAGCTTCTCAACCAGCAGAACCACAACAAACAGAACCAAAACCATCAGAACTACCACAACCTTCTGATAAACAAAACTCTGATCAACCACAAACAGAACATCAACCAAAAACTTCTGAACATCCAGAAAACCAAACCAGAAAAGATCAACCAGAAAAAGACTCTGTCATACCACCATCAAACATTCCATCTTCTGAACCTGTTGCACCTGTTACTTCTGAACCCACAAAAGTAACTTCTGCTCCTATTTCATCTGAACCACCTTCTCAACAATCTGATACCCCTTCAGAACCTTCTCATATCCCTGAGATAGAAGTTCTTGATATCACTCCATTAAAAACAGTGTTTCAAGTTTCTTCTACCTCTTGTACACCTACAACATCCTCCAACTCATCAGAATCAGAAATACATCCAGACTTTCTAATTAATCCATCTGACAAATACCCTGTACATGAACCTGAACCTGAATCAACCTTACCTACTAAAACTCCCATTTCAGACCCTTTGCCTCCACCTGCACCATCATCTGAGATGATTGTTCCCACTTCCAATCCATCATCATCTGGTATATCTTGTGCCCAAGTGTCTTCTCTTTATCATAATTTATCTTATGGTTTCAAACTAAAAGATTTTTATGAGAGAGTTGAACCTTCTGAACCCCTGAAACCTCTGAAACCAAAACTCCGACAGGCCCTTCCATCTGTAATCCTTTCATACATTCAATCTATGAACAATGAAGGATCCTTAGCAACTATATCTGCTACATCTGGTAAAGCTGTTGTTTTAGCTCTGCAACCTGCATCTGATAACAAAGTTGCATCTGATAAACCATCAACTTCTGCTTTCATACCATATTCTAATGCACCCTTTGATGTTGTTTACCCACGCACAAGACCACAACCTAAACTGCTTAATGCTTTAAACAGATCCTTACCTCAAAAACCAGAAATTCCCTTTGTTCCATATTATCCCCCTCCTCTAATTTCCATCCCAAAATCACTGATACCACCAACTCCCAAACCTAAACAGATGACTCTGGAAACCTTGCTTAAACCACCACCCAGACTTAATATTGATCATTTATTTCAAACGTTTTTGCAAGAAATACAGATGTCTTTAGGTACTGTTCAGAAGAGATGCTCTGAAACTATGAATGTAAATGAAACTGACATCATCTGGAAAGGTTTTATCAATAGATTCAACACTGTAGCTTCTAATCTGAAGAACATCTGTTCTGATGATGCAAAGCTCAGAGCTGAAAGAACTCAATTCTTGATTGTCAACAAGACTGAACCTCTGCTTTGTTTGGATGCTCCTCCTCCTCCTCCTCCACCAGAACCAACTGCCAATACATTGACTATGACTTTGGTAGAACCCTCTTCAGGATCTCCAGAACCTATGGCAATTGACTCTGTTCAGGCTGCAGAACCTCCATCTTCTTCATCAGAGATAAAGACAGAAAATCCAGATTTTGGAGACAAGATTGCTGCTCTGGAGGCTGGTCAATCTGAAATAAAATCTTGGATGGCGAAGCAAGACAAGAAATCTGAGGACATGTCAGAGTGGATGTCAAAACAAGATGAGAAGAATGAGACAATAACTAAGTGGATGTCAAAGCAAGATCAATCATCATCTGAGATCACAGACCTATTGAAGATGCTTTTGTCAAAACACTCTTAGATTTTTTTTCTCATGTTTGTGCATCTGTTGTTTTGCATCTGAATTTTATTGTTATATCTTCTGTTATTTACCAGTGTACTCTTGCTCTGTTATGTTAAATGAATCAGTGTTTCTCCATTGAATTATCTATTTATTGTTCCTTTTATTTGACTTTATTAAAAGTTTTTACTTTTTGCTTATGACAAAAAAGGGGGAGAAAATAAAGATCTGAACTATTTAATATAATTTCACTAGAACGAATCTTCAGACATATCTATTCTTTCTAATATTTAAATTGACCATTTCAGAACATTTGATAAGAACACTCTATAAAAGAATCTCTGAGACTCTCAGATCATTTTTTTAATCAAACTCTGAATCTCATATCTGCAAGATATTCTGACCCTTAATTATTACAAAGACAAACAAGATCTGACTCTGAAGATTACTCAAGATAAAAAGGGAAGTTTCTATTCCTTTTTCATATTTAACTCAGGGGGAGATTCATCATCTCAGGGGGAGTTATAATTCTCTATGTTCAATTAAATAAAATTTCTGATACTTTTTGTCATCATCAAAAAGGGGGAGATTGTTAGACACAGATTGGTTCTTAATAATTACTCTTTGTTTTGATGATAACTGTTAGGAAATTTATATTTAAGAATTATATACTCTAAAATTTGTTTGAGAGTTTTACTGCAGATTGAAATAATATTAACTCTCTAGAAGCAAATCTGTTTTGAATACAAGAAGTTATTCTGACTCTGAAGCGCCAGATGCACCTTACAGAAGAATCTGCTTGCTCCTTACAGAAGATCCTGAGCGTAGTCTCCAGAAGGATCTGAAGCAAGAAGCTCCAGAACATTCTGAGTCAGAAGCATCTGAAGATAATCAGAAGCATATGAAGATAATCAGAAACATCTGAAGCTGAAGCATCTGAAGTAAAGAAGAATATTGATTGAAGAGTTTCTCAAAGCATTAGTCTACAGAAGTTTCTGAAAGTACCAACGCTGCCAAGTACTGAAGTTTTGTGTCAAAATGCTCTGATGATCAACACGCTAGAAGCACACATGCTGCAGAAGACTCTGATACAGCTAGTTCTGAATCTCATTAGAAGACTCTGATCCATTCAGACTCTGAAGAACTTGCTGAAAACTGAAAAAGCATTTTCAAGAATATATCCGTTGGAGCTATTCAACGTCTCTTTCCTTATTTGTGCTAGACACACTTACACAGAAAAAAAGGATTTTTCTGTGCCATCTACTTCTAGGAAAGGTCACTTGATGTGAAGACAAAAAGGTTCAGACCTTTTGAGACTCTCTCTTCAACATTCAGCTTGCATGGTTCAGCTGCCTATAAAAGGAGATCTTCACCACATTCTTCAGTTACACACTTTGCTGAAAAGAAATCAATATATTCTAAAGCTCTCATTTATTCTTATTCTTCTAAGAATTTATTGTACTTAAACTTAAGAGAAAAATCACTGTTGTGAATAAAGCTTTTTAGAAGCATTAAAAACTCTTGTATTTAATTTACATTGATTGTAAAGGATATTCCTTAAGAGGATTCAGTTAGAATCAGTAGCTCTTGAGAAGACTAAGAACTATTGTTCTTAGGTGATACTATTGTAATCAGTTTGATTTAATAGTGGATTAAGTCCTTGTTGAGAAAGGCAAATCACTCTAGGAAGGGTGGACTGGAGTAGTTGTTAAACGAACCAGGATAAAAATAATTGTGTGATTATTTTCAAGTCTTAATTTTCCATACTTATTCAACCCCCCCCCCCCCCCCCTTCTAAGTATTATCTCACCTTCAGTAAGTACGTATAAATGCTTTAATATGATATATTTACAAAAAATAGTAAGTATATATAATAGGATACAATGCTTTATTATCCGTCTTAATGCGTAGTTGGAAGAGGAGAAGAGTGATGTGACATCTCTTCCGGACCATGTTGTATGGAAGGCTGCCCATGTGGGACAAGATGGAGTCGTTCAGGAAGAAGTTCAACAAGTCTTTGAACAATGTGTAAGTACAACGGTATCTTTGTCAGTAACTGATCAAAAGTGTGTAATATATTTATATATGTTTTTATCTATATTTCAGGAGACTCTGTCCCAGACCATAACTCCCGCCGAGGACAATGATTGCAGGAGCTTACTGAGCCGAGTGCTGAATATTCCTGAGTATTATGGGCGTGTGAGGGGTAAGGAATTTGGTGTCACTCCACCCAAACTGTATAAGCAGTCAAAGAAAAAAATCCAACCAATAAAGAAGTGATGGAGACTTTGGAGGAATTGACAGCGCAAATCCGTGAATTACAGAAGGATAAGGAGAGATACATGGCGAAAAGACGCGCTCCAGAGGGTAGAGCTACTAGTGACAAAGATAGTACCGGTTGTCCGCAGAAGCTTCCAGAGGTAATTGTATATATTACATTGAAATTAATTTAGCACACTTTACTTAATTGACACATTAACTGATCATTATTTGTTTAGGGCATTTCACTTTGCCGGCTATATTTATCGTCACCTACTCATCGAATGGTTGGCAAGGGAAAGGTGCATAACTTTCTGGGAGACTTACTTCACCACAAACCGCTCCCTTCTGGATTTTTGAAAGTATCTATTGATATTGCATTAGAGGGGAGTGCGTTGTTGCCTATACCAGATGATATTTCAGGCGCAACACTGGTGGGAGACGCAGTAGGATCGTATGTGGCATGGCCGGCAAATCTGATTTGCATAGATGATGAGGTAGGTTGAACCTTTTAATACTCAAATGTTTTATGATTCATACATGAAAGTTATTCTTACATCTACATTTTCTTATTTACATGATGATCTTAGACTCCTACAAAATCCAAATCAAAATATGATAGAATTATTGTGCGGGATACCGATTCAGCTGCATCAAAGAAACAGGTACTACTACAGTTACATGACTATCTTGTTATACATTAATTACTGAACTTATATATGACTTTTAGGTTCATGATCAGCAGTCGCAACAAGTCAGCAAGGGTAAGATGCCTGAAACTTCCAAGGTTCCCAGAAAAGCAATTGTTCCTCGATTTAGGATGTGCCTTGAAACATATGTCGGAACATCAGATGTGCCTGAGGGTGGCGTCCGTCAAATACACATGGAGGCAGGTATTTTCGGTTTTGAATATCCCGAAACAATTGCTAAGGAGGATTTTGATCAGGTTTTCAACCATTATGAACTGGGCGTCGGTGTTATGCATTCATACATCAGGTACTTCGATCCATTTTAATTAAATAATTGAACATTTTAAAATTTGCTCGTTTAACTTAATATTCTAATGTTGATTATGTTTTTTTAGGTTCTTGTATGACAAGTTATTGGTCCCGAATGAATTGACTTCAGTATTCGCATTCTTATCTGCTAGCTGTGTCAACTCACGTATAATAGACCAGTCACCAGATACAGTCAAAGAGTACACAGTGCAGAGATTTATGTGCGCGACTACGGAGAAGTTGTTCTTGTTGCCATATAACACTGGCCATGGGTTAGATTTTATTCTAAATTCATTTATTATAATTGTTCGATTTTTCCCTTTCTATATATATAACATTTCCGTCTAAACTGTTGTCTTATTTTATAGTGGACATTGGTTGTTGATCGCAATTAATCCGACGAAAGAAATAGTGTATTATATAGATTCATTGGATGGCGATACAACAAAATATGAAAATCTGAGGAACTTTGTTGATACGTAAGTGATGAGATATATTGTTGTCTTTAATTATATATCTTTATTTATTATGTGACATTGTTCTAAATATGCGTTTATATTATGTTAGAGTTATACAAATATTCAGAGCACAAAGAGATGTAACGGTGCCAAAAAGTAAGGCTAACAACATCAACTGGATCATAGTGGAGGTATATTCTCGCATGTTTCTACTTGATAAAACTATTTAAACTATATATCCGGATAAATGTTCGTTTGTTTTTTCCATTTACAGTGTCCTCGGCAGCGCAATGGTATTGACTGTGGATATTTTGTATTGCACTTTATGAGGGAAATTATTCTTTCTAGTCAACTTGAGATTCCAGTCCTGGTATGGATCAATTCATTATATAAGTTATATGATTCATTTTGATAATTATCCGATACTCCATCTGAGTAATTAGTTTTAAACTTAAATCTTATTTGATTTGTTATATTATGTAGTATTATGATGAATTCAAGTGCGCTACTTACACGAAAGCAAAATTGGAAGAAATTAAAGAGGAATGGTGTCAATTTATTCTTGGGTTGAGAATTGTATAGAGTTATCGGATTGGAAGACTTGTAATTATATGTGAATTGAATGTATTTGTGTTGTTGTAATTCTGAGGATCGAATTTTGTTGTAACATATTTAAACAGGTTTCTGTGTATATTAAAATGTTTATGAACAAAGTCATGAGTTACAATGTATCCAAAGTTTTGAATTGTACATATAAGGCCAAAGTTTGAATTGTATATTTAAGGCCAAAGTTTGAATTTTATTTATAAGGCCAAAGTGTTGAAATAAAGGCCTGAACTATAAGCAGGTTTGTGTAATATAAGCAGGTTATTGATAAAATATGCAAAACAAAGTGTATATATTTTTTTAAAAAAATTTAAAATCTGGGACATTAGACAGCGCTTTTACATAAAAGCGCTGCTAAAGGTCACAAATATTACGCTGCAAAAGCGCTGCTATTGGTTTGGAAGGGGGGGGGGGTCTAAGACAGCGCTTGTAAAAAGCGCTGCTAAAGGGTGGGCTATGGAAGCACTTTTGCAAAAGCGCTGCTAAAGGGGGGGTCTAAGACAGCGCTTTTTGAAAGCGCTGCTAAAGGGGGGGATGGTTGGGGGAATTATGCAGCGCTTACAAAAGCGCTGCTAAAGGTGCTGCTGAAGGGAGCTTTTAGCAGCGCTTTTTCATTGAAAAAAAGCGCTGCCTTTACCTTTAGCAGCGCCACTTTTGGCAGCGCTTTAAAGCGCTGCTAAAGGCCAAAAAAAGCGTTGCTAAAGGTCTTTTTTGGCATAGTGTTTGTATTTTTAAAAAATGATTTTGATTTCAAAAGTTGCATGAACTTTACATTACCATGTTTGTATGAATACTTTTGTTTGCAAACTGCTTTCCTTTCAAGAAATTTTCAAACAGTTGAGAAACCTGGTCGGTGATCCTATCAGGGGCAAGTTCTTTTCACATCCTGTCGAAGAATCAATTCAATATTTGTTCAAGGCAAGGTCTTCTCAGATGTGGTTTATCCAGAAGATATTTCAAGACTCAGATTGGGGCAAGCCTTCCAAGCACCCAACGAATCAGTCATTTTCAACATCAGACAAGCTGAAGCAATTATCAGCTCATCTACAACAGACAGCTAAACTGGGGCAGTTTACTTGAAGAATCCCCAAGCAGCTATTCATCCTTCCTACAAGGGTCATCAATTTGACACAGTTTACTAGTGTGGCAGAGATATGTTCGGTGGTAGCATCTTTAGTCCCCAAGAAGAATGGCAGTGATCTCCGTGTTGAGGAATCAGTCTTCCAGTTTTATCTTCTCTCTAAATGAGTCGAGCCTTGTCGTCGGCGTCTGCATTTACATTTTAATCATATATCATCGACATAATTCATATTCATATGCATAACATGGGTTTTATCCTCATTTGCATTTCTCTCGAGGTCGTGTTTTATCCACGTTTTACCTTGTGGTCAAAGTCCAACTCACTTGGCATCTACCAAACAGATTTTTGCGTCGTGTCTATCTGATGTTCTTCCAGATATGACATTTCTTATCCGATTGTTCTTCCGGATATGTCTTTTCCTATATACATCCAATATTATTCTTAGATATTGTGATTATACCTTACATTCAAAGCCATTATTGGATGTCTGGTATCTTTTTATCCAATGCCATTCTTAGATGTCACCCATGTTTCTCTCTGATGTTTTTCCAGATTGAGTCTTTGTTCTGATATTTTTCCAGAACTTATCTGATGGTTTTCCAGATATTTACCTTGATTATGATGTTTTCTAGAATCTATTCGATGTTTTTCCGGATATATTTTTCTCTCTGATGTTTTTCCAGATTGAGTCTTTGTTCTGATGTTTTTCTAGAATCTATCCGATATTTTTCCGGATATATTTCTCTCTCTGATGTTTTTCCAGATTGAGTCTTTGTTCTGATATTTTTCCAGAACTTATCTGATGGTTTTCCAGATATTTACCTTGATTATGATGTTTTTCCAGAATCTATCTGATGTTTTTCCGGATATGTTTCTCTCTCTGATGTTTTTCCAGATTGAGTCTTTGTGCTGATGTTTTTCCAGAACTTATCTGATGGTTTTCCAGATATTTACCTTGATTCTGATGTTTTTCCAAAATCTATCCGATGTTTTTCCGGATATATTTCTCTATCTGATGTTTTTCCAAATTGAGTCTTTGTTCTGATGTTTTTCCAGAACTTATCTGATGGTTTTCCAGATATTTACCTTGATTCTGATGTTTTTCCAGAATCTATCCGATGTTTTTCCGGATATGTTTCTCTCTGATGTTTTTCCAGTTTGAGTCTTTATTCTGATGTTTTTCCAGAATCTTTCCGATGTTTTTTTGGATATATATATCTTTTGTTCTGATGTTCTTCCAGAACTCCTTTGTTGCTTATCTGATGTTCTCCCAGATATGTCTTCAAACCTTTTCCCCGTACATTTAATACCCTTCTAAAAATTTTCATATGAACCTTCAAAATATATGTCTTCAATGTGATTCTTTGGATATGTTCCGGAGTTTATTCGATGTTTTTCCGAGTATCTCTGGTATATTTTAGAATTCATTCGATGTTCTTCCGAATGTCTCTGATGTTTGTTTCTGTGTCCCTATTATATTTCTCAGGTTTCTCCCCACCTCATACATTGATATTTTGAATGTTGTGACTCTTTTCCATCCAGTTCCGTTCATGGATGATGTTTGTTGTTTCTCCACTGTGTCGGGTCCCCTGTGAGTAATTACTCGTCGTATTGTCGTTTTTTAAATTTTGCTCGTGTGTCTGCATTTGTCTTGCATCCAAGCATCATAAAGAATCATTTAGTTGTCATTGCATTTCAACATTTTTCCTTTTGCATACCATAGGATCTAAGGGACAAAATTTTTGGTTTGCTATATTTAAATACCTTTCACTACGATTCTATGAGGATTATCATCTCTCATTGCCATCTGGTGAATATATTTAAATAGGGGAATCTGTTGCACCCTAAATTTTGACCCCTTAAATCTTCATCATCATTCTAGGATCATTTTCATTTGATTATTTAACCTTAACCTATTTCGAGTATGTCCTTGTTAAGTTACAGGTGAACCAGGGTTCCGTACAGTCGGAAATCGAAGTTTTGACAGTTTAATCAGTCAATGTATTGGATTGATTCTCTATGAAACAAACCTCTACATCAACAATAGATACTCCATTAGGTCAAACATGGGTCCAATTTGATGTTGTCACACAAAGATTAGGAATAGTGCAGTTCAGGATCTCCGATTAGGGTTTCTGATCAGGAAAATTCAACTGTAGTTTGACTTTTGATTTAAAAGGTGTTACAATGATGGATTTATGGTCCATGAAGCTCATATGGATTAGGGAAGTCCACTAAAGAAGTTTCAAGGCCTCAGAAGACCCACGACACCAACAGTCGATTCAGAGGTTTTTGATCGTTCGGTTCGTCTGACTGAAAAGTCAACCCATTGACCAACAGGGTTTTAACCCAAAATTGAAGTCAAATATGTTCCCAACATCATTTAATATCTAATCATTAAGTTTTGTGATCAATTGATCAAGAATTGAGAAGTAATCGAAAAGTTGGGGAATTACGGTTTTGAAAAGGGCAAAGCCATAACTCCTTAACCACACAAGGGTTTTTGACCTAGTTTCAAGAGGAATGAGTTCCTAAAAAAAACATAAATATTTTATTACCTAATTGGGACTTTCTAAAAAGTACAAGTGTGTTCCATAACTCTTCCGGGTTAGAGAGAACCGAGGTCCACAAGTTGGCAAAAACTCGCATTGGCAAAACCAGGTCAGCATGCATTTTTTGATTCCAAAACCTCTCCAAATTGATGCTAATCAAAGATTAAGCCTCATTTATGATGTTTATATTGATAATGAACATTTGTACATCAATTCCCACGAAAATGGCACAAAGATCAAAGGAAATCATTATTTAATGCAAGTTGCAAAAGTGAATAGTGAAGAAAGAGAAAAAAAGATGGCTACCATTGTCAAGTCATCAACTTTAATTCAACAAGTCACCTCCTATCCTATCAAGCATGATGAAAAAAATCTATGGGGCATGTAGAATATCTTAGTAGAGTGGCTTAAAGACAAAGATGAAGATTGCATTGGAAAACTCAAAGATTTTCATGATGGAAGGTTAAAATTGGCAATTTGCTTCACTTTTACCCATACCTTGATCCAAGGCTTTTGGATATAAATAGAACTCACTTCCTACATTAAAAACACACAAGTTTCATGCTAGAAACCATCTAGAACTCCATTCCTTACACAATCACAAGTTCTTGCAAAATCTCATTAAGTTTCCAAAATCCCTCAAAATCTACTTTTGCAAAACACCTTTCAAAACCATTTCCATACTTCTTCCAACTCAAGAAACACTTCAAACACATAAATATGATGTATTGAAGCTAGCCAAATAACTTCCATATTTATGTAACAAGGTTCTAGTGAGTTGGTCTTTGAAATCTTTGGATTTTGGAGATTTTCCTTCATTTACAAGGCATTTCGTCCACTAGCTTGCTTAGAGGTTGTTTGGAGCATCTATTCATCATCCTAGGAACATTTGAAGATCTTGGAAGAGCTTTTAAGATCTCTGGTTTTCTTATTGCTTAATCTTTCTTCAAGAGGTAAACCTAAAACTCATAAATGTGAACTTTCCATTTGCATTTCACATGCTACCATGATTGTTTTTAGGGTTTTTACCATGATGTTCTTAAACTTTTTCAACTTGTAACTTGATTTTTCTTGTGATATTGATCTTGTATTATTTATACATGTTTGTTAACATGTTTAAATAATTAAATTTGTTTGATTCATTGTCTTACCATGTGCATTTTATTCTTTTTATCATTTAGATTTTTATGTTTTGTTCACAAACTTAAAAACCACATAACTTCTCCGTTTTAAATCATTTTTAAGTGGTGCTTTTTGCAAAATTCTTGTGTTGTAACATATTTCTATATAATGTTTAAAGAATTCTAAAAATCCTATTTTAGAAACACTTTGCATTATGAGCACGTTATAACCCATTTTAGAGTTTTCACCTTCCTATATTTCCTTCTTTATTTCAAACATTTGGATTTCATTCTCTTTGAGTTTTTAATTTTAGATTATGAACTGGGATTGTTGGTTCCCTTTTACATTTATGTTTGAATTTCAACTTTGTTTGTACGTGCTTAAATGTTCACCTTTAAAAACAAACTGTTGATTATCCCCATGAGATTTCGAACCGTTTTGTTTACATCGTTGTGAAATTTTTGGTTTATGTATGATACCTTTTATCCTAACCTTAGGATTGGAGTCGTCGTGCTCTATTTAGCGTCCCGCCGTGGACATCCTTTACCCTTTATCCTAACCTTAGGATCTGAGTTGCCGTACTCATGTTTAGCATCCCGCCGTGGACATTCTTTACCATAACAATCTCAACGTAGATTCAGGAGTCGCCGCACTCCATGTAAGTACATCCCTATGAATGCTTACATCCCTTTGGAACCTTGAACACAATCAAGACTTTCCACCCCTGAAAAGGGGAACTACGAACGCTCTGATTTCTCGATGAGAATACGTAGGCACAAGATGCGACGTCTTGGCGGGTCAACTTCACACTTTTCCAATTAACCCATTAACTCACTAACAACTAACTTCCTGTTAACATTTACAACTTAGAATTGGAGTCGCCGTGATCTATTTAGTCGTCCTGCCATGGACATTCCCTTTGTTTACCTTTGCCATAAAACTTGGAGTCGCCGTGCTCTATTTTAATTGTCCTGCCGTGGACGTTCCTTTCTTTGCTAACTTAACTTTAGTTTAGAATCGCCGCACTCTATGTAAGTGTCTCGTCGCAGAAATTTACTTTCCATTTGGAACCTTGACCACAGTCAAGAGTTCCTCACCCCACCAGGGGAACTACGGTTGCTCTGATTCCATTCCCGTCAGGATACGTAGGCATGAGATGCAATGTCTTCGCGAGCAAACTTTGTACAAACTTTATACTTTATATCTCTTTACCATAGCATTTTCCCTTTAGCAAGCAAACTTTAGAATAACACAAATATTAATAAGAGGTTCCTGTAGAGTACTACAGATGTTTAGGATGTGAAATACCTACCATAGATATAACCAACCCCCGAACCTTTAGATCTCTCTTTTCTTAGCTTTAGGCCTTGCCTTTTGCTTTACATTTTAATAGGTTTTTCTTTCTTTAAACCTTTCCCTTTTGGATAAATTAAAGTCCGGTTATAAATTTAAGTATTAAAGATTCAAGTTAATCAATAGCTTGGTATCACGATTCTCACTGCAACACTTGGTAGTGAGGTTATGGCCGGAAGGAATAAGGTGAAGATGGTGATGGAGTCAAAACGAGAGGAGGGAGGCACTGATATTGGTGGAAGATGAAGTTGGGGCGACTGCAGATTCTTTTGGATTAGGGTTCTCTTCAAAGTGACGATGAACATGAGTTTTTATACTCCCAGACTGACATGTGGCATTGTTATTAATTTGCTGATTATGATTAAATTAACTTAATGATGAACAAAACGATCTATACTAAGTGTAACTTATCCAAATATAATTAAACTAAAATTATTCTAACTAAATATTCTAATAAAATAATAAATAAATAAAAACTGATAACTTTAAATACTCTAATTAATTCTAAAGTCTTAATAAAATTAATATTAATCTAAATGAATAAATAAAAAGAAAATAATAAATAAATAAAAACTAATTAATAAATAAAATCATAAAAAAAATTCTATATAAAACTAATAATTAAAACTAATTTCTATCCTAAAAAATAAATAATTCTAAAAACTATTAAATCTTAAAAAAAAAATGTCTATTTCTAAATTAATTACAAATCTAACTACTTAAAATTTTATCTCTATTAAAAATCTATTAAACTATTTTTAAATCTAAATAATAAAATAAAACCTATTTAATATACATGTTAAAACGAAAATAGTAAACAAATTGATATTTACAAGAAAAAGATAAATTAAAAAGGATTGAAAATTATAAAAATGCCCTCTTGCCACGTGTCACGCTCCTATTGGACAAAAATATCCGAGATTTGAAAAAGCCCAATCGGGGGCAGACACGTGTCTAAACGGCATGAAATTAAATAAAAGCAAAAATAGAAAATACGAAAATATTTACAAAAGCTAGCGGGCAAATTTAGGGTATGACACCTGTTTCTTTGGTTAACCACCTTCTATCGCTTAAATGCTAGTTTCTTACTCTCCCCTTTCCCCGGTAGAGCATCTCCCTTTTTCCCCTTAGCAGAGTCTTTTCTCTCTGTTCCCAGCGAGTCAAACACCGAGTCTCGGTTATAATACTCTTTCTATTACTCCTTGCCCTTCTTTTAGTCTAGTGTGTATCCTCCTTTCTTGGTTTTGACACCATTTCTTTACTTTTCATTTTTAGTTTTGACACCATTTCCCTTCCTTTCTCTGTCATTGTTCTCCGAACTACATGGACTCTGAATTCCTCATTGCACTATGAGGATACGTATGCACAAAATTGCAAAATCTTGGCGAGCCACCTTTCCCTTTCTTTTCCCTGGTTCCATGAACTACGGAGCTCTGAATTTCTCATTGCACTATGAGAATACGTAGGCACGAGGACCCCAATCCTCCGCGAGCACTCTCTTTTTCTTTTTTTCCTTTCCCTTTATTAGCTAGTAGCCTCTAGATAGATAACACATCCGACCTAGAAGCAAACATAATGGTTTCCGTCGAGTACGACAGATGCGTGAGGTGCTAATACCTTCCTTTCGCATAACTGACTCCCTTACACGTTTCTCTTCCCTTTGGGTTTTATTGATATTTTTCATGTCCTTTGGGACTAAATAAAGTTCGATAACGACTATGTTATATCTTTAAGTTGTTATTCACTCAGGTATAATCCCTCTATCTTCAACTAAATAGCTGTTTCTCTTTGTGCATGCCAAGCAAAGTAGTTGGTGAACCTGGTCGAAGAGATTACAGCGAAGAGTCATGAAGCAATTACCATGAAGGTCGACAACATGTCAGCTATCAACCTGGCAAAGAATCTGATAGCACATGGACGAAGCAAGCACATCAAAATGAGGTTCCATTATTTTCGAGAGCATGTAGTAGAAGGAAAGATGAACTTGAAACACTGCAGAACCGAGAATCAGATTGCAGATATCATGACGAAAGAAGTGAAAATCGAAGTGTTCAAGAAACTAAGGTCGACGATGAATATAGATAGTTTAGACACAATGAATTAGGTGGTGTGTTGAGATTGTAATTCCTTGTGTTGATGCAAGTGTAGCTCGACAGAAACAAGGATGTGTCGAAATTAGCCTAGTGTGAGTGTGTGTGTCGAGTTGTGTTAGATGTCGAAGTGTTGAAGCAGGTTGCTTGACACATAATTTTGACTTAGACCAAAATATAAATTTTGTGCTTTTATGTTTTTGGGCTTTACATTAGGTAGTAAGGTAGCTCAATTATAAATAGAGAGAGTAACCCCTATTTTAAAAAAGAAGAATAGAGAATAATAGTGTAACACACAACAGAAAGTGCAGTTGCATAGTTGAATAATATTTTTCTCAGTTTGAGAGCAGAGAGTTACTCTGTAGAAATCATTATCCTCTTCCCTTATTTTATTAAACTCCAATCTTCTTTCTTATTCAATCTTTTTTCTTTCTTCTTCCATTAACAATTGCTGTGTAAAATCATTCTTACAATCAAGGTGTGATTGTTTCACTTAAGTGAAAAGTGGAGAACAAGAGATATCAATCACATTGATTGAATCTTGTTCGTCAAGATTGATTCGAAATTCTCAAAATTTTAAATTAATTTAAATATTTTAAAGGTAAAATCTAGCGTAGCATATCGTGAATGATGTAAGAGATTTTTAGAATATTATTTTTAAAAAATTATTTTTATATAATATATATATAATGTTACGGAATTTTAATTCAATAAAATTGTGTGGCTTTGTGGTAATGCATGTTGTTGTGTTGTTAGAGATCAAAGGTTAGATACCTATGCATGGTTTAAATAAACGGTTTTTGGAACTAGCGCACCTGTTGGGAACAAATCTCATTGATTAGGTGCAGATATCATGTTTAATTTAGTACTGCTACACTTTTTCAACAATGACAAATATCCATTTTGTTTATATCTACGTTGTTTTTTTCTAACATTTATTAACAAGATCTAAACCATCTTGGTATTTAACATTGGGTTGAGCAAGACAAATACTTGGTATTTAACACGTCTTTCTCTAGAAAAACAAGTTATTGGGTCTCTCTCTTATCTCTTTTTGTCTATGAATACAAATTGTTAACACATAAAAGTTATTAATCCAAATAACTTCTAGTCACTCCTAAAGTATGAGTTTAATCAAATGGGAATCATGTCTGTACATTATGATATCTGCATTAATCTTGATAGTGTTTTTTTATATTTAAAAATGGTGTAATTACACAATCAAATCTGAGTCACGTAGATGTATATGCCTTACAGTATATGCACTGCACTATTACTATTTACTAAAAGAGTGGTTTACTTTTATTTATACCTACCCACCTAATAGCATTTTCACAGCTGTTTATAGTGCTTCCCCAATATTATTATATATGTATGGTGGATTCCACCAAACTCAGCCTAATTGCATGTTGGAGTCCATACACGAAACCACAAACTTTAATTCCTTATGCTCGATGCAGTACTATTGCATAAAATTAATACTTATTCAAAAAAAAACAAAACAAGTACATTAAAGTTGATGAAAATCATTACTCATTCAATTTTAATTATTTATTGATAATGTGGAATAAGATGACCAAAAAAATTGTGAGATGTTGAAAGAATTAAGAGATTTTATATTTAAAAATAAGAAATTGTGGTGATGAAATGAAAGTATTTAGAGTGAAGTTAGAATTAAAAAAAAAAATTGTTTTAAAGACTGACATATGTGTAAAAATGTTGAAATTTGGAAAAACAGTATAAGAGAGTTATGAATGAGACCATGTAGACAGGGAGTGGAACAAAAACTCAAACTTTTGACACATTATACAAATCTTTAGGAATTAAGGAGAGAGAAAAATCTATACATAGGTTTACTAAGAGAAGAAAAAATATCTATACATATAAAATTGTGCAAATTATATGTGAATTAAACTTATGAGTCATATCATAAAATTATGGGAAAGAGTGACTAGATAGAGACTAAGAAAAGAGACTCAAGTCACTGAGAATCAATTTAGTTATATGCTTGGAAGGTCAACCAAAGAAGCGATCCATCTACTTCGACGTGTCATAGAGCAGTATCACATGGACTAACAAGACTTACCCTTAATTTTTATTGACTTGAAGAGAGTGTATGATAGAGTGCCTAAAGATGTTTTGTCGAGCTATTCAAGATATGTATGAAAAGGTATTGACCAATACGCAGACACAAGATGGAGAAATGGACATGTCGTACCTCAAAATTTGACACTCTCTGTTTAATCCTTTTTTTCCTTTTTGCATAAGTATGTGCACTTGCATTCCTAGCATACGCATCGACATTCGTATCTATGGATTTACTGTAGGCATATCCAAATCCCTAGAGAAAGTCTCAAAGTCGTGATTAATTGTATCCCAGAAAAATCATCAAAGCATCAATACGGGTAAAATATAAGGGTTTCTATGATCTATTCAAGCACAGGGTCGAAGCACGATACCATGGCCAAAACACTTCAGTCTAACCCGAAAAAATGAATTTTCAACTGTTGTAACCAGTTTCCCAAATTCCTGTAACCGGTTACACCCTCTTTATCAGCCCAAGGAAGGCAATTTTGGACGTTGGTAACCGGTTACGAGGATCATGGTAACCGGTTACACCTGTTATTTTTTCCTATATCAGTAGCTTTTCAACACTGCAACAACTTCTGTTTCATTCCTTTGTCATACTTCATTCTAGCATCTTGTGGAAGGTTCTAGACATGCCAACATATCAGCTACATTTGCTTCACTACCTCACTATCAATAAGGATCATCATGCACCCTTATTTCCATTCATTTGGATCATTTGATCATTGAATTGCATTGAGATTCTCCAACCGAGTCAACTAATAACTAACTGAGTTAGACCCCAACTCAGTGAGTTGGATCTAACTAACTCCAAACCAAATGTCAAACCTCATTTAACTACCTCCTTACTAATTTCCAAGCCTCCACTCACTCCAAGTCTATGTTCTATATAAGCAAACCCTTCATCTTGATGAAAGGGACCTTGTCCATAATCTTCATTCTCTCATTTTGCTCTGAATTTTGACTCTCCATTCTCTGAATTTTCTACAGCACTTTCTCTCAATTACTTTCATCTACTTCGCCAAACCTCACAAAAGCTTTTTCACTATTAAAGCTTAGCAAGCTTTGCATTGAAGCTTGCTATTTTTTGAGCTAAACCTTCATTCATTTCCATTTCACTACTGAATTCTGCAGCAACAACAATATTTACTTCATTTAAAGCTTTGGAAGTTGATCATTAAAGTAATTTTAGTGCAAGTTCGATTTCGAAGCAAATTATCGCACTATTCTTAGTTTTCTCGCTACGGGTTGCTAAAGATATCTGGATTTTCTGGTTTTCTAAGCTTCTCTTTATCACACTTTGCTCATAATAATTACCAAGGAAAATCTCATCCTTGTAGGTTGGTGAGTGTCGCATCGCTGCGAAGAGGGGCCGACAAAGACAGAAGAGTCGCCACCGTTCGTTATTTATCCCAAAAGAGGGAAAGGAAACGATCAGAGAAAACCTACGAAGAAAGGAGAAGACAGGTCATCGCAACCAAATCTTGGGTTCGGGAGTCGGTTATGCAAGGGGAAGATATTAGCACCTCTCACGTCCTTCGTACTCGACGGGATCCACACTTGTTATCTATCTAAAAGGGTGTTAAACTATCTAAGCTACAGGCCACAAGACAAAAGAAAAGAAAAGAGAATCGGTAGAGTGTCGCTTGCGCGAAAATAAGGTGCCGGCATGACAGAAGAGTCGCCACCTTTCGTTATTTATCCCTCAGAGCGGGAAAGGAAACGATCGGAAAAACCTGACGAATAAGGGTAAGACAAGGTCATCGCAACCATTGTCTGGGTTCGGGAGTCGGTTACGCAAGGGGAAGGTATTAGCACCCCTCACGTCCGTCGTACTCGACGGGATCCTCGCTTGTTTGTTTACTTGGACGGGTTGGTTATAATCTATCTACCTATCAAGGCTGGCTGAAAAAAGAAAAGAAAAATGACTCGGCAAAGCGTCGCACTTTATGCCTACGTATTCCCGTCTGGAACGAGAAATCAGAGTCTACGTAGTTCGGCTAACTACGGGATTATGGGGAAAGTTTGCTCGCTAGGATATCGCATCCTATGCCTACGTACTTTCATCTGGTATGAAAGATCAGAACAAACGTAGTTCGGCTAACTACGGGTTATCTCCTAAAAGAAGTGTCTTTTATTGTGTTTGTGATTTCAACCGCACTAGAGACTATGACCTGAGAGTGAATGCGTCGCATGTCACCCAAAGGGTACCATACTAAACATCCATCCTCAGATGGCTTAAGGCTCGTAACGCACGAAAGAAATCATTCATGATTACTGTATCTTAAACTGCTTTGAGATGAGAAGAGAACAGGCCCAACTAGGAGGGAGACTATCAAGTCCTACTGTTGTCATGCCATGGATTCATCCTATGGTTGAGGTTTGAACAGGGAACTCCTAGATGTTGTCATGCATAGGTTTCAACCTAAAAGTCTATCATCAAATTCTCATCAGAAGAAATGAGAGTCCTAAGGGATCATATCAATGATACACCAAAACAGACAAAGCATCAGCTTTAACAGTAAAATGCATGCAATGCAAGTGAGGGAGGAAATGTGTGTGGGGCTTCAGCCTCCACAAGCTCGTCTCGACCTCAAGCCGGTCATGAAATAACAGTAATCATACTGAAAATGAACAACATGCTATCAAGCAATATACATATAAAAGAAATGAAGTGCCATCAGGCAAACAAAACACATGCTTGAGAAAGAATCATCTATTCTCTAATCCTAACCCTAACTCAGAATCTGAATCAAATCTAAGCAAAGCCCTAAAGCAAAACCTTACACAAGAGAAATCAATCCCAGTCTTCAAGCTTCAGAACAAGCTTACCAAAGAAAGGGAGCTAAGTAAGCAGACTCATAGTGTCTTCCTCAGGAAAGCACTAGGAGGTGTATACTCAGGAGTCATACCCTATGTGGCTCAACCACTGTGATCAGTTTATATTCCTCCTCAGGAGGAATTAAACTCACAAGCAGGCTCCAACATCACTGGATATTTAGGAAATCCTATTTGAACTAGTGGAACTAAATGAATAGACTCATAGGACCTTCCTCAGGAAAGTACTAGGAGGCTTCCACTTAGGAGTTGTATCCTACGCGGCTCAACAACTGTGATTAGTTTACATTCCTCCTCAGGAGAAATTAAACTCACAAGTTGGCTCCAACATCATTGGATACTTGAGAAATCCTAGATAAACTAATGGAACTAAGTGAATAGACCCATAGGACCTTCCTCAGGAAAGTACTAGGAGGCTTCCACTTAGGAGTTGTATCCCATGTGGCTCAACAACATGTGATCAGTTTATATTCCTCCTCAGGAGAAATTAAACTCACAAGTTGGCTCCAACATCATTGGATACTTGAGAAAGAGGTGAGAAGGAAGAATGAAAGTCATTCATAGTGCCTTCCTCAGGAAAGTACTAGGAACTTCCTTCAAACTTCAGGATCTCAAACCTCACAGACAGGGAACAATCCAAGCTCTGGGTCTCTGAACCTTGATCTTCAATCTTCTCTTCCATGCTCCTACAACAAGATCTTCAAGACAACACAAACCCCATAACAACTTCCCCAAAACAACCCCCCAGAGATGAACAGATAACCACAGAACAGATAAAACCATCAGGCAACTTCAGAAAATGCCTAAAAATACCAAAACAAGGGGGAAAAATCTAACAGTTATTCACAAGAGTCTACAACATCTACCCTTAACATCCACATAGGCCCCTACCCAAAAATCAAGACAAAACTGTCTAAAGAAAATGAATCTCCTTACCTATGCACAACCTAAACCCTAATTAGGATACCCTAATGCTACCCTAATTAAACTAATCAAAATTTAATCTAAAAATCAAGAATAAATCCAGGGAATACTATGATTCATCATCTAACTATGCCAAAAAGAATGGCTCAAAAAGCCTAAGGGAACTATCCTAATTAAATTCTACAAGATCATGATATCAAACTAAACCTTATAAAAGCTATTTAAAAGAAAAATCTATTAAAAATATGAAAATAAAATAAAATGGAGATTTTATTTATTTAGAATTTTCTAGACAGGTTTATTAACATATAGAAAAAAGAAGAATTGAAAAATATTAAATCTTCTATTTTATATGAATTTTTAAAGAACAAGAAAATATTAAAAGAATAAAAAATAAAAGAAAACAAAATAAAGGGGATGGGGGTGCAAATAGAAGGACACGCTAGTTCATTTTTAATGGGCCAGAATTTGGTGGGGTGCAGATAGAACGTGGGATAAGCCCAGGCGCTACTACTAATCCAAACGACAGCGTTTTGGTTTTTGAAAATTCCCTCCAATTCTTAATGCATCTGGGCCGTAGATTGAGAGACCAAGTCAAATATTTCAACACGAATCAACGGTGAAGATTATGTCTTCCACCTCAAGCCAGCTAGGGTTTCACGAGACACCCTCCATGCGCAAATCTTCCATCATCCATAGCTCCCTCATCTCGCAATGAAAACTCACGATCCAAACATCAAACTTGATCCTCTCACTGCCCTCTACAAGACTGTGCCATTGGTTTTCCATAAATCTCATCCTACAATCAAACCCGATAGCTGGAAGTATTGGGCACCATTGTTGTGCACTGACATGCATGTTCATAAAGCTTGATCAAACTTATACTAATGCGTTCTACTCCTTATGGTGATCATCCTAAACATAATATCTAGTATTGCAATGCCCTAATCCGTGAGTTATAGATCAAGAAAGTGAAACTGCCATGGATTGAACCTTCATGTAATGCCCTTAAACTCTCAAGATTTCATCCTCTAACTTAGCCTAACCACTCTAAACCTAGAACAAGTTCTATCTATGCATAATTATGGTGAAAAAGAGAAGAGAAAGGACCTGTCAAAGAGCTATGGTGTGTGATGTTTGAGCACGATCCAAGGCTTGATTCTCTTCCACAATGATCCTCCAATGAAGATAAACTTTCTGTTTGCACAATTCTTGGATGAGGAAGCTTGCAACAATGACTTTGATCTTGAAATGCAATGATGGAGCACCTTGAAACCCTAGCTCGAATCTCTCTATTCTCCACTCAATTCTTCAATATTCACCAACCTTTTGATTCACTCTCATGCACTCTTTAAATAATGATCAATGAAAGCTCTTGGATTCATCTAGAAAGATCTAGAAAGTATTGAAAATCTCATGTGATGGTAACTTGAATATCTCATGCACCATGCATTAAGCCTTGCAAAATGGCCTTAAAATGTCATCATAAGAGATATTGGAGAGATATGAGCAAATACAATGCTTTTCCTTGCCTTGTGTTGAAATTTCCAAAGATGACTTATAATGCAAGTTTCAAATTAACAAAGCATCACCCATTTTAAAGCCTCAAATAAAAATTATATTTAAACCAATGTTCTCAAAATGATGTTTCCAATCAAAATGATATATTGGATGACCTATTTTGGATTCATAGATCTTCCAAACCAATTTCCAATTTCAACTTTTCAAACTTATAAGCCATTTTTAGTTCATTTTTGACCAATCATGCAAATCCATGCTATGAGCTTTTCCAACAATTCATGACCTTCTTTATAGACTTAAAATCACATTTTGAACAACTTTCATGTTTTGAGTTTTTCCATTTGAGGCTTGGAAATAGGAGATATGGCCTTTGCTTAAAAATGACCTATAACTGACAAATGACCAAAATACCCCTGTCTTGTTCAAACCATAAGTTGAGTTCCACAAATCCTATCAAGGACTTATACCACTCAAATTAAAGCTAAGAAGATGCCCTTCAACATTCATGTTGACCAAGAGATCATAGGAATCATCCTACTAGGGCAAAAGTTGTCTGCAAGTTGGGTGACTTTCAAGGACCCAGATTCACACACCTCAGCTGACCTGTAATTTGTCAAAACCATAACTTGAGCTCTGTAACTCCTATCAAGGACTTCCACCACTCAAATTAAAGCTAAGAACAAGCTCTACAACATTCATGTTGTGGGGAAGATGAGATATCAATCACATCTAGAGCTAAAACTGCCTGGAAAATAGGGATCAAATTAGGGTTTTTTCACTGACAATCCTTGGAAACCCTAACTCAAAACTTCTCAAACTCCTCAATCATGATGAGTTGGTCTAGGAATCATCTTTATAACATCTTTATGCATAATTCCATGATCTCATGGCCCTTGGATTAGGTCTCAACCTTCTCCAAATCTTCAGTTATCATAGGGTTGACCCAGTCAAAACCCTAATTCTACCATTCATGGTTAAACCTCCTGAATTCTTGCATAATGACCTCTCTGGGCTTCATGATGGCTATCAAGACATCTCATAGGCTTTCTCAAAACATCAAGTTCATTCTCAAAGTCTCAGAATCATCTGAGGAGCACCCACAACTCTCAAGCTATGAAGCACACAACCCTGGTTTCAACCCACTCCTCTGGGGATCCTCTGAACTTTCTGATGAAGGTATCAACTTTCAAACACTCAATGAATAAATAATTGTTGGTCAAATTTTGGGGTGCAACAGCTGCCCCTATTCAAACGGCTTGAACCTGACTGGGTGAGAAGCGAACGGCTCTCAGCCAATCAAGGTGCGAGACGGTTGAATACCGGTAAACCCGAAAATTTGCCAACTGCACGAGCACACGGTACTCTGCGGGGAACAAATCTTCGAATATTGCAATGCTAGCTGCATGGCCGCTAGCTGGAGAGATACTGATCTGACATCGCTGCCAGTTATCCTCGTTAACTTCTTCTGATATTGCTTTCAAATAACCACAACACCCAACATCGCCGCTGGAAGACTAAACCACCTGACATTATCGTCAAACAAGATTCTGAGGAACGCCCAACATCGCCGCTGGAACACCAAATCATCTGACATCGCCGTCAAGAACAACCATAACTCGGGGAAACAAGCGCCCAACAGCGCCGCCGGAGACCTAAACCTGAATCACCAAAATATCCAACATCGCCGCTGGAGAAAATACAACAATGAACAAAATACCCCGCATCGCCGCTGGAGAGAATACAACACTGAACAAAATACCTCACATCGCCGCTGGAGAAAATACATCTCTAAACAAAGTACCCCGCATCGCCGCTGGAGAACTACACCTGACAGAATACCCTGCATCGCCGCTGGAGAAACACATCTGACAGAACTCCCCGCATCGCCGCTGGAGAACTAAATCTGTCAAAATACCCCGCATCGCCGCTGGAGAACTAAAGGATCTGCGTCACCTAACATCGCCGTCGGAAGACTGGATCACCTTGACACGCCCAACATCGCCGCTGGAAAACTGAATCTGACATCGCCGTCGGAAACAAACATCCTCTTAGAGACACTCGACATCGCCGTCGTACAAACATCATCTTTACTGGGGATTTAAAGAGTCTGACCTCGCCGTCAAACAAACATAATTTGACCTCGCCGTCGAATCCAAACGTCCAACCTCGCCGTCGAACAAACATCCAACCTCGTCGCCGGACAACTGATGATCTGACCTCGCCGTCAAACCCAAACGTTCAACCTCGCCGTCGAACAAATGATGATCTGACCTCGCCGCCAAATCCACACGTTCAACCTCGCCGTCGAACAAATGATGATCTGACCTCGCCGCCAAATCCACACGTTCAACCTCGCCGTCGAACAAATGATGATCTGACCTTGCCGCCAAATCCACACGTTCAACCTCGTTGTCGAACAAACATCCAACCTCGCCGCCGGACAAATGATGATCTGACCTCGCCGCCAAATCCAAACGTTCAGCCTCGCCGCCGAACAAACATCCAACCTCGCCGCCGGACAAATGATGATTTAACCTCGCCGTCAAATCCAAACGCTCAACCTCGCCGTCGAACAAACATCCAACCTCGCCGCTGGACAAAATGCAACCCTGAACAACTCTGACCTGGGGTTCACCCCTGGTGAATGGAACAAAAGGTACATTTGCGTATTTGAAACTACCCCGTCGGGAATGAGAGACTTAACCGAGCACACTCTGATCTGGGGTTCACCCTCAGAACCATAACGAACATCGGAATACTGCTGCACACCGCCTACCGTAGAACTTCAATATTAAAGATATATGAAACCCTGGCCCCTGGCCACTCCAGATCCGCTGGAGAATCTTCAAGTATTTCCGAATATAGATGGAACCCTGGCCCCTGGCCACTCCAGATCCGCTGGAGAATCTTCAAGTTCTTCTGAAGAAAGATGAAACCCTGCCCGTCGGCTATTCCAGCTTCAGCTAGAAAGAACATCCTTGGCCTTCAAGGATGTAAACTTTGCCCGTCGGCAACTCTGCAGGAGGTATCTTCGACTTCAGTCTAAAGAAATGGTCCTTGGCCTTCAAGGATACATGGATCTGCCTTCAGGCAACTCCACCTCTGCTATAGAGCATCCGTGACTTCAGTCAGGGATATATTTCGGCCTTCAGTCCGAAAAATGAATCCTAGGTCAGTCATGACCTTGGGGATAACCTTGCCCTTAGGCACCTTCGCTTCAGCTAAGGAAATCTGTGACTTCAGTCAGAGAAATGGTATCCTGAGCCATTCATGACTCCACGGGGATTCGAACACTTTGCCTTCAGGCAAAACTCCGCTTCAGCTGGAGAAACATCTTCGACTTCAGTCAGAAGAAACACTATTCACTAGATCGCGATCAATCATCACCTCAGGACGACTGACTTGGTCTTCAGGCCAACACGGATCACTTTGCAAACAAAAGCTGTATCTACAAATTTTTGAGCTTTGTCTTCAGATAAGCGCTGATTCATCAGCACGGAAACCTGAATCCACAGGAACCTTCTGATATCGCCCTCAGGCGTTCACGAAGTTAATCTTCAGATCAGACATCACTGTTGGAGCAGACATATCACGCTGCTAAGGACTTCAAGAATCATCTTGCACAAACAGCTCCGTCGGGCACCTTCAAGAATCATCCTGAACCAATAACCATTCTGGAGACTTTATTCTGCGGGGTATTCCAGGAATCCTCCTGGGCAACTCTTGCTGGGGACGCCATTGGGGAGCTCAAGAATCGTCCTAAGCAAACAACTCGGGAAACTGTGTTGAGGTCTTAAGAATCGTCTTAAGCAAACGGCTCTGCTGAGGAATTCAAGGGTCGTCTTGAACTGAAGACTTCGCTGGGGATCTCAAAAATCATCTTGAGCGAGCGACTGTGGGAATTACACCGGGGTCTTAAGAATCATCTTAGGACAACGACCTCGTTAGAGAGAATATCAGGAATCGTCCTGAGCAACTGGTCTCTCGGCTGAACACCTGTAAAACAAGAATGACAACGACCTAGGTCATGTTTATGATGCATATGCTTCTGCGTTATGCCCCACACGGTGGGAATGATATGCATTTATGCTAAATGCTGTGCAATCATGCACAATGCTATGCAACGTTAAATGCTATGCAGTCATGCACAATGATGCGATCCCGTCTGCAAAATAAATGCTCGGAGGAGGAAACCCTTTTGTCAAGGAGACAAGAACTACTCAGGTAGAGGAATCATCCTGCTGAGGAGAACGTGGACACGCCAATATCAATCGGACTCTGTCTGGGGAATTGATCTTCCGGTTGACTGCTGCAGGGCAAACAACTTCAGTTGATCTGCAGGGGACGAAGCTCTACGAGAGCCTGGACCTGCTGATATCCATCGCGAGAACGAACTGCGCGATCGTCTCGGCTACTCTTCTGGGGATAACAACTCTATGGGGAAACAACTTCAGCTGTTCCAACATTCCACTGGGGAAAACCAATCATGATCTGATCAACTTCCAAGGACTCGGATCTCTTGGACATATGCAAACTCGGCTGAGGAAGGAGAAGTCATTCTGCTTCGCTGGAGAGAGTGCGACTCTGGGGAAGTATAGCATCAGCTTCCCCACGCTCTGCTAGGGAACATCCACTCAAGGTTCCAACTGCTTCCAAGGATTCTGCTTTTCTGCGGACTCCGCCGGGGAGAGAAATCATTCTACTTCACTGGAGAGTACGACTCTGATGAGGAATTTCAATTTCGCTGGGGAAGAAAGAATCATCTGACTTCGGGAGAGAGTACAACTCTGCAGGGGAATACGACATCAGCCGTTCCAACATTCTACTGGGGAAGAGGGAATCATCCAACTTCAGGAGAGAGCATGACTCTGGTGGGGAATCTCAATTCCGCTGGAGACTTTACTGGGGGAACACGAGCTTCGGCACCCGAACACTTCTATGAAGTCTGCACTTGTGACCCGGTGCTGGGGAAAGACGACATCATTCTTCGGTACTTGGCCCAGCTGATGGGGGTGACGCTTCTTCAGGATGCGTCTGCTTGGGGAAGAGAATCATCTCTGCCAGGGGAGACATATCAATGCTCACTGCTCTGCGTTCAGATTCTGCGGAGGAGAGACTACTGAACTCTGCTGGAGAAGGAGGGCTCGCCCCGCTTCGGGGATGCGCACGGCACATCTTCTGGAAGGTGCTACACCTGCAACAACACAAACAAACAGACAACATACCCTTCTCAAAGGGGCCTATCCAGGTTATTATCTCGTGACAATATTCAGCTAATTGATTGTTTCAACAATCAATGGGCCTAGGCCCGCAAGTTTATGTATGCGCATTTTATAAAAAAAAACATCGGCGTTTTCATTCGCAAACCAAACAGATAAATGCTAAACAGACAAGCGGAATTGCTGAATAATGTGCATTTTATTGATGATGAACCCCTGAATGGGCAAAAATGTTTTACAACAGAGGCAAGCTCCTGGAATGAGGAAGCCGCGCAAAAATAAAACATAAATATACATTAGTATATACAAATGTCAGCAACGAGGCGCAGACGAACACCATGAGCTGATCCCTCTAAGACCCACTCGACTTCGATACTTCTCCGACGCTTCAGCTTCGGAAGAGATTGATTCAGATAAACGGCCCTCAGGTCCTCCAAACCACTAAACAATGAAAGTCCACACGCGGAACGCAGTCATTTGCTTATTCAAATCCCTAACTTTTGCGTGAACCGTCCTTTACGGGTTTTCAGTTCACCGGGATACCCTTTTTTGCCGAAGCCGCCCAGTGTAGGTTTTCGACTTCGCGGGTGTACATTTTTTCAATATATCCCTAATTTTTGCCCGAACCTTTTATTCTGTTTTTGGTTCGCCGGGATGCCCCTTTTTTGCCTAGACTCTTTCTTTTTTGTCCAGCGGGTCTCTTTCAAGCAAAGTATTTTTTAACTGCGTCCGCGTTCACCGGGGATGCAAAATCTTCACCATCCATCGTGGATAACAACAAAGCTCCTCCTGAGAAGACCTTGCTGACGACATACGGCCCTTCGTAATTCGGAGTCCACTTGCCCCGGTGATCGGAATGTGGCGGAAGAATCTTCTTCAGGACGAGATCACCCGTCTGAAAGCTTCGAGGACGCACCTTCTTATCATAAGCTTTCTTCATTCGGCTTTGGTACAAGCGACCAAATGCAATCGATGCTAACCTCTTCTCGTCCATCAGGCTGAGTTGGTTCAAGCGATTCGTAATCCATTCTGCCTCGTCGAGTTTCACATCCACCAAAACTCGCAAAGAGGGAATCTCCACTTCTAACGGTAGGACAGCTTCCATACCGTACACCAAGGAGAAAGGAGTTGCCCCGGTCGACGTACGCACCGTCGTACGATAACCGTGCAGGGCAAACGACAGCATCTCGTGCCAATCTTTATACGTCACAACCATCTTCTGAACAATCTTCTTGATGTTCTTGTTGGCCGCTTCAACAGCGCCATTCATCTTCGGCCGGTAAGGAGATGAGTTGTGGTGTTCAATCTTGAAGCTCTGGCACAACTCCTTCATCATCTTGTTGTTCAAGTTCGAACCATTATCAGTAATGATTCGCTCAGGAATTCCATAGCGACAGATGATGTCCCTCTTTATGAATTTAGCCACCACCTGCTTGGTCACATTAGCGTACGAGGCTGCCTCCACCCATTTGGTGAAGTAGTCGATAGCTACCAGGATGAAACGATGACCATTGGATGCAGTGGGCTCAATCTTGCCTATCATGTCGATGCCCCACATGGAGAACGTCCAAGGGGAGGACATGACATTCAATGGGCACGGCGACACATGAACTTTATCAGCGTAAATCTGGCATTTATGACATCTCTTCGCGAATCTGAAGCAATCCGACTCCATCGTCAGCCAGTAATATCCTGCTCTCAGGATCTTTCTCGTCATGGCATGCCCGCCGGCGTGCGTACCAAATGTGCCCTCATGGACTTCTTCCATGAGCATATTTGCCTCTTTATCATCTACACATCTGAGCAGTACGAGATCGTGGTTTCTCTTATACAACACTCCATCAGGATTGAGATAAAAGTTTCCAGATAGCCTCCTCAGAGTCTTCTTATCCTGGGTTGACGCACCCGCAGGATACTCCTTAGTCGTAAGGAAGGTCTGGATATCGTGGAACCATGGCTTGCCGTCGTTGGCATCCTCGATTGCAAACACAAATGCCGGTCTATCAAGACGTGAAAGCATAATTCTTGGAGCCTCATTCCAATAATTGACTTTATACATGGAAGCCAACGTGGCTAAAGCATCAACCATTTGATTTTCAGCCCTGGGTACATGATGAAGCTCCACCCGATCGAAGAATGGAAGCAGCCTCCTGGCGTAATTCATGTACGGCACTAAATTCGCTTGACGAGTTTCCCACTCCCCTTTAATCTGATTGATTATAAGCGCTGAATCACCATATATGTCTAGATTCTTGATTCTCAAATCAATTGCCTCTTCTAGACCCATAATACATGCTTCATACTCCGCTTCATTGTTGGTAACTGGAAACGTCAGTCTCGCAGTAAACGGGATATGGGATCCGTGAGGAGTCGTGATGATAGCCCCGATGCCACTTCCATAGGAATTAACCGCTCCGTCGAATATCAACTTCCACTGAGACTTCCATTTGGCCCCTCATCGGGCAATGGCTCATCGCAATCCTTCGCTTTGAGAAACATAATGTCCTCGTCCGGGAATTCAAACTTCATCGGCTGGTAGTCTTCGATTGGCTGTTCGGCAAGATAATCAGACAGTACACTTCCCTTAATGGCTTTCTGAGAGACGTACTGAATATCATATTCTGTTAACACCATCTGCCACCTGGCAATCCTGCCCGAAAGAGCCTGTTTCTCGAAGGCGTACTTGATCGGATCCATCTTCGAAATCAGCATAGTGGTGTGGTTGAGCATATACTGTCGTAGACGTTTGGTAGCCCAAGCTAATGCACAACACGTCTTCTCCAGCATCGAGTATCGAGATTCACACTCAGTGAACTTTTTACTCAAATAATAAATGGCATACTCTTTTCTGCCCGTCTCGTCGTACTGACCGAGAACACACCCCATACTATTCTCCATAACCGTCAGGTACATGATTAATGGCCGTCCAGCCACTGGGGGTATCAAGATTGGAGGTTCCTGAAGATACTGCTTTATTTTGTCGAATGCCTTCTGGCAATCCTCATTCCAAGTAATCGCCTGATTTTTCTTTAACAGCTTGAACATCGATTCACAAGTGGCCGTGAGCTGAGAGATAAACCTTGCAATGTAGTTTATTCGGCCCAGGAAACCACGAACTTCTTTTTCTGTTTTCGGCGCTGGCATTTCTTGAATAGCTTTTATTTTCGCAGGATCAACTTCAATACCTCGTTCACTAACGATAAACCCCAATAACTTTCTGGACCGCACTCCGAAAGTGCACTTGTTAGGATTCAGCCTCAGCCTGAATTTCCTAAGCCTTTCAAACAGCTTCAACAAGTTGACCAGATGCTCTTCCTCCGTTTGGGACTTTGCAATCATGTCATCAACATAGACCTCGATCTCATGATGAATCATATCATGAAACAAAGTTACCATTGCTCGTTGGTAGGTGGCCCCTGCGTTCTTCAGACCGAAGGGCATTACCTTGTAGCAGAATGTGCCCCAGGGGGTAATAAACGTCATTTTCTCCATGTCCTCCGGTGCCATCTTAATCTGATTGTAACCGGAGAAGCCATCCATGAACGAAAACACGGAAAACTGGGCTGTATTGTCGACCAACACATCGATATGAGGCAACGGGAAATCATCCTTAGGGCTCGCCCTATTCAAATCCTGATAATCGACGCACATGCGTACCTTACCGCCCTTCTTCGGTACAGGCACTATGTTGGCGACCCACGGAGGGTAAGTGGTAACGGCTAGAAATCCTGCGTCCAACTGCTTCTGGACTTCCTCTTTGATTTTTACAGCCATGTCTGGTCTCGTCCTCCTGAGCTTCTGCTTGACCGGAGGGCAATCTTCTCACAACGGCAAGCGATGAACCACGATATCTGTGTCGAGTCCGGGCATATCCTCATATGACCAAGCAAAGACGTCACTATACTCTCGAAGCATCTCGACCAGTCTATGCTTGACATCATTCTGCAGCGCAGCCCCTACTCTGACATTTCTGGCGAGCTCCTCAGAACCCAGATTTACAATCTCAATATCCTCTTCGTGAGGCAGAATAACCTTCTCCTCTTGTCTCAACAAGCGGGCCAACTCTTCCGGAAGGTCTTCGTCTTCATCAATCTCATCCTCGGCTTGATAGATCGGGCAATCAAAGTCGTAGTGAGCCGTAGAGGGTCCAGAGTCGATGTCATCTGTCATGTGGATCCTGCAATAACAAGGGTTAAGTTTAAAGCAAGAATATGCAGGTTAGCACAAACCTCGTTGCCATTTTACTGTTTTTCGAAATAAACATAAAACAGGAATAACAGAGAACACAATATTTGAATGCGAAGAAAACGCCTTTTATTTATTAACAAAATGCATACACATAATCCAACAAGGCCCTGACAGTAAACCATTATGCCCCGGGCAGGACATAGGGTTGTACAAAGATTGTAAAAAGCAAATCATTACTCTTCACTTGTCAGCTTGATAATCTCCTTGATGGTCCAATTGTGGAGGCGCTTGCCCGGCTTGCTCGGTTGAATCCAGGCGTCGAGATCACAATCACTGTCTCCGCTGTCCTCCGACGTAGCGTTGATGCTCTCGAAAATCACTCCCCCCTTGGTGAATAGGATCGGCCCTTTCCCACGAGACGAGCTGCCAGAAGAAGATGAAGCTTCAGCTCCAGGAGAATACCCCAATCCAAACTTATCCTGTTTGATTGGTATATCCAAGACATGCCCCCAGCCTGGGGTGGAACCGGCTTCGACAGCGGCTTGAGCTTCCTTAAACGAGGAGAGACTCATCTCTTGCTTCTCTGCGACGACAGGAGCTACCTCCTTCACCCTGACGGTTTCAAATGCTTAGCAGAGCGTTTCATGGATCTCGCCATCCATTTCGACATATTTAAAGGACGACAGGTGGCTTACCATGATGTCCTCCTCACCACAGACTGTCACTATGCTGCCCCCGACAGCATACTTAAGCTTCTGATGCAGCGTGGACGTCACGGCACCAGCAGAATGGATCCATGGCCGACCTAAGAGGCAACTATAGGCGGGCATGATATCCATGATATAGAAAACCGTATTGAACGTCTCTGGACCAACTTGAATTGGCAGGGTCAACTCTCCGAAGACGTGGCGCTTGGTTCCGTCAAAGGCTTTCACGACCAGATCACTGGGCGTGCACAGCAATCCACGGGTATCCAATTTCATCAGTGCCTTCTTCGGAAGCACATTAAGCGAGGAACCCGTATCCACCAGGACATGTGACATAATCGTGCCTCTGCACTCTATCGAGACGTGCAAGGCGCTGTTGTGATCTCTACCCTTAGGAGTCAGCTCCAGATCTGTAAATCCCAGCCCATTACCAGCATTGACATGGGCCACCACCTCCTCGAGTTGATTTACTGATATCTCCTGCGGCACGTATGCAGCATTCAATACTTTCAGTAAGGCGTTGCGGTGCGCCTCAGAACACAGCAACAAGTTAAGAATCGAAATCTTTGACGGAGTCTGATGGAGGTGATCCACAATTTTGTAGTCACTTTTCTTGATTAGTCGCATGAACTCTTCAGCATATTTAACCAGCAAATCTTTCTCTGCCCCTGCAGGGACCTCCTCAACAGCTTTACCTTTACCCTTATCCGCAGCGTCAGCTCGGACCACTTTCTCTGCTGCAACCTCTGCTGGCGCAAATACTCTTCCGCTTCTAGTGATACCCCTGACTTCGGTAAGATTCTGCACAGTCGATCCGAATGGCTCTAGCTCTATCTTCTGACCATTACAATAAACTTCGGCGCCGTAATGCCATGGAACGGCATTAGTGCTCTCGAATGGGATTGGTCCGGCCCTGGTGATAGTGATAGTAGGCGGACGGGGCGCAGAAATAGTAATAGGGTGACGAGGAATAGTAATGGTAGCAACTTCATCTGCCTGCTTCAGTACGACTTCCCCCGATGCACTTTCAACACTCCGGCTGAATTGCAAAATACCCTCGGTCATCAGACTTTGGATACCTTCGATCAGCTGCTCACACCCATCAGGAAGTGTAGCACAAGCCATACACAGCTCTCCACATCCAGGGAAGAAGCCCTTCTTCAGCAACTTAGCCTTGACAAAACTCAACGGCGTCTTCAAATCTTTGACATCGGTCAGCAAGTCTGAACTCTCCTCAGTGATAACGACATTCACTCCCCCCCCTTATGATGAGGCATTGGATTTTTGGTGACGTTGGGCACGTTGTCAGAAAAGTTGATAACCTTGGCGTCCACCAAGTCCTGGACTTTGTGCTTAAAAGCTTTACAATTCTCAATCGTATGGCCAGGTGCCCCAGTGTGGAATTCACAAGTAGCATTGGCATCATACCCCGGTGGTGGTGCCCCTGTTAAGGGAGCCGATGTCCTCTTTTGAACTAATTGGAGCTGAAGCAACGTTTGCAGAAGCTGTGCATACGACATAGGTGGAGTATCAAAATGACGGCTTGCCATAGGAGCCCGATTCTGATATCTTTTATACCCCTGATTATTCTGCTGCTGGGGCTGCTGCTGCTGCTGCGGAGCAGCTGGGATATTTATGCTAGCGATCTGAGGCTGAGGGCCCTTGCCTTTTCTCCGAGTATTAGTGACAGCACTGGCATCTCCCTCTCGACGCTTGCCAGCGTAAGGTTTCTTACTAGCTCCTCCAACTGAGGATGCTTCGCCCTGAATTTTTCCAATCTTTATACCGTTCTCAACATGCTCTCCCAGAGTGATGAGAGCCGAGAATGTTCCAGTCATGCCACTGACCAGCTTTTCATAATAGATTCCAGGAAGGGTAGTGTAACCCGGTGAACTGACTTTAAACAATGTCGCGGATAGCAAGAGTCGCCACCGACTTTTATTTTATCCATAAGGAAAGGTTATAAAAGAACAAGAAAGACCTTAGAGAATATTTTGGGTCTGGGGGGTAGGTTATGAAAAGGGAAGGTATTAGCATCCTTTTCATCCATGGTTATCCATGGGCTCTTAGGTACTTAAGCTCACTTTTGAATTGTTTTGAAATTGTAGTGTGTGAATAGAAAATTTTCAGAATAGTTAATAAATAATCCATGTAAGGATGTGTTAAGAACTTGTTTGAAAACTTGTTGAAAATTTGTTTAAGTGCGAAACAATTTTGAAGTGAGCAAGCACCTAGGAGTAACCTACCCTAATGTTTAAAGGTCTTTCTTATTCTTCATTCTTTCCTTTAGTAAGACTATCCCTACTATAATGGAGTAGGTAGTCCTTACTTTGGATGTTAAGGGGTATGTGAGGGACAATTTGACTTTGAAGGCCATTGTGGGATGTAATAAGCACATATAAGGGACCATCATCATTTTTCGAAAGGGACTTGATTCGTAAAGGCAACCATAAGGGACTTTGATGATTTTTTTTTATTTGAGGGACTTGCTTTATACACCCCACTTAACCATTATTCGTAGGCAACTTGAGGGATATCCTTAGGAAGTGAGACGGCGATTAAAATCGACTTACGTGTGTGACGTGTTTATTTTAATTATCTTTATTTAAAAGTGATCTAAATTTATTTTAATATTACATACATGTTATTACACTCCCTAATTACTAACCATAATAATAATTAAATAATTAAACAACTTTACATCCAAGAAACAATTACAAAATAATAAGCAAAATAATTAAATAGCAAAGATAAATAAAATATAAATAAGCAATAATAAATAATAAAGGGGGTTAATTCTAAGTTTACTCGGCAAGATATCGCATCTTGTGCCTACGTATCCTTACGGGAGTGGAATCAGAGTAATCGTAGTTCCCCTCAATAGGGAGGTTAGAAACTTCTTGACTGTGGTCAAGGTCTCAAGGGGAATAAACGCATCTTAAGGACACGCTTACGTGGAGTGTAGAAACTCCAAATCTCTACGTTGAAATGTTAAGTTGTAATTAGGGTTAAATTAGGGATTCCACGGCGGGAAACCCTAAAATGAGCGCGGCGGCTCTTTGACCTAATGCTAAGGGTAAAATTGTAATTTTGCCTGCGGCGAGGCATTTGTGAAAATTGGGGTTTGTAGTTTGTAGTTTTGAGGATTTGAAATTGAATGTGTGAAGTTTTACGGACTATTGGCGCGGCGGCCAAACAGTTAGACCTAACCTTCGGATGTGTGCAATGTGACAGAAATAATAGTAAACGCGTGAGATAATTGAATCATGCAAACAGAGAGATAATGTCATAATTTAAACCATGCAAGCAGAAATTTAAAGGCAGAATTTAAAGAGCGATTGTTAAGTTCGCGAGGTTACATGAGAGGAGCAGATACAATATGATAATGAAATTTGAATTGAACAATAATAAAATAAAATAAATAACGGTTCTAGTTATTATTTAAAAAAAAAAAAGATTTTAGTTATTATTTTAAATTTATCAAAAAAAAGGTTTTTTCTTAAAAATAATAGGTTTTCATATTAATTTGGAAAAGATGTTAATGTTATTTATTTTAAAAAACAGATTTTTATATTATAACAAATTTTAATAAATTAATGATAACAATAATAATAATAATGGTAATAATAATGATAATAATGATAATAATAATAAATAATGATAATAATAATAATAATAATAATAATAATAATAATAATAATAATAATAATAAAGCAATAATGAATTTTAAATGTGCCAAATAACCCAACAATGTTGCTAACGCAGAAATGCGCTCATCGCAACCAGATCTAAATCGGACGAAACAAAATTTATCGCAAAGAAAAAGAAATTAAGCAAAAAATAGTATTATTGCTCACACAAAAATGCGATCATCGCAACCAGATCGAACTAACACAAATGTCACGCGTCATGCACACAAATGTGCAAACATCGTATCGACATAATTCGATCAAAAATCTTATATATATAAACTCTAACAATTTAAAAATTATATATATATAAACGTAACAGTAATAGATAAAGAAAAAGAAATAACGGTAATAGATGAAGAAAAAGAAATAACGGTAAAAGATGAAGAAAAAGAAACAACAGTAATAGATGAAGGAAAAGAAATAACGGTAAACGATGAAGAAAAAGAAACAATAGTAACGGATGAAGAAGAAAACTAAATAACGGCAAACGACACTCACTCCTCTTAGGTTTTTTTTCATTCTCTCTCTTTTTCCAACAAGGCAACACATGTATATATAGGGAACAAATTAGGGTTAACACCAAATTGTCAATAATGTCCCTAAAGCCCATTTTAAAGCCCAAACTAAATAATTAGTTAAGAAAAAATAAAATTTAAATAATTTAAAATAATTAAAATAAACTTAAAATAAAAACTAATAATCCTATTGATTCCTAAAATAAAAAATATTATAAAAAGAACAAAATTTTTTTCAATATTTTTTATTTTATGATTTTTTGGATATTTTTATGAATAATTTAGAAAAAAGTGAAAAAAATAATATTTTAAAAAATGATTTAATTAAAATACGAAAATAATAATTAAATAATAATAAAAAACTATTTTTGTTATTTTTTTAATGAAAGATAGAAAAATTTAGAGTAAAAATAATAAAAAACAAAAAAAAGTGACAAAGGTGAGATTCGAACTCTCAACCTCTCACACTCATAACTCCTTACACATGTCCTCCTGCCAATTGTGCCATTTTTACTTTTTAGAAAAAAAATGCATGCCATATGATATTTACCTGCAAAAAGTCAAACGACTACACAAATTTGTTAGTAATTGATTAAATGCAATGAAATGCGACGACAAATCTTAGGGCAAAATTTGGGGTATTACAGTTATTATGATAATATTTCTCACCCAACCTCTCTTTGATGTTGGCAAAAAAAACAATCATGAAGTTTGACTTTGGTTTGACCACAGTTGACCTCAGTTTGACCTTTTAACTGCATTGACTGCTTTTGACTTATCTGATCATCTGACTGAGCAAACTTTTGAGAAAAGTCTTGAAACTTGACATGGGGGTTCTTATACACATATAAGATGTTATGAAGCTCACTTGAAGTCTTGGAAGTCCATTTAGCCTGATTAAAGTCAAAACCCTAGTTTTGGATGCACTGCTTAGGAGGTGCATTGTCTGAGGGAATTGTCAACTCTTCTGACCAATTATGAATTTTGTGAACCTTGTGAACCTTCTTGGAACACAAAGTCTTGTATTGTGAGGGCAAATTTTGGGGTGCAACAGCTGCCCCTGTTCAATTTTCTGAAACCTGAGGGGTTAGATTGGTATATTTGCCAGTCGTAACCTGGAAGGTTGAAGGGGATTGAACACAAAAGCCCAAAAATTTGCACTCACCAGCGCATGGAGTGATGTTGATGGTTGGTTGAACATGATTGAGTGGGCTTAAAGATGCCACTAGGGGAAAGTTCTTCAGTAGTATAATGAGAACTGTCAGGAGTCTGGAGTAATACTGATGTAACAGCATGTCTTCATGAGGATAGAGCAATCAATAATGATAACCCTAAAGCAGTCTTGAAGTGATAAATCTGACCTCAGGAGGATAGAGCAATCAATAGCTCTAAAGCAGTCTTGAAGTAATAACGGCTTCAGGAGGATAGAGCAATCAATAGCTCTAAAGCAGTCTTGAAGTAATAGAATGGCTTCAGTAGGATAGAGCAATCAACAGCTCTAAAGCAGTCTTGAAATAATAATGTGATATGTCTTCAGGAGGATAGAGCAATCAATAGCTCTAAAGCAGTCTTGAAGTAATGATTTCAGGAGGATAGAGCAATGGATAGCTCTAAAGCAGTCTTGAAATAATAATGTAATTTCAGGAGGATAGAGCAATGGATAACTCTAAAGCAGTCTTGAAATAATTAGATGGCTTCAAGAGGATAGAGCAATGAATAGCTCTAAAGCAGTCTTGAAGTAGTAATATGACCTCATGAGGATAGAGCAATGAATAGCTCTAAAGCAGTCTTGAAGTAATAGGATGATTTCAGGAGGATAGAGCAATCAGTAGCTCTAAAGCAGTCTTGAAGTCATGAGAGGCTATCAGGAGGATAAAATAACCCTGAGGTTACAATAAAGCAGTCCCAAAGTAATAAGAAGCTCATCAGGAGGATAAAGTAACCCTGAGGTTACAATAAAGCAGTCCCAAAGATCATAAGCTTGTTTGTTGGATAATTAACCTGAAAACAAGGTAGCATTCTGTATAACAACATTAGTTTATGCTTTATGTATGCATATATGACATGATGCACTTAGGTAATGTACTATAGACATATATGTTATGGTATGATGTAAATGATGTATGTATGATATGACACTGCTAGAAGTGTCTGGATATCCTTGTATAACAACTGCTGGCCAAGGAAAATAAATCCCGATTCGTTGTTGAAGAATATATAACCCTCCGTCTGCTGGGAATAACAAGGTATAGATAACCTCCCGTTGTTGGGGATAACAAGGTATAGATAACCTCCCGTTGTTGGGGATAGTAGGGTATAGATAACCTTCGTTTTCGTTTGATAGTAGGATAAGTATAACATCCCGTCTTCGTTCATCGTGCCCTTATTGGAAAGTAATTTCCCGTATATCCGTATGAGGATAAAAGAGATGGATATAAATTCCAGGGGAGATTAGACTTTGTGAAAATGGATTAGTCCTACTGTCTTGTAAAGATGAACCGGCGAAGCTTCGTTGAAATCCTTCCCTCGTTCGTCCTTAGTAAATACTATTACTGCATTTTCATGCATTTCTGGCAAACATCAATCATATTAAAAGCATACATGCGTTTCTGGTAAACATCAATCATATTCAAAGGCATACATACATTCAAACACAACCAATGGACGTTTCGCTTATGTAAATAGGGTAAAAGTGAATCTGGATTCAAAAGATGGAATTTATTTATATCAAAAGTGACCCATACACGGGTAAGTTTGTACAAGGAGACATAAACCCTAGTAAGAGAATTTTGTCATGAAGTTTTTACAAAAAGAATCAGCTATGTGGGAAATAATCCTATTGAGTTTCAATTCTACTATTGCCACTCAAGTATCTCATCTTCTTGCTGTTGAGACGGAAACGATTGGATTGAGCTTTATCTGTTTGAGCTTGAGTAAGTAGTACAACTGGTTGCAGTTTCATGAGTGATCCAAACGAGACATAGTCATACGCTTTAATCCCTAACTTTTGCCTGGATTGCCCTTTCAGGTTTTCAATCCACCGGGATACCCTTTTTTGCCCAAGCCGCCTTTTCAGGTTTTCGACTTGCCGGGTGTACATCTTTTTATATATATATCCCTAATTTTTGCCCAAACCCTTTTGGTTTGCCGGGATGCCCTTATTTTTGCCTAGGCCTGTCAACCTAGCGGGTCTCTTTTTATGCGTAGTATTTTTTAACTATGTCTGCGTTTACAGGTTGTGGGAAGTCTTCACCATCCATTGTAGTCAGTATCATGGCACCTCCTGAGAACACTGTCTTGACTACAAATGGTCCCTCATATGTTGGAGTCCACTTGCCCCTAGGATCACCCTGTGGTAATATGATACGCTTGATTACCAAGTCACCAGCCTGATATACCTTTGGCTTAACCTTCTTGTTAAAAGCTTTGATCATCCGTTTCTGGTACATCTGGCCATGACAAACTGCTGCTAACCTTTTCTCATCAATCAAATTTATCTGGTTAAGTCGAGTCTGAATCCACTCATCTTCATCCAAGCCTGCATCCTTCATAATTCTCAAGGAGGGGATCTGAACTTCAATAGGCAGAACTGCTTCCATACCATAGACTAAGGAGAATGGGGTTGCCCCTGTTGAAGTACGTATTGTAGTACGATAACCATGCAGAGCAAATGGTAACATCTCGTGCCAATCCTTGTAAGTAACAGTCATCTTCTGTACAATCTTCTTAATGTTCTTATTAGCAGCTTCAACTGCCCCATTCATCTTTGGACGATACGGAGAAGAGTTGTGATGCTTAATCTTGAACTGCGTACAGAGATCAGTAATCATAGTGTTGTTCAGATTAGAGCCATTGTCAGTGATAATCCTTTCAGGGATACCATACCTACATATGAGATTATTCTTAATGAACCGAGCCACAACATTCTTAGTCACAGATGCAAATGAAGCTGCCTCTACCCACTTCGTGAAGTAATCAATAGCAACCAGGATGAAACGATGCCCATTAGAAGCAGTAGGCTTGATCTCACCAATCATATCAATGCCCCACATGGCAAAGGGCCAAGGAGCAGTCAACACATTCAATGGAGATGGAGGTACATGTACTTTATCAGCATAGATTTGACATTTGTGACATGTTCTGGAGTGTTGATAGCAATCAGCTTCCATGGTAGACCAATAGTAACCTGCTCTCAAAATCTTCTTTGCCATGGTATGACCACTAGAATGAGTGCCAAAGGTCCCATCATGCATCTCTTCCATAATTTCTGTAGCTTCCTTCTTATCCACACAACGAAGCATAGTTGAATCATGATTACGCTTATACAGAATGCCATTACTCAGAAAGAACTTAGCAGAAAACCTTCTCAGGAACTTCCTATCTTTGACCTCTTTTCTGTTTTCTTCAGTTCCCAGATTCACAACTTCGACTGGCTCTTCATGTGGCTGTATAGCTTTCTCTTCTTGTTGTAACAACCTAGCAAGCTCTACAGGTATTTCACAATCGTCCTCGTTTCCGTCTTCAGTTTGATAGATCGGATTCTCGAAATTGTAATTGGCAATAGTAGAACTGTTATCAATTGGATCCAGAGTGGATGAGGATCTGCATTTTAGTGACGTGGGTGTGTGTAAGAACACATAGCTGATAAAGCAAAAATAAAAGAAAAAGAAAGACAAGGAACACAATATTTACGAAAACGAAACGTCCACTGATTTTATTGAATGAAGTATGCAAATGAAATGACAACCCGTAACAAGCACACCATTGTGCCCCGGGTAAGGCACATGGCTTGAAAGTTTTAATTGTTCCAGAAATTATAGATTTAAAAACATAACACAGTAATAGTATTTACTCCTGACTAAAGGAGATAGGGATAACATCTTCAGCTGTCCAATTATTGAGTCCAGCACCCACAGTAGGAAAAATCCATGCCTCCAAGTTGTAGTCTTCATCTTGATCTCCCACAGCATTGATAACCCCTTGATTGGTGATACGAACAGCACGGGCACGACGGACAGCCTTCTGGGACTCTTCTTCCACCACAACTTTTGCATCATTGAGGGAGGCCATTGCCATTGTTGGAGGGTTTCCGATGACCACAGGAACCTTCTTCACAGCAGGAGGAGTCACACAATCCTTAACAGCCCAGGGAACCACTTCAAATGACTGACATGGAGTTTCAATGTATTCACCTTCTACTTCCAGATACTTGAAAGTGTTTACATGGCTGACAAAGTATTCTTCCTCTCCAAAGACAGTAACAACTTTTCCATTCACCGGATATCTCAACTTTTGATGTAATGTGGAGGTCACAGCACCTGCCCCATGGATCCAGGGACGACCAAGCAGACATGAGTACGAAGGACGAATATCCATCACATAGAATGTAGCGGTAAACGCCTGAGAGCCAACCTTGATTGGAAGATCAATTTCCCCATGCACTACTCTTCTAGAACCATCAAAAGCCTTTACCACAATATTACTGGGCTTCAATACCGTATCTTCAGGACTCAGCTTGTTCAGGACTTCCTTAGGCAACACATTCAGAGAGGAACCATTGTCTATCAGCACATGAGACAGGGTAGTGCCCCTGCATTCAATTGAAATATGCAGGGCCCTGTTATGATCCCTCTTGGCAGGGGTCAAGTCAGCATCAGAAAATCCTAACCCGTTGTCATAGGTCAGGTGCGCAACACAATTCTCAAACTGGTCCACAGAAATTGCACTGGGTACATGAGCCATCTTTAGAAACTTGATCAATGACTTGGCATGAGCCTCAGAACATAATAACAGGGAGAGCATAGAAATCTTTGAGGGAGTATGCCCCAGCTGATCAACAATATCATAATCACTCTTGCAAATGATTTTCAATACTTCTTCCATCTGCTTAGAGAGGTCATCAGCAGCTGGCACATCAGTAGATACAGGCTCAATAACAGGACCCTTGCCCCGAGCATCAGTGGTGGAAGTAACAGCAGGAGTAACTGCACTCTTAGAAGCAACTGGAGGAGAGAAGACTCTTCCACTACGAGTGATCTTGCTAGATCCAGCAATATTATCAATGTCAACAGGCATATCAGGTAAAGGCTCCTGCTTGACACCATGGATGTAAACATCAGACCCATAGTGCCAAGGCACAGCTTTGTCAGATGTATAAGGAATAGGACCAGGAGTGGTAATGATCAGAGGAGCTACTCTGGCTTCAGCAACAACTTTCACAGGACCTTCAGCAATAATCTTGATTGGGCCCTGATGAGTGATTTTAATGGGACCCTTTGAAGTGATTCTTAGTGGTACTTTGTCAACCATGTCAACCTCTTCAATCTTCTTACCCTGAGTCAGATGATCCACCATACTTTCTACAGATGCTGGTCTTCTTTCAAACACTATAGTATATTTATCCATGAGACGTTGAATCCCATCTCTCAAAATGAAGCAACTATCCGGCTTATAGGTACAATATAGACAATCTTCATGACAACCTGGAAAGATCCCAGCTTGTACTAACCTCTTTTTGATAACAGACAATGGTGTGCTCAACTCCATAACTGAATAGACATGCAGATCTTCATCAATATCTTCATCAATGGCGTTGACAGTCTTCTCGTGATTTGGCATTGGAGCTGTAATCACATTTGGAGTACCTGGTGGATCAAACTCAATTTTTCCAGCATCAATCATATCCTGAATTTTGTTCTTCAAGACCCAGCAGTTATTAGTATCATGTCCTAGACAGTTTGAATGATATGCACATCGTGCATTGGGATTGTACTTGGGAGAGGTAACATTGGGATTCTGAGGAGCCTCCCTCAGGGTAATAAGTTCAGCCTTCAACAAGTGTTGCAATGCCTGAGCCATTGACATGTTGATCTTCGTGAACTGTCTTCTAGCCCTCTGTTGGTTGCCTTGAGGCTGCTCTGTTGTTGCAGGAGTTGGATTTGAAATATGAACTGCACTAACAGACTGATGCCTTCTGTTACGATCAGGCTGACCATACACAGCATTAGATTCTTTCTTCCCAGTGGGAGGCTTCTTTGCAGCACCTGATGAAGAAGTGCCCACTTGGATCTTACCACTCTTGATACCATTCTCTACTCGCTCTCCTGTCATGATCAACTCAGTGAAGCCAGATGATGAGCTTCCAATGAGATGACTGTAAAACGGACCATTCAGCGTACACATGAACATATCAACCAACTCCCTATCAGTCAAAGGGGGTTGAACTCTTCCAGCTAAGTCTCTCCACTTCTGAGCATACTCCTTAAAGCTTTCTTTGGCACCCATAGACATGCTTTGAAGCTGCATGCGAGTGGGGGCTAAGTCAGCATTGTATTGATACTGCTTGTAGAAAGCTTCAGCAAGGTCATTCCAATCTCTGATGTTGACACTCTCCAACTGATAATACCACTCTAGCTGAGCTCCAGATAAACTCTCTTGAAAGAAATGGATCCACAACTTTTTATCAGCAGTGTGGGGTTGCATTCTTCTGACATAAGACCTCAGATGCAATTTGGGACAAGAGACCCCATCATAGACAACAAATGTAGGAACTTTGAACCCAATGGGTATGACCACCCCAGATATCAAGCTCAAATCCTCAAAATCCAGCCCAGATGATTTCTGTAATTCCATAGCATCCATTCTATCCACCAGCATCTTGAATTTGTCTTCGTTAGGCTCATGGTAGTAGTTAGCCTCAGAATCAGAGTCCCCCATAGTGTTGTGGAGACTGCCTCTCTCCTGCTCAGATTCTTCAGATTCATAGTCTTCAACATGTTCCTTGGTCTTGACAGGACCTTTGAACCTTCTTCCCATGTTGAGCAGCCCAGCAGACCTTCTAGCCTTCTTAGTCTTCTTGGCCAGCAGTGTCTTCAATTCATCCTGCCCCTTGGATAGGTTCAGGATCAGCTCTTGGAACTGTGCATTCTGTGCCTGGAGATCCTTAACTGATTGTTCAAGAGCCATTGCTGAAATAAACAGCGAGAAGATGAGAAACCTGTGCACAATTATAAACCTGTGATGCAATGATATGGGAATGCATATGCAATGTTTTCAAGGATCGCAGGATTTAAATTTGCTTAAACAATCAAGAAAGTAACTTTTTATTAGTAATAACTTGTTTTGCCTTTTAGGCTTACAAAAAATGAAAACGAAATAAGTACAAAAGATGGGGTTTTAAGTCTCCCATGGACGTTTCCTCTTTGTGTTGAGGTATGAGTTGAGGTTTCGTTCCTCATGAAGTAGCTTTGTTAGCTCTAGGATCCTTGCTTGGCTTGCTTTGTAATGAGCCTCGAAAGTATCCCTTTGCTCTTTCAGTTGGATCCATGATCTCTGCAAGTCTTCCATATCAGTAGGCATGTCTGGGTGAAGGATGGTATAAGCTGTGTCTCCTTCAGCAACAGGTTCCATGGTAACTGGTAGGACGGCAGGATATGGCATCATGAGTGTCTGAGCACGAGATCGTACCCATCTGAGATAAGCCTCCATAGGAATAGTGTACTTAGGCTCCAGTGTCTTGCTGTCAATCCTGTTTACCTTTCCCCAAGCTCGGATGAATCTCTGACGGTAACCCTGAAGATCGTTGTCGTAATCAAACACAATGCCCTGAATCAACATGTCATGTGGACCATCGCTCCGGGCGTAACCAAACTGTCGTAAAGCTAGAGATGGGTTGTAGGTGATGCCTCCTCTTATGCCTAGAAGTGGCACATTAGGAAACTCCCCACAACGGTCAATGATGGTGACATTCTCCATAGATCTGGAGCACCAATGGATGTCTGAGTGAGAAAGTGACATGATCCTCTTGGACCATCTGAACCCTTGCTCATTCTTCATTACTGAGCGAGGAAGGTGAGAAATAAACCACCTAGAAAGTAAAGGTATGCAGCACATCAAAGTTCCTCTTGCCCTTGTAGTACGGGTGTGAAGAGAATGTAGGATGTCTCCAAGTAAGGTAGGCACTGGATTGTGACTCAGGAATATGTTGATGGCATGAACGTCTATGAACTGATCAGGATTGGGGAACAACACTAAGCCATAAATCAATAAGGCTAAGATCTCCTCAAAAGCATCGTAGCTCATAGCCTTCAAGAACATTTGAGCTTTATCCACTAATACCTTGGCAAGAATACCTTTAACTCCACTTCTCGTCTCTAGAACAATGTCAGACTTCTTCAGATGTAGAGCTGCAGCAATAACTTCTGGTTTAAGCTCCTTCTCTAAGCCTGTGAATGGCTTCTGATCAAGAACAGGTATACCCAGAAGTTTAGAGAACTCCTCCATGGTTGGAACCAGCTGATAATCAGGAAATGTAAAGCAATGGTGCTTAGGGTCAAAGAACTGAAACAGCACACTCATCATGTCTTCACTGAACCCTGAAGTAACTAGATCCAATAAGTGACCATGTCTCTTGTTGAACTGGGAATGATCAGGCACTAGGGAAACCAACTCCTTGAGCTTAGCAGGTATCCCTACAAAGTTGATTCTGATGGTGTTTCTACGAGCAGAAGCCATGACCTGCAACAAAGAACAAAGATAAATCCTTTGGTCCTTGAAATGGTTAGGGAAAATGATATGCTTATGATGCATGATGATGTCATGATGTCATGCTCAATCACAAACATGTGGCACACACAAACAAGTCACACCATAGCCCTAGGTTTAAAGGCTTGCATGAGGTTCAAAGGCAAGTACCCTCCCCTGAAGTTAGATGGTTCATCCTGTCCTACAAAAGTAACCAGGTTCTAAGGGATCTCAATATCATTGATCCTTCACAAGGGTGGTTGTTCAGAAGGCAACTTACTTGCCAACCAAAACCCTCCAAGTTTAAGATCTCAATGAGCGTAGTATCGAGTGTCAACCAACTTCAGTCTGCACCAAAGCCGGTTACCTCACTACTTTCTAAAGGCCAAGATGAGTTAACTAGGGTTCTAAAAGTCAGTTAGTGCATTGACAACATATGGCAGCCTCAATATTATCCTCAACTTGACTTAAGGAATATAAGCACCAACTAAGAAGTCGCACTAACTATGGCCACCAGATCAACCGTATCGATATACGTCGTACAGTTTCCTTGGTCTATTTCCATTTACCTAAGGTACACTAGATCCGGGTTAGGACCTTTCACACATAAGAGCACCCCAACAATATAATAATAAAGCAAACAAGGCAAACAATTTAAAGTGATCTTAATTCCTAAGGGTACCCCTCTTAAATAGATCCCCAGCAGAGTCGCCAGTTCTGTAACCCGGTGAACTGACTTTAAACAATGTCGCGGATAGCAAGAGTCGCCACCGACTTTTATTTTATCCATAAGGAAAGGTTATAAAAGAACAAGAAAGACCTTAGAGAATATTTTGGGTCCGGGGGGTAGGTTATGAAAAGGGAAGGTATTAGCATCCTTTTCATCCATGGTTATCCATGGGCTCTTAGGTACTTAAGCTCACTTTTGAATTGTTTTGAAATTGTAGTGTGTGAATAGAAAATTTTCAGAATAGTTAATAAATAATCCATGTAAGGATGTGTTAAGAACTTGTTTGAAAACTTGTTGAAAATTTGTTTAAGTGCGAAACAATTTTGAAGTGAGCAAGCACCTAGGAGTAACCTACCCTAATGTTTAAAGGTCTTTCTTATTCTTCATTCTTTCCTTTAGTAAGACTATCCCTACTATAATGGAGTAGGTAGTCCTTACTTTGGATGTTAAGGGGTATGTGAGGGACAATTTGACTTTGAAGGCCATTGTGGGATGTAATAAGCACATATAAGGGACCATCATCATTTTTCGAAAGGGACTTGATTCGTAAAGGCAACCATAAGGGACTTTGATGATTTTTTTTTATTTGAGGGACTTGCTTTATACACCCCACTTAACCATTATTCGTAGGCAACTTGAGGGATATCCTTAGGAAGTGAGACGGCGATTAAAATCGACTTACGTGTGTGACGTGTTTATTTTAATTATCTTTATTTAAAAGTGATCTAAATTTATTTTAATATTACATACATGTTATTACACTCCCTAATTACTAACCATAATAATAATTAAATAATTAAACAACTTTACATCCAAGAAACAATTACAAAATAATAAGCAAAATAATTAAATAGCAAAGATAAATAAAATATAAATAAGCAATAATAAATAATAAAGGGGGTTAATTCTAAGTTTACTCGGCAAGATATCGCATCTTGTGCCTACGTATCCTTACGGGAGTGGAATCAGAGTAATCGTAGTTCCCCTCAATAGGGAGGTTAGAAACTTCTTGACTGTGGTCAAGGTCTCAAGAGGAATAAACGCATCTTAAGGACACGCTTACGTGGAGTGTAGAAACTCCAAATCTCTACGTTGAAATGTTAAGTTGTAATTAGGGTTAAATTAGGGATTCCACGGCGGGAAACCCTAAAATGAGCGCGGCGGCTCTTTGACCTAATGCTAAGGGTAAAATTGTAATTTTGCCTGCGGCGAGGCATTTGTGAAAATTGGGGTTTGTAGTTTGTAGTTTTGAGGATTTGAAATTGAATGTGTGAAGTTTTACGGACTATTGGCGCGGCGGCCAAACAGTTAGACCTAACCTTCGGATGTGTGCAATGTGACAGAAATAATAGTAAACGCGTGAGATAATTGAATCATGCAAACAGAGAGATAATGTCATAATTTAAACCATGCAAGCAGAAATTTAAAGGCAGAATTTAAAGAGCGATTGTTAAGTTCGCGAGGTTACATGAGAGGAGCAGATACAATATGATAATGAAATTTGAATTGAACAATAATAAAATAAAATAAATAACGGTTCTAGTTATTATTTTAAAAAAAAAAAGATTTTAGTTATTATTTTAAATTTATCAAAAAAAAAGTTTTTTCTTAAAAATAATAGGTTTTCATATTAATTTGGAAAAGATGTTAATGTTATTTATTTTAAAAAACAGATTTTTATATTATAACAAATTTTAATAAATTAATGATAACAATAATAATAATAATGGTAATAATAATGATAATAATGATAATAATAATAAATAATGATAATAATAATAATAATAATAATAATAATAATAATAATAATAATAATAATAATAATAATAATAATAAAGCAATAATGAATTTTAAATGTGCCAAATAACCCAACAATGTTGCTAACGCAGAAATGCGCTCATCGCAACCAGATCTAAATCGGACGAAACAAAATTTATCGCAAAGAAAAAGAAATTAAGCAAAAAATAGTATTATTGCTCACACAAAAATGCGATCATCGCAACCAGATCGAACTAACACAAATGTCACGCGTCATGCACACAAATGTGCAAACATCGTATCGACATAATTCGATCAAAAATCTTATATATATAAACTCTAACAATTTAAAAATTATATATATATAAACGTAACAGTAATAGATAAAGAAAAAGAAATAACGGTAATAGATGAAGAAAAAGAAATAACGGTAAAAGATGAAGAAAAAGAAACAACATTAATAGATGAAGGAAAAGAAATAACGGTAAACGATGAAGAAAAAGAAACAATAGTAATGGATGAAGAAGAAAACTAAATAACGGCAAACGGCACTCACTCCTCTTAGGTTTTTTTCATTCTCTCTCTTTTTCCAACAAGGCAACACATGTATATATAGGGAACAAATTAGGGTTAACACCAAATTGTCAATAATGTCCCTAAAGCCCATTTTAAAGCCCAAACTAAATAATTAGTTAAGAAAAAATAAAATTTAAATAATTTAAAATAATTAAAATAAACTTAAAATAAAAACTAATAATCCTATTGATTCCTAAAATAAAAAATATTATAAAAAGAACAAAATTTTTTTCAATATTTTTTATTTTATGATTTTTTGGATATTTTTATGAATAATTTAGAAAAAAGTGAAAAAAATAATATTTTAAAAAATGATTTAATTAAAATACGAAAATAATAATTAAATAATAATAAAAAACTATTTTTGTTATTTTTTTAATGAAAGATAGAAAAATTTAGAGTAAAAATAATAAAAAACAAAAAAAAGTGACAAAGGTGAGATTCGAACTCTCAACCTCTCACACTCATAACTCCTTACACATGTCCTCCTGCCAATTGTGCCATTTTTACTTTTTAGAAAAAAAATGCATGCCATATGATATTTACCTGCAAAAAGTCAAACGACTACACAAATTTGTTAGTAATTGATTAAATGCAATGAAATGCGACGACAAATCTTAGGGCAAAATTTGGGGTATTACAGTTATTATGATAATATTTCTCACCCAACCTCTCTTTGATGTTGGCAAAAAAAACAATCATGAAGTTTGACTTTGGTTTGACCACAGTTGACCTCAGTTTGACCTTTTAACTGCATTGACTGCTTTTGACTTATCTGATCATCTGACTGAGCAAACTTTTGAGAAAAGTCTTGAAACTTGACATGGGGGTTCTTATACACATATAAGATGTTATGAAGCTCACTTGAAGTCTTGGAAGTCCATTTAGCCTGATTAAAGTCAAAACCCTAGTTTTGGATGCACTGCTTAGGAGGTGCATTGTCTGAGGGAATTGTCAACTCTTCTGACCAATTATGAATTTTGTGAACCTTGTGAACCTTCTTGGAACACAAAGTCTTGTATTGTGAGGGCAAATTTTGGGGTGCAACAGGTAGCCACGAACATTTGCACCAACTCACGCTCAACCATCGGTGGTTGAACCCGAGCAGCCAATTCACGCCACCGCTGGGCGTACTCTTTGAAGCTTTCATTGTTCCGCTGTGAGAGATTCTGAAGCTGAACTCGGTTGGGAGCCAAGTCGCTATTGTATTGATAGTGGAGGACGAACGCTTCTGCAAGATCTTTCCAGGTGCGCACAGTAGCGGGCTCCAAACCCATATACCATTCGAGCGATGGGCCAGAAAGACTATCCTGAAAGAAGTGCATCAGCAGCTTCTCATCGTCAGAATAAGCAGACATCTTTCTATAATAAGATCGGAGGTGGACCCGGGGGCAGGTAGTACCCTTATACTTCTCAAAGGTAGGCACCTTGAACTTGTGAGGTACTTTAAAGTCAGCAATCAACCCGAGTTTGGACATGTCAACGCCCAATGTGTTCTGATTTTCTATGTCTCTCATCTTGTCTTCCAGCGCCTTGAACCTGAGTCGAGCCTCAGCATTCAACTCTGCCTCTACACCTCTCTGAGAGAATATGTCACCCTGATGGTCCTCCAGCCACGGTTGAGGCACCACCAGATTTCCTGCACCAGCATTGCCGTTGACCGGCCCTATGTTAACATTGGCTCCCAAACTACCATTGTCGGCGCCTGCCGCATTGAGTCCGAGATTAGTCATAAGATTGCCGTTAGCACTGCCGTTGCCCCCGGCAACAGGAACAACGTTCTGTGGAGTATCCCCTGGAGGAGGAGTGGGCACGGCCCCGCCGTGAAGTATTCCATTACTGTCAACCCTGGAGATGAGAGGTTGAACCAAAGTACGAAGCTGGTCTTGCCCATTCGCAACTACTTGCATCAGCTCCATAAAACGATCCATCCGTTCACGGAGCTCTTGAACATCTGACTGTACCTGGTCCATTATCCTTGTCTGATTGGCGCGAGTTGAGTAGCGATGGATGAGTCTTTGATCAATCCTGGAGATCGAAAGCAGCTCGGAACCTGAGTACCTGAAAAACCTGTCAACATTAAAGGTTAGGAAAGGCAACAGAATGTATGTCATGCAAAATGCTTTATGCAGATGTATGCGTGTGTCTGTGTGCTTGAGAGATTTCCCCCGATCCTAGCGCCTTAGTACCGGTGCTGACAATAATAAGGAGAGGAATCTGGGCCCAATCATGGAAACAGCAACCTCACACATACACAGGAAGCCCATAGCATTGGTGATAGCCAATTCCGACACATCAGGGATCGAGAACTCGTACGCAATAGTCTTTCCGAGAAAGGCTGCAGTAACACAATAAGAGGCGAGAGATCCTGGATCGGGGAAACAGTACCTGTCACAGACACACGCCAATGGAATGCGAATGATTATGCAAGCTAATGCAAAATGCAGGCATGCAACAATATATCCAGGTGGCTGCTGTGGAGATTCGGTGTCAACAGTCACTGAAGAGAAGGAAACCCCGGTGTAAACCCACTGATCTGATCTGTTGAGAATAACCATCTGATAGGATCGAGATCAAAATTCTACCCTGACAAGAATAAGTGCCTGATAATAAGGACCCCGGGATGTATGATCAGAAAATGTCCGCTGATGAAGTCTTCAGACCCCAAATCAAAAACCTGCCCTCTCAAGAACAAATGCACAGCTGCTGATGAGATCTTCAGACCCCACTCAAAATCTGCCCTATCCAGAACAAACCACTGCTGATAAGACTCTGATCGAAACCTGCTCTATCAAGAACAGACAAACACCCGATGATAAGATCCTCTGATCAAACCCTTGCTCTATCAAGAACATATCTGCAACTGAGAACCCAACATAACTGATTCACTGTCGAGAAAACCAGGTAGTCTGGAGGTCAAAGTTTCCTGCAATATCCCGACCCCACTCACAGGTATGAACCTAATCCACGGACAAAGGTACGACATCCTATGCGGTCATCAGCGTCACAGACTTTCACGAATGATGATACGATTCCCAGAAGGAGTGGCATCATCAAGTTATGAAGAGGCCTCACTTAGCTGACTTCCAAATGATCGGTCCCCAGAGTCGACAATCCTCACGTCTGGACTCCCCTCAGATCCTCAGGACCGGAAAGGAGCACCTCTGCAAGAATCTCGTCTGAGCGCAGATTTTCGTAGGGAACTGTGCCTGCTCAGCAGACAGGTTCGTCTACTACTTCTCCGCAACTATATCTAGGTGTGTACTCAAGCCCAGGTCCGGCTTTTCACTCACAGTAACATCCCTCTCCCACAGCAGCACAGATAATCATATCAAACTGGAAATAAAAATGCGGGAAATAAAATGCGGGAAGTAAAGTGCGGGAAGTAAAAAATGCGATAAATAAACGCAACCCAACAAGCAAACACACAAACGATAGGATTGACTCTCATAGGGAACCGGAGAACCAGAGATTCTGGGTCCGCAAATCCCCAGCAGAGTCGCCAGCTGTCGCTTGCGCGAAAATAAGGTGCCGGCATGACAGAAGAGTCGCCACCTTTCGTTATTTATCCCTCAGAGCGGGAAAGGAAACGATCGGAAAAACCTGACGAATAAGGGTAAGACAAGGTCATCGCAACCATTGTCTGGGTTCGGGAGTCGGTTACGCAAGGGGAAGGTATTAGCACCCCTCACGTCCGTCGTACTCGACGGGATCCTCGCTTGTTTGTTTACTTGGACGGGTTGGTTATAATCTATCTACCTATCAAGGCTGGCTGAAAAAAGAAAAGAAAAATGACTCGGCAAAGCGTCGCACTTTATGCCTACGTATTCCCGTCTGGAACGAGAAATCAGAGTCTACGTAGTTCGGCTAACTACGGGATTATGGGGAAAGGTTGCTCGCTAGGATATCGCATCCTATGCCTACGTACTTTCATCTGGTATGAAAGATCAGAGCAAACATAGTTCGGCTAACTACGGGTTATCTCCTAAAAGAAGTGTCTTTTATTGTGTTTGCGATTTCAACCGCACTAGAGACTATGACCTGAGAGTGAATGCGTCGCATGTCACCCAAAGGGTACCATACTAAACATCCATCCTCAGATGGCTTAAGGCTCGTAACGCACGAAAGAAATCATTCATGATTACTGTATCTTAAACTGCTTTGAGATGAGAAGAGAACAGGCCCAACTAGGAGGGAGACTATCAAGTCCTACTGTTGTCATGCCATGGATTCATCCTATGGTTGAGGTTTGAACAGGGAACTCCTAGATGTTGTCATGCATAGGTTTCAACCTAAAAGTCTATCATCAAATCCTCATCAGAAGAAATGAGAGTCCTAAGGGATCATATCAATGATACACCAAAACAGACAAAGCATCAGCTTTAACAGTAAAATGCATGCAATGCAAGTGAGGGAGGAAATGTGTGTGGGGCTTCAGCCTCCACAAGCTCGTCTCGACCTCAAGCCGGTCATGAAATAACAGTAATCATACTGAAAATGAACAACATGCTATCAAGCAATATACAGATAAAAGAAATGAAGTGCCATCAGGCAAACAAAACACATGCTTGAGAAAGAATCATCTATTCTCTAATCCTAACCCTAACTCAGAATCTGAATCAAATCTAAGCAAAGCCCTAAAGCAAAACCTTACACAAGAGAAATCAATCCCAGTCTTCAAGCTTCAGAACAAGCTTACCAAAGAAAGGGAGCTAAGTAAGCAGACTCATAGTGTCTTCCTCAGGAAAGCACTAGGAGGTGTATACTCAGGAGTCATACCCTATGTGGCTCAACCACTGTGATCAGTTTATATTCCTCCTCAGGAGGAATTAAACTCACAAGCAGGCTCCAACATCACTGGATATTTAGGAAATCCTATTTGAACTAGTGGAACTAAATGAATAGACTCATAGGACCTTCCTCAGGAAAGTACTAGGAGGCTTCCACTTAGGAGTTGTATCCTACGCGGCTCAACAACTGTGATTAGTTTACATTCCTCCTCAGGAGAAATTAAACTCACAAGTTGGCTCCAACATCATTGGATACTTGAGAAATCCTAGATAAACTAATGGAACTAAGTGAATAGACCCATAGGACCTTCCTCAGGAAAGTACTAGGATGCTTCCACTTAGGAGTTGTATCCCATGTGGCTCAACAACATGTGATCAGTTTACATTCCTCCTCAGGAGAAATTAAACTCACAAGTTGGCTCCAACATCATTGGATACTTGAGAAAGAGGTGAGAAGGAAGAATGAAAGTCATTCATAGTGCCTTCCTCAGGAAAGTACTAGGAACTTCCTTCAAACTTCAGGATCTCAAACCTCACAGACAGGGAACAATCCAAGCTCTGGGTCTCTGAACCTTGATCTTCAATCTTCTCTTCCATGCTCCTCCAACAAGATCTTCAAGACAACACAAACCCCATAACAACTTCCCCAAAACAACCCCCCAGAGATGAACAGATAACCACAGAACAGATAAAACCATCAGGCAACTTCAGAAAATGCCTAAAAATACCAAAACAAGGGGGAAAAATCTAACAATTATTCACAAGAGTCTACAACATCTACCCTTAACATCCACATAGGCCCCTACCCAAAAATCAAGACAAAACTGTCTAAAGAAAATGAATCTCCTTACCTATGCACAACCTAAACCCTAATTAGGATACCCTAATGCTACCCTAATTAAACTAATCAAAATTTAATCTAAAAATCAAGAATAAATCCAGGGAATACTATGACTCATCATCTAACTATGCCAAAAAGAATGGTTCAAAAAGCCTAAGGGAACTATCCTAATTAAATTCTACAAGATCATGATATCAAACTAAACCTTATAAAAGCTATTTAAAAGAAAAATCTATTAAAAATATGAAAAGAAAATAAAATGGAGATTTTATTTATTTAGAATTTTCTAGACAGGTTTATTAACATATAGAAAAAAGAAGAATTGAAAAATATTAAATCTTCTATTTTATATGAATTTTTAAAGAACAAGAAAATATTAAAAGAATAAAAAATAAAAGAAAACAAAATAAAGGGGATGGGGGTGCAAATAGAAGGACACGCTAGTTCATTTTTAATGGGCCAGAATTTGGTGGGGTGCAGATAGAACGTGGGATAAGCCCAGGCGCTACTACTAATCCAAACGACAGCGTTTTGGTTTTTGAAAATTCCCTCCAATTCTTAATGCATCTGGGTCGTAGATTGAGAGACCAAGTCAAATATTTCAACACGAATCAACGGTGAAGATTATGTCTTCCACCTCAAGCCAGCTAGGGTTTCACGAGACACCCTCCATGCGCAAATCTTCCATCATCCATAGCTCCCTCATCTCGCAATGAAAACTCACGATCCAAACATCAAACTTGATCCTCTCACTGCCCTCTACAAGATTGTGCCATTGGTTTTCCATAAATCTCATCCTACAATCAAACCCGATAGCTGGAAGTATTGGGCACCATTGTTGTGAACTGACATGCATGTTCATAAAGCTTGATCAAACTTATAATCCGTGAGTTATAGATCAAGAAAGTGAAACTGCCATGGATTGAACCTTCATGTAATGCCCTTAAACTCTCAAGATTTCATCCTCTAACTTAGCCTAACCACTCTAAACCTAGAACAAGTTCTATCTATGCATAATTATGGTGAAAAAGAGAAGAGAAAGGACCTGTCAAAGAGCTATAGTGTGTGATGTTTGAGCACGATCCAAGGCTTGATTCTCTTCCACAATGATCCTCCAATGAAGATAAACTTTCTGTTTGCACAATTCTTGGATGAGGAAGCTTGCAACAATGACTTTGATCTTGAAATGCAATGATGGAGCACCTTGAAACCCTAGCTCGAATCTCTCTATTCTCCACTCAATTCTTCAATATTCACCAACCTTTTGATTCACTCTCATGCACTCTTTAAATAATGATCAATGGAAGCTCTTGGATTCATCTAGAAAGATCTAGAAAGTATTGAAAATCTCATGTGATGGTAACTTGAATATCTCATGCACCATGCATTAAGCCTTGCAAAATGGCCTTAAAATGTCATCATAAGAGATATTGGAGAGATATGAGCAAATACAATGCTTTTCCTTGCCTTGTGTTGAAATTTCCAAAGATGACTTATAATGCAAGTTTCAAATTAACAAAGCATCACCCATTTTAAAGCCTCAAATAAAAATTCTATTTAAACCAATGTTCTCAAAATGATGTTTCCAATCAAAATGATATATTGGATGACCTATTTTGGATTCATAGATCTTCCAAACCAATTTCCAATTTCAACTTTTCAAACTTATAAGCCATTTTTAGTTCATTTTTGACCAATCATGCAAATCCATGCTATGAGCTTTTCCAACAATTCATGACCTTCTTTCTAGACTTAAGATCACATTTTGAACAACTTTCATGTTTTGATTTTTTCCATTTGAGGCTTGGAAATAGGAGATATGGCCTTTGCTTAAAAATGACCTATAACTGACAAATGACCAAAATACCCCTGTCTTGTTCAAACCATAAGTTGAGTTCCACAAATCCTATCAAGGACTTCTACCACTAAAATTAAAGCTAAGAAGATTCCCTTCAACATTCATGTTGACCAAGAGATCATAGGAATCATCCTACTAGGGCAAAAGTTGTCTGCAAGTTGGGTGACTTTCAAGGACCCAGATTCACACACCTCAGCTGACCTGTAATTTGTCAAAACCATAACTTGAGCTCTGTAACTCCTATCAAGGACTTCCAACACTCAAATTAAAGCTAAGAACAAGCTATACAACATTCATGTTGTGGGGAAGATGAGATATCAATCACATCTAGAGCTAAAACTGCCTGGAAAATAGGGATCAAATTAGGGTTTTTTCACTGACAATCCTTGGAAACCCTAACTGAAAACTTCTCAAACTCCTCAATCATGATGAGTTGGTCTAGGAATAATCTTTATAACATCTTTATGCATCATTCCATGATCTCATGGCCCTTGGATTAGGTCTCAACCTTCTCCAAATCTTCAGTTATCCTAGGGTTGACCCAGTCAAAACCCTAATTCTACCATTCATGGTTAAACCTCCTGAATTCTTGCATAATGACCTCTCTGGGCTTCATGATGGCTATCAAGACATCTCATAGGCTTTCTCAAAACATCAAGTTCATTCTCAAAGTCTCAGAATCATCTGAGGAGCACCCACAACTCTCAAGCTATGAAGCACACAACCCTGGTTTCAACCCACTCCTCTGGGGATCCTCTGAACTTTCTGATGAAGGTATCAACTTTCAAACACTCAATGAATAAATAATTGTTGGTCAAATTTTGGGGTGCAACATAGAGCATCACCGCTCTATGCCTACATACTCCCTCGTGCAATGGGAAAGTCAGAGTCAACGTAGTTCCTGTTAGAACACAGATTGGTTCTTAATTATATCTCTATGTTTTGATGATAAATCTTACGAAATTTTGTATTAAAGAATTATATACTCTAAAATTTGTTCAAGTATGTTTGCTGCAGATATTAAAGTGAATATTTTTCTGGAAGCAAATTAGATCTGAACATGAAAATATGCAAGGCTCTGAAGCGTCAGAAGCATCTCTTAGAAGAATCTGAACGCTGCGTACAGAAGATTCTGAGCGCTGTCTATAGAAGGATCTGAAGCATAAGCTACAGAAGAATCTGAAGCAAAAGCCAGAAACATCTGAAGTATTGAAGATTTTGTATGAAGAGTTTCAAGCTTAGTTTATTTCAGAAGACTCTGATAGTACTACGCTGCCAGTACTGAGGATCTGATTCCTAAAACTCTGCTCTAATGAAATTACACGCTGAAAGCACACTTGCTGCATTGCTCTAATTCAGCAAACTCTGATGAACATCAAAAGACTCTGACCACTCAAGGCTCTGATGTTATTTGCTGAAACTTGTTGAAGAAGAATTCAAAGTTATGTCCGTTGGAATGGCCAAACGACTCTTTCCTCTTTTATGCTAGACACAAGAACACAGACAAAAAGGATTTCTCTGTGTATTCTACTTCTAGGAAAGGTCATGTGATGTGAAGACAAAAAGGCTCAACCCTTTTCAGTACACAGCCTTCAACGTGAAAACTACTTGGACCTCTGTGCCTATAAAAGCAAAACTCCATCTCTCTTCTTGAGTTGACGAATTAATTGAAAGAAATTCATTACAAGCTCTCATACAAATCATTCTCTTGCTTAATTTATTTCATAGTTCTTAAATCTTAAGTGTAAAATCACAGTTGTGATATAGCTTAATTAAAAGCATTTAAACACTTGTTTTATTCTTACATTTAATTGTAAAAGATCCTTAAGAAGATCCAGTTGGGATCAGTAGTTCTTGAGAAGACTAAGAACAATTGCTCTTAGTGCTTGCTATTGTAATCAGTTGATTAATAGTGGATTAAGTTCTTGTTGAGAAAGGCAAATCACTCTTGATAGGGTGGACTGAAGTAGTTGAGTTCAATGAACCAGGATAAATATCCTTGAGTTTTTATTTCCATAAGTTTTTCTATATACTTATTCAACCCCCCTTTCTAAGTATTTTCTCACCTTCAGTTGGCATCAGAGCTCCAGTTCTGTGTGTGCTACCACTTCACCATGACATAAAAGATCCAGTGAGAAAACTTTGATATATATTTGGTTGTTATTATGGCTGAAACTTCAACATCTAACAGCAACAACAGATATGAAGAAAGGGAAAGAATCAGCACAAAACCCCTTATGTTTGATGGGGAGAAATTTGATTATTGGAAGGACAGGATAGAAAGTTTCTTCCTTGGTTATGATGCTGATTTATGGGACTTGGTCATTGATGGGTATGTTCATCCCACTGATGGGGATGGCAAGAAAATTGATAGAAAATCAATGACTGAAGCCCAAAAGAAAGAGTTCAGAAATCATCACAAAGCTAGAACAATATTGTTAAATGCAATATCTCATACTGAGTATGAGAAGATCACAAATAGAGAAACTGCAATTGACATGTTTGAGTCCTTGAAGATGACTCATGAAGGAAACCTTCAAGTTAAAGAGACCAAGGCTCTGGCGCTAATACAACAGTATGAAGCATTCAAAATGAAAGAATCTGAGTCTATAGAAACTATGTTCTCTAGATTCCAGATCCTCACAGCTGGTCTAAAAGTGCTGGACAAGGGCTACTCAACTGCTGATCATGTGAAGAAGATCATCAGAAGCTTGCCTATCAAATGGAGACCTATGGTCACTGCTCTGAAGCTTGCTAAGGATCTGAACAAGATCACCTTGGAGGAGCTAATCAACTCACTGAGGAGCCATGAAATTGAACTTGAGGAAGATGAGCCTCAAAAGAAAGGTAAGTCAATTGCCTTAAAATCTAACAAATCTGTGAAAGCTTTGCAGGTGTTAGAAGAAAGCTCTGAAGAATCTTCTTCTTCTGAAGAAGATGAATTGTCCTTGCTGTCCAGAAGAATCAACAGACTCTGGAAGCACAAGTAGAGGAAGTTCAAGAACTTCAAAAAGCCAGATCAGCGCAAGGATTCCTCTGGACCAAAAAGATCTGGAAAGAAGGAAGTTGTTTGTTTTGAATGCAAAAAACCCAGTCATTACAAAAATGAATGTCCAAAGCTTCAGAAAGAAAAGCCCAGAAGAAATCCTGAGCACAAGAAGAAGGTTCAAATGGCATCCTGGGATGATTCAGATGAATCTGGATCCTCATTAGAATCTGAAGATGAATGCGCCAACATGGCTCTGATGGCAGGCGTGGAAGATCAGAATGAAGGATCATCTGGATCTGAGTTTGATTCTGAATCTGACTCAGAAGAGGTACTTTCTGATCTCACTAGGGAAGAGCTTATTAAAATCTTATCAGAAGTCCTGAAAAACTATAACCAGATTAAGCTCAATTGCAAGAAGCTTAAATGCAATCTTGAATCTGAGAATAATATGTTAAAGTCTGAAGTTGCTGAGCTAAAAGAAAACAATTTAAAAATGAAAACTAATTTTGAAAAAGCTCAACAAGACTCTGAGTCTGAAACTAAGTCTAAATGCAAAAAAAATTTAGAAGAATATGACTTCAGTTTTCAGAAGTTTCTAGCTAAAAGCATAGATAGAAGCAAGATGGCTTCAATGATCTATGGGGTTAGCAGAAACAACAGAAAAGGAATTGGATATGAATCTTCCTCTGGAAAGGATTTAAATCCAATGCATGTTGATAAACTTGTTATTAAGAAAACTCCCTTATACTCTCATTTCAAGTTTGGTCATCTGAATGATATCAAACACATACGTTCTGATCAGAACATTCCTGTGTTTAAGCCAAAAGTCAGTCAAAACAAAATTGTTGTAAAAAGACAGAAGTTCAGACCAACTTTCAACACAACTAACCCAAAAGGACCCAAAAAGATCTGGGTACCTAAGGATAAGATAATCCCTGTTGCAGATGTATTTAGCAGAAGAGTTAAGACGCCAGTCATGGTACCTGGACTCTGGCTGCTCACGTCACATGACAGGAGAAAGGTTTATGTTCCAAAGCCTGGAGCTTAAATCTGGAGGAGAAGTGAAGTTTGGAGGGAATCAGAAGGGCAAGATCATTGGCTCTGATACTATTGGCAATGGTAACCTTCCCTCTATATCTAATATTCTTCTTGTAGAAGGATTAAAGCATAATCTATTATCCATAAGTCAATTAAGTGATAATGGTTATGATATAATCTTTAATCAACAATGTTGTAAAGCTGTTAGTCAGAAGGATGGCTCAATCCTATTTAATGGAAAGAGGAAGAACAAGATTTACAAAATCAATCTTTCAGAACTTAAGGATCAAAATGTTAAATGCCTTATGTTTGTTAATGATGAGCAATGGGTCTGACACAAAAGATTGGGGCATATTAATATGAGACGTATATCTCAGATTAATAAACTCAATCTGGTCATAGGACTTCCTAAGTTGAAGTTCAACTCAGATGCTCTTTGTGAAGCATGTTAAAAAGGAAAATTTTCTAAATCTTCTTTTAAATCAAAAAATGTTGTTTCAACTTCAAGACCATTAGAATTACTTCACATTGATCTGTTTGGACCAGTGAAAACTGCATCCATCAGAGGCAAGAAGTATGGATTAGTAATTGTTGATGACTATAGCAGATGGACATGGGTAAAGTTCCTAAAACACAAGGATGAATCACATTCTGTGTTCTTTGACTTCTGCAAACAAGTCCAGAATGAAAAAGATTTTAAAATTATTAAAGTCAAAAGTGATCATGGTGGTGAATTTGAAAAAAAATATTTTGAAAAATATTTTAATGAAAATGGCATTACTCATGATTTCTCCTGCCCTAGAACTCCACAACAGAATGGAGTTGTAGAGAGGAAAAATAGAACTCTGCAAGAAATGGACAGAACCATGATCAACGAGACTAATCTGGCAAAGCATTTTTGGGCAGAAGCAATAAACACAGCTTGTTACATTCAGAACAGAGTGTCTGTAAGATCTCTTCTGGAAAAGACTCCCTGTGAATTGTGGAGGAACAGAAAGCCCAACATTTCATATTTTCATCCTTTTGGATGTATTTGTTATATGTTGAACACTAAAGAGAATCTTAACAAGTTTGATTCTAAAGCACAGAAGTGTTTCATGCTTGGGTATTCTGAACGCTCTAAAGGCTACAGAGTATACAATACTGAAACACAGATTGTGGAGGAATCTATACATGTTAGATTTGATGATAAGCTTGGCATTGAAAAGCCAAAGCAGTTTGAAAGTTCTGCAGATAGAGAAGTAATTCTCATAGACTCTGAAGGCTCAGAGGCAGAAAAAGCTCAAGTGAAGGAACCAGAAGCAACGCCAGATGCAATTCCTTTAGCTTCTCAAATGAACAACTTGAATATTTTTGAAGAATCAACTGTTAGAGGATCATCTTTCAAAATCAAGGCCTCTCACCCAGAGGATGTGATCATTGGAAAGAAGGATGACCCCATTAGAACAAGATCCTTCCTCAGATCATCTGAAGCGTCATTATTTGGGTTGGTGTCAGTTATTGAACCAACTTCTGTGGATGAAGCTCTGCAAGTCAATGACTGGATAATTGCCATGCAAGAAGAGCTCAATCAGTTCACAAGAAATGATGTTTAGGATTTGGTTCCAAGACCAAAAGGATTCAACATAATTGGAACTAAATGGAAATTCAGAAACAAGTTAAATGAAAAAGGAGAAGTTGAAAGAAATAAAGCAAGGCTTGTTGCTCAAGGTTATAGCCAGCAAGAAGGAATTGATTATACAGAGACTTATGCTCCTGTAGCCAGGTTAGAGTCTATTCGTTTACTCATTTCTTTTGCTGCACAAAATAACATCACTCTATATCAGATGGATGTTAAGAGTGCCTTTCTAAATGGAATTATAGAAGAAGAAGTTTATGTTCACCAACCTCTTGGTTTTGAAAGTGAAAAATTTCCAGAACATGTTTTTAAACTAAAGAAATCTCTTTATGGTTTGAAACAAGCTCCCAGAGCTTGGTATGAGGGATTAAGCAATTTTCTTCTGGAGAAAAATTTTATTAGAGGCAAAGTGGACACAACACTCTTTTGTAAAACATTTAAGAAAGATCTGTTAATTTTCCAAATATATGTGGATGATATTATATTTGGATCTACCAATGTTATGTTGGGAAAGGAGTTTGCTCAATGTATGCAGGCTGAATTTGAGATGAGCATGATGGGAGAATTGAGATTCTTTCTAGGAATTCAAGTCAACCAAACTCCAGATTGCACTTACATTCATCAGACCAAATATGTTAAAGAGCTTCTGAAGAAGTTTAACATGACTGATAGTAAGATGGCAAAGACTCCTATGAATCCAACAAGTACTCTTGGTAAGGAAGAGGTAAGTAAGAAAGTAGATCAGAAACTCTACAGAGGTATGATAAGATCTCTTCTCTACTTAACTTCTTCTAGACCTGATATTTTATTCAGTGTATGCTTGTGTGCAAGATTCCACTCAGATCCTAGAGAATCACACTTAATAGTTGTTAAGAGGATTCTAAGGTATCTGAAAGGTACTTCTAATGTGGGTTTGTGTTACAGAAAATCTAAAGATTTCAAATTAGTTGGATTCTGTGATGCTGATTACGCTGGAGACAGAGTGGAAAGAAAAAGTACTTCTGGAAGTTGTCAATTTCTAGGAAGAAATTTAATCTTTTGGTACAGCAAGAAACAACCTACAATTGCGCTATCAACTACAGAGGCAGAATATATTGCTGCTGCTGGATGTAGCACGCAGATGCTCTGGATGAAAAGTCAACTAGAAGACTATCAGATCTTTGAGAGTAATATTTCTATATTCTGTGATAATACTTCTGCTATATGTTTGTCTAATAACCTCATTTTACACTCTAAGGCAAAACATATAGAAATTAAACATCATTTCATCAGAGACTATGTTCATAAGGGTATCATAAACTTAGCATTTGTTGATACAGATCATCAGTGGGCTGATATTTTCACAAAACCCTTGCTGAAGATAGGTTCAAGTTTTTTCTGAAAAATATTGGTATGGATTTTTGTCCAGAATGATATTTATCAGAAGCAAATTTCTCAGATGCAAAATGTTTAAAACTCTGAAGTATTTCATCTGTCTTTATTTGATTTCTTGAGTTATTATTATTATTATTATTTGTGTGTATCTGAACTAACCAATCTTAGAGGATTTAAACGTTGGCTAACGTTTCATTTCTCAAGAGAATTCAGAAGCACATGCAAGCAAATACGTGTCACTCTGAATCTGAAAAGATGGCGTGCACATTACTGAAGAGACATTTGAGGTATTGTTTGAATAGTTAAAATCTTGGTTTCCCCCCAAATTGTCAAAATCAATTAATGCTTTGAAATGATTTTTATTCTTTTCATTAAATGCTATTAATTGCTAAGTGGAACGTGCTGAATGTGTCTTTTTTAATTCCCTAATTTATTTCTCTATAAATACCACAAATCACACCATTTCACACTTTTCACTTCACCAACATTATATGCATTTCTGTTTTCTATTTGCTCTTCATCAAAACCCTAAACCTTCATCCAAATCTTCTTCATCTTCAACAATGGCAACATCATCCTCAACATCAGCTCAGTTTCAATCATCTATGGCTGCAGTTGCATCATCAAACATGGGTGTTACTCCCTTTAAGGAATCTAAGAGAACATTGTTAACCCCTATGGACAAGCTTGAAGTTCTTTGTGAATCCATGGTGGAATTTGACTCTCTGGCTGACAATGGATTTGAATTGCATTCTATTGTTGATGCACAAGGCTGGGTTAAGTATTTTGACAGGCTGTTTGATCCAGTATATCCACACTTGGTGAAGGAATTTTGGATACATGCATCTGTTTACCCAAAGTTCATCCTCTCTTCTGTTCTAGGAAAAGAGATCATCATCACTGAAGATCTCATCAGAAAACTCATAGGGTATGAGGAAACTAATGGAGTTTGTCATCTGCTAGCTGGGCATGTTGACATGGAATAAGTGTATGAGGAAGTTATTACATCTGGATAGGCCTCCAACAAATTTAAGGATCTGAAACCTGACTACAAAATCTGGGCAAAGATTTTTCTAGGATGCATCAATCACAAAAAATCCACAAATTCTCCAGATTATGTAAATAATGAACAACTCTATTTTATGTATGCTTGAGTTAGAGTACAAAGGTAGATCTGCCATACATTCTCTTTATACATATGTGGAATCACATCAATACATCCAGAGAATCCATAAAGGATAAGGGGCAAAAGATCAGGACGTGGATTCCTTTTGGAAGATTGATCTCAGACATTCTGACAGAGAATGGTCTGGTAGCTGCTCTTTATGAAGCTGAAGTTAAAGAAGAGCTTGAAATAATAGTTTGAAAACCCTTGAATGGAAAGAGTCTTCAGAGGCTTAAAATTGTGGATGAACTCACAACTGCTCATAAGAAGCTGAATGTTACTGAAGTAAGTCAGAGAAGGATTCCAGTTCAAGACTCTCCAATCTTTGGTGCTGAAGAACCCAGGGATATTATTCTTAGGTATATTGATGCGTGCAAAGCAGATGGAACACCTATTCCTGCTGATATTCTAATTCGTGCTAGAGAACATATGCCAGATGTTTGTGAACAGAACGTGAGAAAGAAAAGACAGTTAGAGGAAGAAGAAGCTACTGCTCAGAAGAAACAGAGAGTTGCTGACAAGCCACAGAAGTAGATTAAAAGAAAAGCTTCTGGAGAAGTTCCCTCTGTTCCCACCAAGCGCATCAAGACAAAAGGTACCAAATCATCTTTACTTTCTATTTCTAAAATTGCTGTAAATGTATCAACAATTAGTTCTATGCCTGAACCTCCTCCCACTCAAAATCAAATTATTCCTGCTCCTTCTCAAACATCTGAACCACCAAAAATTCCTACTTCACAAATTCCATCTGATCCTGTTTCCACTACACCACTTAAATCATCTGATATTCCAAAATCAGAACCAACAGAACAACCTACAACACAACAACACAACAATAACCTGAAACTCAACAACCAGCTGCATCTGAACCCATACAATCTGAACAAGTTGCAACTGAACCAATTATATTTCAACTAGAACCATCCAATCCTAAAGAAACAAACATACCTGACTCTAAGATTCTGGATATTCAACCTCTTAAGACTGTATTTGAGGTATCATCTACATCTTGTACCTCAACCACCTCATCTGATTCCTCTGAATCTGATGTTCATCCAGATGTCATCCCACCTCCCTCTCTCAGAGAATTTGAATCTAAACAATCAGATCCACCTGTTTCATCTGAAACTCTCATTCCTGAACCCATTCCAATACCCAGGACATCTGAGTTTGTTTCATTTGTTTCCTTTAAACCACTTCCCTCTGACCCACTTCCTTCTGGTTTAAAGCTTAAACATTTTTATGACATAATAGAACCATCTGACACAATCACTCCATTTAAACCTAAGACTTCCACTATTCTACCATTTGTTCTTCAAACCTACCTAAAAGAACTGCCAGATATCAGTTCATCAGAACCTCTGTTTTTTGATAAATTTGTTTTCATTCCATTCACTTCTACTATATTTGATGTCGTTCCCTCTGCATCACATGTAAAACCATCTATGATTCATGCTTTATCCATATCCAAAACTACCACTTCATCTAACCATCCCTCTTTTCCTTTCTACCCTCATCCTCTGATCATCATTCCAAAATTTACCATACCACCTCCACCTCAACCCAAGCCATTCACTTTGGAAACCCTTCTCAAACCAAAACATAGGTTGAATGTTGATACTTTATTTGCTAATTTTCTGAAAGAGATAAAGATGAATTTAGGCTCTGTATAGAAGAGATGCTTTTCAACCATGGATGCAAATGAATCTGATGCTATCTGGAATAACTTCATTGCTAGATTCGATACTATTGCCTCCAATCTGAAGAATGTCTGTTCTGATGATGCGAAGCTTAGATTTGCTGAAACTTCCAAAAGCATGATATGGAATGTAAAAAGATCTGCACCTTTGCTTCTTGAAGATGTTCCTTCATATTCTGGAGTATCTGCTATAGAAGTTTTTGCTGAATCTGCTTCTGAAGAAAATCCACTGGCTATGACAATTGTGAAAAATCCATATGGCTCTGTTGCTCCTGACTCTGCATCTCCAATGGAAATTGACTCTGCACCAGCATCTGCTCCATCTACCTCTACTGAGATCAAGAAAGAAAATACAGATCTAGAAGATAAGATTGCAGTTTTGGAAGCTGGACAATCTGAGATCAAGTCATGGATGGCCAAGCAAGACTATAAGACTGAGAACATGGCACAATGGATGTCTAAGCAAGATCAGAAGAATGAGAACATGGCAAAATGGATGACAAAGCAAGAAGAATCTTCATCTGAGATCACTCAACTTTTGAAGATGATTCTGTCCAAGCAAACCTAGTTTTATGTTTTTCTGTATCTGATGTTTGTGCACATGTACTTAAATTTATTATCTGATGATGTGTCTGTTTTTAATCTGAATGAATGAATGACTATGTTGTTTTCTCTACATGAATATATCTTTTCTGTATTTCCTTTTATTTGTCTTTAAAAGTTTTACTTTTTGATTATGACAAAAAAGGGGGAGAAAATGGATCTGACTGTTCAAATAAACTCTACCTAAATGAAATTCAGACGTATCAATTATAACTAACGTGAAATCTTAGTATTTCAGAACATTTGAAAAATCTGACAAATTCTTTAAAAGCAACTCTGAGACTCCCATATCATATTTAACCAATCAGGCTCTGATTCTGAAACGTTTATCCAAGTCAAGATCTAACTTTTGGAACAATCAAGTTCTGATTCTGTAAAGAATACTCATGCAAAAAGGGAAGTTTCTATTCCTTCTAAGTATTCAATTCAGGGGGAGATTCATCATCTCAGGGGGAGTTATAATTATATTTCTTATTGAACAAAATTTCTTGTGTTTTTGTCATCATCAAAAAGGGGGAGATTGTTAGAGCATAGATTGGTTCTTAATTATATCTCTATGTTTTGATGATAACTCTTATGAAATTTTGTATTAAAGAATTATATACTCTAAAATTTGTTTAACTATGTTTGCTGTAGATATTAAAGTGAATATTTTTCTGGAAGCAAATTAGATCTGAACATGAAAATATGCAAGGCTCTGAAGCGTCAGAAGCATCTCTTAGAAGAATCTGAACGTTGCCTACAGAAGATTCTGAGCGCTGTCTACAAAACGATCTGAAGCAGAAGCTACATAAGAATCTGAAGCAGAAGCCAGAAGCATCTGAAGTATTGAAGACTTTTGAATGAAGAGTTTCAAGCTTAGTTTATTTCAGAAGACTCTGATAGTACTATGCTGCCAATACTGAGGATTTGATTCCTAAAACTCTGCTCTAATGAAATTACACGCTGAAAGCACACTTGCTGCATTGCTCTGATTCAGCAAACTCTGATGAACATCAGAAGACTCTGATGTTATTTGCTGAAACTTGTTGAAGAAGAATTCAAAGTTATGTCCGTTGGAATGGCCAAACGACTCTTTCCTCTTTTATGCTAGACACAAGAACACAGACAAAAAATGATTTCTCTGTGCATTCTACTTCTAGGAGAGGTCATGTGATATGAAGACAAAAAGGCTCAGCCCTTTTCAGTACACAGCCTTCAACGTGAAAACTACTTGGACCTCTGTGCCTATAAAAGCAAGACTCCATCTCTCTTCTTCAGTTGACGAATTAATTGAAAGAAATTCATTACAAGCTCTCATACAAATCATTCTCTTGCTGAATTTATTTCATAGTTCTTAAATCTTAAGTGTAAAATCATAGTTGTGATATAGCTTAATTAGAAGCATTTAAACACTTGTTTTATTCTTACATTTAATTGTAAAAGATCCTTAAGAAGATCCAGTTGGGATCAGTAGTTCTTGAGAAGACTAAGAATAATTCCTCTTAGTGCTTGCTATTGTAATCAGTTGATTAATAGTGGATTAAGTCCTTGTTGAGAAAGGCAAATCACTCTTGATAGGGTGGACTGGAGTAGTTGAGTTCAACGAACCAAGATAAATATCCTTGAGTTTTTATTGCCATAAGTTTTTCTATTTACTTATTCAACCCACCCACCCCCCTTCTAAGTATTTTCTCACCTTCAGTTCGGAAAATTACGGGTGAAGGTGGGGAAGGTTGCTCGCCAAGACATCGTCGTCTTGTCCCTACGTATCCTCATCTGGTACGAGAAATCAGAGCAAACGTAGTTCGGGCTGATACGACCACAGGTTGGTTCAAGTGTTTTACCTGAGTAAGGTTAAAACTTAGTTCTAGCAGTTAGGTGTATGTTGCTCGACCATTGGAGACTTAGGCGTTACTTGTTTGTGATAGAACCAAGAGTTAACAACACTCTTTTTGAAAATGGTTTTCAATTAATCTCGAACGATAGAAAAAGTTTGATGTTTGTTTTTTAGTCTTTTAAGAAGAAGAAGTGAATTAAATTGTGTTTGTAATTCATGTTGCACTAAATACTATGACTTAGGAGCGAATGCGTCGCATATCGCCCAAAGGGCATATGCTAAACACTCTAGACAATTAAGAGGAGGCTCCCCAATCATCATTTCCCAAATGCTTAAGGATCGTAGCGTACAATACTTATTATCCTTTATTAGGTATCTTGAAGAAATTTTGAGATGAGAAGAGAGAAGACACAACTAAGGGGAAACTAACTCAACCCTAATGTTATCATGCAATGTACACCTATGATTGAGATGAAAAGGGAAGACTACTCTAATGTTGTCATGCTTGGATTGTACACTTAATGTCTTTCCTACTCCCATCTTAAACAAATGGGACTAGGAATCCTGAGGGGTCATGGCAAAGAAAACCAAGTAAACACAAGATAAATCAATCACAAGTGAGAAGAAAGGGATGCAAACATGCAATGCAACACAAAGAAGAAGAGGGAGGAAAAAGGTGTGGGGTAACAACCACCACAAGCACATCTCAACCTCTTCAAGCAAACAAAGGTATGCAAAACAAATGAGAAATGCAAACAAAAGAACTTAAACAAGTTCAAGCCAAAAGTGAGATGAAATGGGAGAAATAGAATTCATACAACCACTTGCACATCAATTACCATGACCAAAGGCAATGCAAGAAAGTAAAAGGAGAAGACATGATCAAGATGAGGATGGGAGAATAGGCTTGGGTAGCAAGCAACATCAAATGAAATCTCAACCATAAGCATCACAATGGTCATGCAAATAAAAAAAAACAAAAGAAGTTTTCAAAGTGGCCTCGCATCCAAGTCAAACTCAAAGTGCAAATCAAAAGCACCAAATCAACTTTAATGAGTCCACAAGGTCCTAGGACAGAAGTGATAACAAGAAAAGAGGATGCACAAAGGAAATAGGGAAGCAAAGCAAAGCAAGTTGCAAGATGAGGCATGGTAAAGAACCTAAGTTCTAAACACTTTCAACATTCAACATCAAATGGAAAGCCTTAAACAAATGCAACTTGTAACACAAAAATCATAAATGTAGGACCTATAAATTTGCAACCAGCAACTTCAACATGTTAGAAATTTGAATCAAGAGGAGTTGGAAGCATATGGGATCCACAAGGGTCATCTCCCACAAGAACTAGGTCAACTAGTATGTGTGAACAATTCCTAGGGTGACTTGACTTGCAAGGTACACCAAAAATAGGAAAATGATTCAATAAAATCCAAATAAAAAGTAAAAAGCTCTTAAACATGTTGGAAACTAGAGGCCAAAGTATCAAAACCAAAATCCAATCAAAGCATCACCAAAGGAATTGATCCACTAGGGTGCTCCACTTCTAATGGAATTTATCGAGGGTCAAATAGAAGCAAATGAAAGTCAACCAAAAATAGGTCAAACCTTGACCAAAACCAACCTCTAAGGCACCTCAACGCATCATCAAAGTGAGGAGGAAGCCTCACTCATTGGTAGTTCCAAATGGTCTATGAAACAAATAAGAACAAATGGAAAACAAGTTAAAAACACTTCCAATCATTAAATTCAAATCAAATTGAAAAATAAATGGAAAATGAAATTAAAAATTATGAAAAATAAAATAAAATATTAGAGTATTAGAAAATATTTTTGGTTGAATTTTATCATGATTGGAAGTATTTTTAATTAACTAAAATCAAAACAGAAATAAAATAAAATAAAATAAAACAAATAAAAGCCAAAAGGTGCAAATAGCAAGGGAAATGTGTTGGAAATCATTGGGTTGATCACAAGGGGGTGCGTATAGCACAAAAAGCCCAGTCCACCCAGCTGAAACCAAAGCGTTGCGTTTCATTTATTGACGTGGAAGTCAATATCCACACGTATGAGTCAAGCGAATCATGCAAAGCCACGCATCTGGTCAAAAGGTCCAAGGGAGTCCACCTCAGATCTGAGGTTTAAAACCAGACGCCGGAGCCCCAGCTCCGGTCGTCTTCTCCGGCGAGTTGGCCGGAGATCAGATGACCTCAACCTTCACTAAACGTGGCAAATTTTATATCAAAATGAAGCTGAAGTGACGTAGATCTCAAATCCATGGTTCATTTATCTTAAACAAGTATGAACAAAAAGAATCAAACAAAATAAAATCAAGATGCACATCAGAGACCTTCACCAAACATGAAAATTAAACCATCAAACATTGCCTACACGAGGTAGGGCTTCAGATGCAACCAACATGGTCTTAATTCAGTGCCTAACATGAGAGAAATTGGAAGAAGAAATTTACCTAACGGAGACACTCCGTTGGTGCTTCAGCAACTTGATTCCTTGCTTGCAAACGTGCAGATCCACTCTAATTTGCTTGAGGAAGAAGAATCTTGCTTCAATTTGAGTTGAATTGCTCTGAATTTTGATTCACGATTTTAAGTTTCTCCTTCAATTTTCAAAACTGATTTTGCTCTTCCCTCCATGAAAATGCACTTCTGAGAGCTCCTTTTCCAACTTCAGTTTATATATGATGGATTTGGATGGGAATTAGAGGCCCATGAAGCCAGATTGTGATGAGTTTTGAAAATGCCCAAAATAGAAATGCTTTCCATGCACACGTGAAACTCACTTGCTACACACATGAAAATCCCATGGTCTTGCAGCTGGGTGTTTGAATTTCATATTGGAATTGATTTGGGCTTTGCTTATGGTCCAATTATGGAGTTTGAATGTGAAACTTCCTTGTGAAGTAACTTGAAAATCCACGGGTTTTCGCCTTCATGAACCAAAGTTAACTTGTGCATTTTACTTGTTGAAGTAATGTGAATGAAATTGAATCAAAATAAGGCATGGAAAAGACCTATAACCAACTCAATTCAAATCATGATTATAAGTTCATTTCCACTTGGAATTTCCCATCCAATGTCCATAATCACTCATACTTTATGTTAATCTTGAGTTTCATGATGTAATTGAAGTTATTTGGAGCAACTTTCATGTTGGTTGAAGTTTCATTTGAAGTACTTAAATGCATGAGAATGACCCATAATGAAAATGACCTATAATCAAAGTTTCCCAAAATACCCTTGCCTTACAAACTCCATAACTTGAGTTCCACAAATTATATCAAGGACTTCTAAGACTTTTTGGAAAGATAAGATCATGAGGAATAACTTTCATGTTCATCAAAAGTTGAGGAGAAACATAATTCTAGGTCAAAAATGCCTTGGAGTGAGTTGACTTTTATTGACTGAAAAATATGTTCATCTGAGACCTATAACTTGATGGCATCATAACTTGAGCTCTACAAACCCAATGAATGAGTTCTAGTACTCAAAAGAAAGCTTAAAGAATGTCATATAAGTCTCATATTTACATGAAAATAAGATTCAACTTGTATCTTGAGGTAAATGGTCCTTGAAGTTGGATACTAAAGAAGGGGATTTTACACTGAGATCCTTTGAAACCCTAATTTAGTAAATTCTTATAATCTTGATTCTCCTTGATTTGAACTTGAGATGAGATCCTAGATGTCTCAACATGACTTCCCATGACTCCAATTATCTAAAACCAAATCTCCAACTCCTTCAAGCTCATAGTTGACCTTGAACTAAGCAGATGAAACCCTAGGTGCACACCTTTTGACTGCAGCCTCTTGCAAGTCAAATGAATGGATAGACCAACTCCCCAATGACTTCAAAAGCACTCAAAGAGCTTCCCAAACACCTCTTATCCATAACCATGGCCTTGTGAACCCCTTATGATCTTCTAATGCCCTCCAAGGTAGGAGGCAAATAACACTTGTCAATCTTCTTTCTCATAGAGCTTTGACCACTTCTTGATGATTGTAAACATTATATAACTTGAATAAGCACTCCTGGTTGAGCTTGGTACCCTTGATAACCTTGTCTTGAATGGCACACTTCCTTGATCCCCTGCAAAAGACAATGTTATGCAAATGAAAATGCTAAAGAGAGAAATGAAACATAAGCCAAGTAGAGAAAAAAAGTTGGGCAAATTTTGGGGTACAACAATGAATTCCGGTTAATTTATCGCTTTCGATTAATTTCACGTTTTTGCAATGTAGTGCTTAATTGTTGTTTCGCTACTTGAATAATTGCTTTACATGCTTGGTTTTATTAGTTCTTGATTTCTCTGAATTAACATGAATTTTACATCTACTTCCATGCTATGTCACACTATGATTGCATACGATAAGTGTTTCCGAAAAGTGCTTTTTGAAATTCTGTTTTTACTATTTTTCTACTGCTTTTGGTGTAACCGGTTACACCCCTTGTCTGCGCCCTAGGAAGTCACTTTGTGCATGGTGTAACCGGTTACACCATTTCAAGTAACCAGTTACACTTGACATTTTTTTTACCTAATTATTGCTGTTTTGGGACTGTTTTGCATGCTTTTCTTATTTACTTTCTCATGCTTGCTTATATTAATGTCAATGCTATTGTTTAGGGTCAGTACTTACTTGCAATAATATTTACTTAATTAATTGCATGATTGTCCTTGATTATTTTGTAATTTTGCCACATGTTTGAAGCACTTTTTGCACATTTTTGCTTATCTGTTAACATGAATAATGCTTGATAATGCATGTTAGATTGTCTTTGTAAATGCTTTACAATTCAACTTGATGCATTAGATTTGTTCTTCCTTGAGAAAATTTAATTTTGTTTAACATTATTACCCACACTTTCTTTGATAATCTTATAACTCGCTTGAAAGATTATTGATGTTCTCTCCCCTTTGGTTAATTGATCAAAACCTTGTTTTGATTGATTGATTTCCCTCTGTCTTTTCTTTAGGATCTATTTAGAGCCCCTTCTTTATGGATCCTTTTTTGAGTCGGGCATCTGCACAATAAGCTAGAGCATTGTACAAATTGCATTGTTAGCCTGTTAATCTCAATTTCTGCATTGCAGTTTGAGTGTTAGAGAAGGAATGAGAATGGAGAATGCTTACCCTCATTCTGAATATTTTTTTTGTAGGGAACGAATGACCCTAAGCCTAGATTAGTCACCTTTATCCCCAGACTGTAGTGTCTCTTGAGTCGATCCTTGATCACTCATTCCTTGCCCCAGTCTTTTCTCTCCTTTTTGGGTTAACACCTTCTTTTGGTTCAACACTCATTTGGTTGGTTAACCACTGCTTGTCAGTTAAAAGATCAATTTCTTCCTTTCTCTTTGATTAACCATTATTTATTAGTTAACATACATAATCCCTAGTGGGTCAAGCAACCTTCTATTGGTTTAATATCGTTTTTGTTGGTTAACCACTACCCGTCAGTTAAAAGACGAATTGTCCCCTCTTCTTCGATTAAACACTTCCCGTCAGTTAGAATACTGATTCCTATTGGGTTAATCACCTTTTGGTTAAAACACCCATTTATTTGGTTAATCACTGCCTGTCAGTTAAAATACCGATTCCTGTTGGGTTAATCAACTTTTGGTTAAAACACTCATTTCTTTGGTTAATCACTGCCTGTCAGTTAAAAATCCATTTTTCTTCTTCCCCAGCAAAGTTACCGTATTTTCCTTCGGTTAATCATTGACTGTCAGTTAAAAGACCCTTTTTTTCTCCCTAGTGGTGTCATTGCCCCATTTCCTTTTGCTAACCATTGCCTGTCAATTAAAAGACCGATTTTTCTCTTCCCAAGGAGATACCAATTTCTCTTGGTTAATCACTGAGTCTCAATTAAAACACCCTTGCTCTTATTGTCTCATTTTCTCTCTCTTGGTTTTGACACCATTTCCTTGCTCTTCTCTCTTAATTTTGACACCCCTCCTTTGCTCCATTTCCATAGTTCCATGAACTACAAAACTTTGATTTCCTCATTGCACTATGAGGATACGTAGGCACAAGATCACGAGATCTTAGAGAGCACCCTTCCTTCACAACCTTCTACCTTCTCCTTTTTTCCCTAGTTCCATGAACTACAGAGCTCTAAATTCCTCATTGCACTATGAGGATACGTAGGCACGGGGGCCTCAATACTCCGTGAGCACTCTCTTTGTCCCTATTCCTTCCCTCCTTTGTGAGTAACCTTTAGATAGAACACTCATCTGAGCCTAGTGTTTCACCCCAAAATTTGCCCAACCTTTTCTTAACTTGGTTTATGTTTCATGTCATTTCTTTCTAGCATTTGCATTGCATAGCATTTTGCATTGAATAGGGGATCAAGAGGTTGTGCATATCAAGAGGAGTCTACTCAGAGGTTTGAGCCTAAGAAAGGGGTGTTACTCATGTTTGAATGGTCATCAAGTCATCTAGAAGTGGGCAATGATCTTGTGAAAGGATTGATGGATGTATGTGGGTCAGCTCCTAACTTGGAGGCCAGTTAAAGATTATCAGAGGATTATGAATTCATGATTATAGATATAAGATGTTGAGAGAGATCATTGAGTGCTTTGAGAGCCACTTGGAGCTTACTCAGGTTATTGTGTGAGGTGAAACAAGCCACAGTCAAAGATGTTGCATCTAGGGTTTTCATCTGGTTAATCCTCAGCCAATTGTGAAAATGAAGGAGATTAAAACTCAATAAAAAGTCTCTATGGTCATGGGATGTTGTGTTAAGATACATGATATAGCATTTCAAGATCAATTCATCAAGAATCAAGAGTGTGAGAAGTTACTAAATTAGGGTTCTCAGGGTAAAATCCCCTGTTTAGTGCCTAACTTCAAGACCACCCATCTCAAGATACAAGTTTCATCTCAACTTTTGGCCAACATGAAACTTGTAGAGCATGTTCTTAGCTTTCTTTTGAGTACTAGAAGTACTTGATTGGATTTATAGAACTCAAGTTATGATGCAGACAAGTTACAGGTCATTAGATGAATGTGATTTTGCTCAACAAAAGTCAACTCACTTCCAAGCCACGTTTGACCTAGAAGAATGTTTCTCCTCAACTTTTGGCCAACATGAAAGTTGTAGGCTTGGTCTTAGCTTTCCAAAAAGTACTAGAAGTATTTCATATGATTTGTAGAACTCAAGTTATGAGACTTGTAAGTCAAGGGTATTTTGGGAAAGTGAGATTATAGGTCATAAAATTATAGGTCCATTTCACCAAATTGCACACTTCAAATGAAGATTTTTTAAACACATTGGCAATTTTAGAATTTGAGTTTGATGTGTTTTGGTGAGCCATTTCCAAGTTTACTTCATCATGAAGTTACACAACAAACATCAACCATTGAGATTAAACAAGGATCAAATCCCAGGCCTTCACACTCCTCATGTCATCAGCAAGCAAAATGCATCATTTTGGAGCCAAATTGGTGAAGAATTCGTGCACATGACAAGTAGGAAAAACTCAAATTCCATGGATTTCAATTGGGCTCTTAGAGGCTGAGATTGGGCTTAATTTCTTTTCAAATCCATCACATAAAAGCTTTCCATCATGAACAAGTGCTCAGAACACGAAATTGGAGGAGATTTGGAGCTAGAGCATTTGAAAAAACTGGTGAAAATTCAAAATTCGAATTCTGAGAATTAGCAAGTTTCAAGCCAAATTGTGAATTGCAAAAGCTTTATTGAAGTTTGTGGAGTGATTCTGGACATTTTTCTTCAAGCTTAAGCATCAATTGAAGGCTCAGTGGAAGTTCTCCACTAGGTATTTACAATTCAACCTTACACTCTGAATATGCATTGATTCACTGCCATTTTTACATGTTTGAGACCTAGACAACATGTAGATCATTAATATATAAAACAAACTGGAATTTGTGTTAATTGTTGGATGAAGCTCAAAAATGTTTGGATTTGATATGGCTTATTCTTGTGGTGTTTTGCTTAATTGTTGCTTGATTTGTAATCTCCATGACCTCTAGATGATTTTTGGACAATTTGGTTGAGTTTGGTGAACTTTTGTTCTTGAGGCATAATTCGGTTTGCCTTCGATTTGAGCTTATGGTGAGGAATTAATGAAAATGAACCTTGAATTCATGATCCTTGTAAGTTGTAAATGAAGTTTCATATAAGTTTTGTTGGAATTGGTGAAGTTTTAACCAGGCCACTGCTGCTCTCGCCGGAGAAAACGACCGAAGTCTTCTCCGGCCACCACCTGAAGCATTCCCTCCATTTGCAGGTCTGAACGAGGTAGATGATCCCTTGGCCGTTAGATCAGGCTTGACTTGTGGACTTGGTATTTAGATCCAGCATGTGAGATTTACCCTAAGAGTGTTTACTAGGGTTTTGAGTATGTGGCAAGATGTTGATCGTTGGATCAACATACTTTTGGAATGAGTGATTAGGATTAAGACCCATGGTGTGCGTAGTCAACTGAATTGCATAGGATCCTGCAGTGAAACACGCCGTTTCACTTAAGCTAGCCAGCGCATACGTGGCGCACTCTCCTCCCTCAGATCCCTTGACTAGTAACCCAATCTAGTGGCTGTGTGTTTTTCCTTGTTTTTTTTTCTTTTATTCATTTTGTTATTTTCTTTTTATTCTTGTTTGAATTTAATTAATTAAAAATAGCTCTAATACTCCAAAAATTCCACAAAAAATATTTTTACAAACCTTGAGATGTCTATTATTTTTAGACATTTTTTATTTGGTTTTTCGTATTATTTTTCATTTTTAAATACAATTAAATTGTGCTAGCACCTTCCCTAAGTTTAACCAACCCCCGAACCTAAAACTCTCTAACCTTTGCATTTGCATTGCATTGTGGGTATTTAGATCTTTTTCCCTTCCTTTGGACAAATCAAAGTTTGGTTGCAAATGAATTAAGATTCAAGCTCATCAATAGCTTGGTATCCAAATTTCACCGCGACACTTGGCTTCCTAAATCAAAGGCTTTTTATAGAATTATTTACAGCATGATCAAATCTAAAGTATGTCTTCAGAACCTGGTTGGGATGAGATATCAGAGTCTTGAGTTCACAATTTCTGAGGTTGCCTTCATCAGAGTCTTGATCAGAACTAGTCTGGATGAACACTTTCTAAGTTGATGACTTGATGTAGACAAATTTCTTTGAAGCAGTATCTTAAGAATTATTGATGAAACTTGTTCAAAAGATGCATATTCGTTCCTTTGTATATAGAAATCTAAAGCTCTACACAAATATAGATGAAAAAGGAACGCTTGCAGCTTTGAAGGAGTCTACCTTGCAAATTCAATAAAGTTGCACAAAGAATGTGTATACCTTGGGTATACACTAAGAAATGGTTATCGGTGGCGTTTTTTAATCAAATTTTTTTGATCAAGACGTTGATGGTGTTTTTCAACAGATATGACCCAGGTGTTGATGGGTGTGTTCAAGGGGCTGATGTTGATGGTATCTTTCAACGAATGCTATCATGGAACCTCTTATAAGGTATAAGTAATAAATTTTTAATGTAATTATCAGTCATGTATTTGATCCAACTCTTATAGAGTAGGAAAATCAATGGTTGTTTGTTGTTCCCTTGAAAGGGGGAGTTTCTCTCAAGTTATCTTGAGGTTTTGTAGTTGTGTACTTAATGGGTTGAAAATTTGAAAAACTATAATTAACTCTCTAGTAAGTGGTTTATTTATTAATTTCTTAGTGAATTAAATTTTGTTTTTTCTAACCTTTTGTTGAATTTTAAGTGTTTTTGAAGCAAAAGAGTACTAAAAGAAGTATGCCTAGAGTCTAATATCAATCTAAGTCCCAAGGAGGCTGAAAAGAGGTTACCCAAAGATTTCCTAAGGAAAGTGATTATCTCTTAGAAGGAATATCATCAAAAAGAAGTAGATTATATAATTTCCTTTGGATTTAGAAAGCTTTAAAGATATTTGAGTTATGTTTGAGAAAGAATCAAGGGGAATAAGTCCTTCAAATATTACCTACCATTTTATTTCAAAGCTAGATGATATGTGGGAAGAAGTATAATCTTATGTCCTGCTTATTTGACCCTCACTCTAGACTATTCTTGTTCATCTTTTTATCAAGCGACTCTTTCCTTTTACATGAGAAATCATTTAGTCTTTGTGTTTGCACTTTTTCATTGCATCTTTTTACTACATTTTTTATTATGCAAAAGGAGAAGAAGTATACTCTCAGGGGGAGTATAATATACTCCCTACTCATGTGAAAGGGAGTTTAACCACTCCAAACTTTATATATGTGCTTTATCTTTTACCACAACCCTAAGATATGTGTTGTCATCATCAAAAAGGGTAATAATATGGATCTATGTGCTTGTAGGTATGAAGCTAATAATCCAGAGGTTTTTGACTATTTTGGTGTTATGATGATGACAATATAACGTTTGTTGATGTCGGTAGTAATATCTTTCCAACTCTCTGATTATGGTGATTAACTTGAAGATATCTCAAGTCTCATCAAGTGGAAGATTCAAAGTTCTAGTTAAATTCTTATATGATCGATATATCTAACAAAGGAAGTTGAAGATTTAGAATTGTGAAAGAGAGGAAATGTGAAAGCTCGTATGGTCATGTATGTCTGAGTAACTACAATCTTGTGAAATTATGATAGTAAGTCCTAAGATATTAAGGAAACTCACACAAACACTTAAAATATTTTAGGAGCCTATCTTTGTTTTCTAAAATCACCTAAAACTCTTTATATGGCCTAGTTAATCAATTAGGGAATTGTTTGATCAATTGGGAGCTGATTTACAACTAAATAATCAATTAACCCTAATGATCTAATTAAATATTTTCTTTGTAACACTCAGAATTGATCGAAACAAGGCTCGCCTCATTTGTGGCTTGAACAAATGATTAGTTAGGTGTAATAATTGATTGACCTAATCAATTATAACATTAACTCGGCCCATGAATTATTTCCTTTTTGAGCCATATTTTTCCCTATATAAATGAGGCATCTCCTTATTTTAAATCACACAAAAATTAGAATTTTTTCTATTTCTTACTATTTTATTACTTTCCTCCTTTCTCACTGATATTTATCCTTCACCAAGACTTTCCTTAGTTTCGTGTGAGTGAAAAATACTTGTGAGAAAAGTTTGGTATTGGTGTCAAGCTATTGCTTGTTTCAAGAGTGAAATTTTCTTGAAGGTTCTTGTTTTGATTCTAGATATAAACTAGTGAAAATGTTTGTTTGGTTCTAGAACTTAACTCGATAAAAGTTTTGTTTGGTTATTGAGATTATCCAGTAAAATATCTACTATGTTCGTGAGCTTAGCCTGTGGAAAAGCTCTTGTTTGGTTGGGGGGGTAAGCTTGGTAAAGTCTCTTAATTTTCTTGTAATGAAGGTTGTGGGCATAACTTGTAAAAGTTTAACTTATTATTAAGACTCTCAAGAAGATTTATTCGGGATAGGAGTATACCTATATTCAGCCGAACCTACTTAAATATCAGTGTCATCTCTCTAACCATATCTCTTTAATTTATCTCATTTACTTCATTGTTTTTTATTTTTGCTTATTTCCTCTATGTTATCTCAATATTGACACAAATTTTTGTAATATGGGAGCTTAGTTGGAGAACGACACACCTCTTTTCGAAAGAAGACAACACATATACACTCAGGGAGGAAGTCAGGCTTTTACAAGAAATGAGAGAACATATCAACCTTATGAATTTCATTATGAAGAAAGCGACCACAACTAGCACTACTACAAATAACACATGTCATGTTGGACGCAAAATGGATTTCACCTCGATTACAATGTCGAGGTAAGGAAGGAGGTCATGAAAAATGAACACTTTACCTCTCGATCCCCAGAAACACCTTTTTGGAATTTTGAAATGGCGAAAACACATGTCCCCTCAGTTTTGTAATTTTACCGACGAACATACCACATTTTCATCTCAGTTATCTCATAAAACTAAGGGGTAAGACAATTTTTAGTTTATTAAATCTAATGTGGAATGCTTATTTCACTAAACCTTATACTTAACATATAACTTCTCAAAATTGGTTAAGAAAATAATTATATGAACAATTATGTTATATTTGAAGAACAACTTACATTAATTAGTGATTTTGAAGCATCTTGCAACTCATCATTCATCTCACACTATATTTTATTATTAAAATCTCCCCAATGTTTCAAGTTATTTATTCAATACTTCCTTTTCTACTAATTCATTCTTGAATGTTTAAACTTTGATGCTTTGAAAAATGAACAAATATGGAAGATATTTGAACAAAAATAGAAGTATTTGAGAGATTTTAATGATAAAACAACGTGAGATGAATGATGAGTTGCAGAATGCTAGAAAATCATTAATCAATGTAAGATAAGTTTCAGATACAATATAACTTTGCATATGATTATTTCCAAAATCAATTTACTAGGTTATATGTCCAAAGAAGGGTTAGTGAAACAAACAATCGATATTAGATATAATAAACTCAACTCGACAGAACAAGACGAGAGCTGCACAAAGAATCGTAAAAAACATAATCTCAATATCAATATCAATAACAAAAACAACAAGAAAATAACAACAACATCAATAACAATATCAAGAACAACATCGTCAATAAATAAAAACAATATCAATAAACAACAACATCAATTAAAAAACCTCTACGATTTAGGGTCTCAACAACAAGAAGAACAACATCAACAAAAGTAACATCATTAAGAACAACAAAACTCTAGGGTTTCGGATCTCAACACCACCGCCACAACAACAACAACAACAACAATAATATGAAAACAATATTAGTAGTGATGTTTGACGTACAAAATCTCTGAAGAAGAAGTAAAAGGAAATGATTTGAATCTTTGAAGAAGAAATGAGAACACAAAACACATAACATCTTCGTATTGAATATGATATGTATTTATGGTTCTCGTTGTTTATGGCTCTTCGTTTGGGTTCTGTTTGTGTTGTTTAGACAAAGGAAACTTAATGCTACTAGTTAAAGCTATATATATTAAAGAAACATATTCACCTCGATTGGAAAGAAAATTGAGGTGAAAAGTAGCATGTTTTTATATTAAAAATAAAATATTCAAGAAGGCGCTACTAGCTCTCTCTCTCTCTCTCTCTTTCTCTTTCTCTCTCTCTCTCTCTCTCTCTCTCTCTCTCTCTCTCTCTCTCTCTCTCTCTCTCTCTCTCTCTCTCTATATATATATATATATATATATATATATATATATATATATATATATATATATATATATATATATATATATATATATATATATATATATATATATATATATATATATATATATATATATATATATATATATATATATATATATATATATATATATATATATATATATATTAGAGAAACATTTTCACCTCGGTTGGAAAGAAAACTAAGGTGAAAAGTAGCTTATTTTTAGAAAATAAAATATTCAAGAAGGCGCCACTTTTAAAGAGATAAAAATATAAATTGAGGTTGATGGGATTCAAAGTATTTACATTGAATAGGTTTACCCCTCGGTTTTTAGAATAACTAACGGAATATATTGAATATTTTTTTTATAAAAAAACAAGGTATGTCCAGGAATTATACCTCGGTTTTACAATAAATGAGGTGAAAGCTTCGTTGTGAAATGTGGTATTTTTAGTAGTGTAGATACAACTAATGAGTTTGATCTGGAGAGTTCCAATCTGGAGATCTTATACTAAGGCGGGCTAACATTGGAAGGAAGAATCTAGAGATTGAAAGCTTACTCCCAGCTGGGAAAGACCATACACGATCAAAGCTAGTATCCAAAATAGGGCCTACAGTCTGCAATCCATGACCAGTGAACCATTCCCCAAGTTTCCCAAACACGAAGTGACTAATTATTATCTAATGTAATGCTTTTTGATAATCAATGCAACGACCTTTTTGTTGAACTTTATATGATTGTCTCCCATAACACTACTATAAATAATACAATTTATGACAAAACTTTCACCTCACCCAACAAAAAAACGATGTGTAAACCATATGCATGTCACATTTCAATTTTTTTTTTATAAATATCATATATTCCCTTAGTTGAGCTGGCAACCAAGGGGTAAAAAATTTAGAGGACACACACTCACATCCCAGCAACTACATTTTAACACCTAATAATTTTTTAAATAAAATTATGACTTATTACTTCAGTTGGGCTGGGAAGCAAGGGGTAAAGTATTTAGAGGACACACTTTCGAAATCTAACAACTACATTTTAGCACCTTCTAATTAAAAAAAAACTTATCACCTATTATCTCGGTTGATCTAGAAATTGAGGGATAAAGTATTCAGAGGACACACCTTTGAACCCCAACAACTAAATTTTTTAACCTTTTAATTTTTATGACTTATTACCTCCGTTTTGCTGGAAATTGAGGGGGTAAAGTAGCTTGTTTTTTATGACCAATTTGATGAAAAAATTAAGTAACAAATCTTTATCGTCCATTTATAAAGTAAAAATTGTCAAGACATTGTCAACTCATCAATCCACATGAAATATTAGTGATCTACGTGAAACTATCACTAGCCAATCTGTAAGTCATGTAGTTTTTAGATTGGTTGCACTTTGGTAAAACAACATGCTGTTAGCAAGATGTTGAACCAGATGTTCTGCCATGTCATAGGACATGTTATACCAGATAGTTAGGGCATGACTATTTTGGTATTTTTAGTGTGTGTTTTTATTGTATTCTGATGCACCTGTGGACGAATTTTATGGGAGTATATTGGGAAAATTTCTGTTATTGCAGATTCTATAACTTTTCATAAAAAAGGGTCCTTAAGCCTTTTTAGGAAAGTTTGTATTTTTCTCCTATTGTTATGTAGGTTGATTTGCATCCATTTTATACTGATTGCTGCTATTTGTGCACCTTAAGAAGCCCAAGTCCAGTAGGTCTAAAGGTTGTTTAAAGATAAGAAAAAACCATATTTGAAGAATATAGCATATCATGAAGAATTTAGAGAATCAGGATTAGTCATTGTTTTGGTTGGTCCCTAGGGTTTTCGGATGTTAATTGTATGTCACTCATGTATCTTCTGATGCATTGAGTTTGACTGATTGTTCATTGTTCACTCTAAGCTTTTAAGCAAAGAGTGTATTATTCTTGGTTGAAGCTTTTAAGCAAAACCGAGTATTGTTTTGGAAGTGTGATCTTCTATTGTTTGTTTTATATATAGTCACTAGGATTGAGACTATTTGGTATCACTAAGGTGATTTAGGAAGTGAGGGGAGATTCTCATATCTAAATGGTGATTTCTAGGTAGAAGTTGTACTGGGTAGAGATTAAGTGAGGAGTTGTAAACTGGGATTGTTTAGCTTCAAATTAATACTGCTAATAATGGATTTCCTTCCTGGCTTGGTAACCCCCAAATGTAGATGAGTTACTTCGAACTGGGTTAACAACTTTGGTGTTATTTATATTCTGAAATTTACAATTTTTGTTTGTTGTGTGTTCAAGCTGTGTTTTGATCCCAATGTTGTGACATTTGTCTTGACATCTAGTATTTGCGTGCCAGAATTTCAATTGGCATCAAAGCAGGTCACCCTGTTCTATTTTTGGGTGATCTCTAGGGAGTGTGTATTTTGGCACTATGGACAAGGCAAGGGATGAAGAAAACTCTACTCAAGGTAAAATAACTCAATGTCATGGATGTAAAGGTTTTGGTTACATTAAAGATGAATGCCCTACGTACCTCAAGGAACAAAAGAAGGGGTTGTCTGTATGTTGGTCTGATGATGACTTTAAAAGTGGGGATGATAATGAGTACGTCAAGCATGTAGATGTCTTGACTAAAAGGTGGGATTCTGAGGAAGACTCATGTGATGAAGAAGTACCTTATGACGAGTTGGCTGCCTCATACAAGGAATTATGTATTAAAAGTGAAGAAGTCTGCCAAATAATAGAAAAACAAAAGAAAATCATATCCAAATTGCATACTGAAAAAGAAAAGCACCTGGTAATTATCTTTGAACTAGAAAATAAAGTGATCTTGATGTCTTCAAATCTTGACAACATGACCAAGTCTGTTAGAATGTTGAACAGTGGTACTGACACATTAGATAAAATTCTTCAAGCTGGAAAAGTGGCTGGAGACATGAATGGAATAGGTTTTGATAATCAAACTCAAAAGGGGAAAGATCTAACTACATACTTTATTCCTACTAAACATGAATCTAGGATGTTGAATCAAATGTCTCAACATCATAGCAGAAACCAACCTAGAGGCAAACTTCATCGTTGGAAATGTCATTATTATGGTTGTTTTGGTCACATAAAACATTTATGCTACAAACTATATGGATATACTAAACCTATTTTGCAACCCAGACCCAAGGACACTACTAAACAGTGGATTCCTAAGGTTACTAATTGTCTGGTGGCTCACATCTCTCTCCGAGAAGCCTTAAACTTAGACATTGGATGCTCGGCTGGTGACAAGTGACAAGAATTTTTTGGAAGACATTGGGTCTTGCTCTTCTAGAAATTTCACTTCTGGAATTAGGGATAGAAATGGAAATGATATGCATATAAAGGATGCTAGATCTAAGGACAATTGCAACTTGCAAGTTCCTCAAGATATAAGCTGTCACCCCATATATCTTCTTCTCAAAGAAGATAAAGCTAAACTATGGCACTAAAGTTTTGACCACTTACATCAGAATGGTATAAAGAAGGTCATCTCTAATGGAGTTCTCGGAGGGATTCTAAAACTCAAGGTTGAGCATGATGAGAACTCTATGAGTGTGGATCAAAGTTTATACAAGAATGCTCATAGAGATAGGAATAGCACATCAGGAAGTTGTATCTCCCTTGGAAACACTCTTATATCTTAGTTCAACAAGAACGGAAAAAGTTTCACCATGTCCACTGATGAGGATGTAGGAAGTAGTTGTTGTCAGCTGGCTTGCATAAAACAAATTTTTACAGAGTATAATGTCAGGAAAGATGTCATGACATTATATCTGAGTGCCATGATCATTTAAAAAATGTTTATTCAGCACTACCATGATATTTGTCATCACTTCTTAAGAGAACCTGAAGAGAATAAGATTTGTGTCCATGAACACGTGACGACTAATCAACATTTAAAAGACTGAATGGAAGTCTGAGAAGGAAAAAAGTCCAAGTAGGAGAACAGATGTGCCTACTAATGTCGTCAATATTGATGAAATGATATCTAATGAAGAGGTCATTACAAAAAACCTTGCCCTAGGAATTTCCAAAAGGCTAAAGAGTAGGAAAGGTAAAGCTGTTGAGATCACTCCCTCAAGGAGCCTTAAGAAGAAGTCAGTTGTTGGTCCTTTCAAAACTTGGAGTAAAGTGGATACTCCTTCTAAGAAGAGGAAGGTTGTCTTTGTCAATGAGATAGACTATGATGTCGAGGATGATGTCCAGAACATCTCACCTGCTAAAATATCAGTGGTTAAGAGAGTATCTGCGAATATGCTCAATGCACCCTTGGACAACATCTCTTTTCACTCTGTTGAGAATGTGAAGAGATGGAAATATGTGTACCAGAGAAGGATAGTTCTAGAACATGAATTAGGACAAGATTCCCTAGAATTCAAGGAAATTACAGATCTCATAGAACATGCTGGTCTAATTAGATCAGTAACTAATTTTATAAAATGCTATGAGGTACTAGTAAAAGAATTTATGGTGAATGTCCCTTCCGAGTGTGATGACATGAGGAGTAAAGACTATAGAAAGGTGTTTGTAAGAGGAAAGTGTGTTCAATTTTCTCCCTCCATAATTAACAAGTACCTAGGAAGAGGTCAAGACCCTCAAGTTGAGCTTGAAGAGTCAGGAAACAAGACCCATAAGGAAATTACTGCAAATTAGGTTGAAAATTGGCCTAGAAAAGGGAAACTCTCGGCTAGAAAGCTTAGTGTAAAGTATGCCATTCTGCATAGAGTTGGAGCTGCTAATTGGGTGCCCGTCAATCACATATCAACCATTTCTAATAGTTTGGGTAGGTTCATCTATGCTATTGGGACAAAGGCAAGTTTTGATTATGGGACTTACATCTTTGACCAAAGTTTAAAGCATCTAGAATGTGTGCAGTAAAGATGCTGATAACTTTTCCTTCTCTTATATGTGGTATCATACTTAACCAGCATCCTGTAATCTTGACTAGTGCTGACAGTGCCTGCAAAAGAGAGTATGCCTTGTCCCTCCATTATAAATTGTTTGCAAGAACACATGTTCCAGGCCTTATTCTAATATCTGCTAAGCAGACTGGGTGTTCAACTTCAAAGGATTGAATTATATCTAAACTGAAAGAGGCCTGCAAGGAGCTAGATGATGTGAATTGTGCAAGCAGCGAAAGGAAGCTTAAGTTTAAGAGACTGATCAGGTCTCTGACTGAAGAAGGGTATGCTG